>JBBGZY010001849.1:1197500-1779914 GCA_037952925.1 Lithobates clamitans | reverse complement strand
TCAACCTCCATCCTTCCATGGATGGGTACCAAACAACTCCCATCCCACGTATGGGTACCATCAAACAACCCCCATCTCATGGATGGGTACCATCAAACAACCCCCATCCAATGGATGGGTACCACCTTTTCCATACCTGCACCTAATAATTGCTTAATTCCAGCAACCCAACACTGCCACAGCACGAAATGGGTAACCCCTTACCCTGGCGAGCACCTCCACACCCGCAGCCCTCGTTGTATCCCATCCTGTAGACCCAGGAACCACAAATCCTTCCCCACCTCATTAGGATGAACCCCATCACTTCGCAAATACCTCCAAGTATCCACCTCAAGCTCCCTGTGGCGAATGGCTAATCCCCCATTTTTTATCACAAACCTGCTAACTTCTTTGTTGACCTTTATTCTAGCCCTATCTACCTTCTTGGACGATCAAGCCCAGCGGACCACACTATTACCATACCAGGATAGGCCGTGCGCAGACATAAAAAAATTGCATTTTACATCCATGATAAGGTCCCTCATAGATCTCATTCCCATATCATTCCCCCCCACATGTAATAGCAGCACATCTGGTGCCCTGTCCAGGTGGGAAAACCTGTACACTTCACCCAACACCCTGTTCCACCGCATGCCCGGAATCCCAATCCACCTTGACTATAGTAAAACAGATGTTACATAACCCACTGCTTACCCAGCCAACCCACTCCAACATTTATTACCCTCTTTCTTCCCATTAAAGGAGACCACACCATATTGGAGTACTTATCGGCCGTAGCAGCCTCTTTATTAATAAATCAATTAAAATTAACATATTTAAAACAACATCCGTTGAACCTCAACTGGTAATGTTGGTCAATGCAGGCCATACCTCCTACCCAGCATCAACATAACGATCATCACCATGCACTGCGGTACCTTTAACTGAAAATAGGCCTCCAGCTGACAAGCTAGCTCGGAGACAACCCAAAACTGCCCGCAGTGCACCCATTCATCAAAATCCAGCTAAATAACATTAGCTGAAATACCACCAACGGGCCCATACTATCGATGAGTCCCGCATTCACCTTATCTGGGGGGGTTTCTTCCTTCACCTGCAACGACCAACACCCGCCACAGCAAACAAGGGTACAACCTACCCTTGAGCGCACCTCCACACCCTCAGTGCTCGTTCAATGCCATCCTGAATACCTAAGGCCCACATATCTATCCCCACGTCATTGAGGTGTACACCATCATCACGAAGGTAACGCCAGGTATCTATCTCCAACTCCAGATGCCTGATAGCTAGCCCCCCATTCTTCACCACAAACCTACTGACCTCTCTATTAACCTTCTTCCTGGCCTTGTTTATTCTCTCCACCGATCTCGCCAGCCTCCATGTGGTCCTGGCAATCACATCTAGAGGTCGACCGATATATCGGCCGGCCGATATATATCGGCCGATATATATCGGCCGATATATATCGGCCGATATTTGGTGTTTTTTACTTAATCGGCATCGGCCGATTGTGCTGATAAAAAAAGCTGATATAACTTCAGCGTGACTTGCAAAAGACTTCTGTAATAGAAGTCAATACAAGTTGCCTGAAAACTGTGAAGGGACTTCCCCTCCTCTAGGCAGCCTGCCAAATCTGATAAAAAGAACCTGAAGGATACAATGTTTACACTTATGAATGGACTAAACTCCATGTGTAGAAGCTCTCAGTTTAAACCATTTAAAGACTAAATCTTTTCTGACATTTGTTGCTTACAAGTAAAAATCCTGTATTTTCTGCTAGAAAATCACTTAGAACCCTCAAACATTATATATATTTTTTTTAGCAGAGACCCTAGGGAATAAAATAGCAGTTGTTGCAATATTTTATGTCACACGGTATTTGCGCAGCGGTCTTTCAAATGCAATTTTTTTTTAAAAAATACACTAATAAATTTTAAAAAACTAAGCAGTAAAGTTAGCCCATTTTTTTCACCCAGAAGTTTTGATTACCTGTTTTTGTGTATTTAATATTTAAGAGAGGTGTTTTTTTTTTTATCTAAATTCTACATACAAGTGAACTGATTGGAGGTTTGTTTTGTTTAATAAATGTTTAAATGTAAAAAATTTTCTGTATCACTGAAGGTTGCTTTCACACTGGGAGCGGGCATGCGTTGATGGTAAAACACTGCTAGTTTTAGCGGCTCTCTACCATCATTTTAGCAGCGCTATTCGGCTGCTAGCAGGGCGCTTATAACCCAGCTAGCAGCCGAGGAAGGGGTTAAATGCGCCTCTGAAGTGCCGCTGCCGAAACGCTTTGCAGGCGCTTCGGCAGCAGTGCGCATTCATTTCAATGGGCAGGAGTGGTGGTATACACCGCTCCAAAGATGCTGCTTGCAGGACTTTTTTTTAACATCCTGCCAGCGCATCGCCTCAGTGTGAAAGCACTCGGGCTTTCACACTGAGACTGCAGGGGAGCCGTTTGACAGGCACTTTACAGGCGCTATTTTTAGCCCAAAAGCGCCTGAAAAACGCCCCATTGCGAAAGGGGTCTAAGTGGTAGATTTTATGAAATGAAGGGAAAAAAAAGAAAAAAAAATCGGCCTAATATATCGGCATCACATATCGGCCATCGGCCACCGCGATTTCTAAATATCGGCATCGGCCAGAGAAAAACCCATATCGGTCTACCTCTAATCACATCCGACCACATGATTAGCATCCTGGGAAAAGCAGAACGGAGACGCAGAACATCAAATTTGATATCCTGAGTGATATCCAGTTTTGACCGTAGACCTAAATCATTCCCCCCTACATGTAGAACTAAGATGTTTGGGGGCCTGTCTAACCTCGGCAAAACGGTGCACTTCAGGCACAATCCTGCTCCAAAGCATCCCTGGAACTCCCAACCATTTAATGCAAGCTTCCCTTCTGGAAATGCCCAACTGCCTATCCGCAGGCCTAACATCTGCCCTTCTTGCTCCCCAGCAGACATAAGAATGTCCCATAATCCAGACCAACCCCTGCAGACAACCTGTAAAAGAAGAAAACAAAACATCCAACATAAAATGACACAGTGTACCCATACAAACAACCCATGCCGACACCTCCTTATCCCCCCATCCTCTACATATCTAACAACTCTGGCCTAACATATGACCTAAACCTTCTTGATTCCCACGGCCCAATTCGCTTAACTGCCTCCTCGTCCAGACCCCATCTTACAGCCTCCGTAGCCGCCCCTATCCTAAATGAGTGTGAGGAAAATTTTAAACCCCCCCAAGCCCAGTGCCTTCAGACACTTCTTAAACCCTGAAATAAACTGGAATCTTGACAGCGATTCCCCATTCTTGTGAATCAAAAAGGAGCCCGTCCCACCTGGACGGATCTCAAGGAAAATTTTAACAGTTGAAACTGGGCACAAGGGGGACCCTGGTATTGCAAAAACCATTATCCATTTTCGTTTACCTTCCTGATCCGTTTTGGACTTTCTCACCCACATGGATAACTGATCCACACCACAAATGACCTCCTCCGTCCCAATCCCCCCTCTTTCATTTTTTGAAGGACGGACAAGCTCCCCTATCCTGAATGCCCCAAAAAATGCCAGGGCAAACGCCGTTCTAAAGAACATCGTTTCATAACGTGATAAACAGGTCTCACTCAATTGCGCAAAGATCCTTCCCAGCAATTCAAATGACACTGGACGCCTCTCATCCTTGCGCTGCACCCTCTCCTATACCCTTTCACAGCCTGCCTAACCCAAAATTCCTTTCCCCGTTCAGTTTGAACCAAAAGACAAGGCCCACCATTTTTTTGTTCAATCCCGACACCAACACCCCGTCTCCCATGTTCCTACATACCAAATACACCACCAGCAGTCGAAAATCCGGTGTGCTATCGAGCCCACCAACCTGTGTCAACAGTGACCACACCTTGCTGTACACTGCCCATGTCGCCTCACTTACTGACCGTCTGATCCAGCCAGAGACGACTCCAATGCAATCTTCCATAGACCCGGGGGACAAGGGACCCCATGCGTGTCCGCCGTGGGTGCCAATTCCCGAAACTTGTCCCACTGAAAGCGAGACAGAGCATCAGCAATGACGTTTTCCACTCCTGGTAAGTGCACCGCATAAATAAAAACATTCAACTGCATGCACCTTAGTACTAAATGTCTCAACAAACGCACCACCGGCGGAGATGCCGCTTACACCTTGTTGATTACCTGAACCACCCCTAGATTATCACCATGGAAGCGCACCTTCAGATCCCTGAAGGATTCCCCCCATAGCTCCACCGCCAGAACCACTGGAAATAGCTCCAGTAGCACCATGTTCTTCAGAAGCCCCGCCTTTCTCCAAGATTCTGGCCATGGCCCCGCACTCCACTTCCCCTGGAAGAAAGCCAAGAAACCCGTGGATCCCGCCGCATCCGTGTATAACTCTAAATCAAAGTTACTCACCGGCCCGGACATCCACAAGGCCCTTCCATTTATTGAAGTGCTCCAGGAACAAGTGCCACGTCCTCAAGTCATCCCTATGATCCTTATTCAACCGTATAAAGTATTTTGGGGATTCTACCGCCCCCCGTTCTAGCCGACAGCCGCCTGCTGAAAACCCTGCGCATGGGGATTATGCGATACGCAAAATTCAACTTACCCAAAACAGACTGCAGTGTCCTGAGCTGTACCTTGCGTAATCCCACAATTGCCCGAATCTCCGCCTGTAATGCCCGCTGCTTGTCCTCGGGCAGTCGGCACTCCATAGCCTCACAATCCACCACAATGCCTAGGAAACTAATCACAGTCGTCAGACCTTCTGTCTTGTCCGGAGCCAGGGGAATCCCAAAACGTTCCGCTATGTGTTCCAGCGTCGTCAATAACACCTCACAAACTTCAGATGAAGCCGGGCCTATACGCAAAAACTCATCCAGATAGTGGATAATGGATATCACTCCCGCAACGTCCTGGACTACCCATTCCACGAATGAACTGAAACGTTCAAACAGCGCACAAGAAATAGAGCAGCCCATTGGCAAGCATCGATCCACATAGTATTCCTCTTGCCAATGACAACCCAGGAGATGAAAACTGTCCGGGTGGACAGGAAGTAATCTAAATGCAGCCTCAATGTCCGTTTTTGCCATCTTAGCCCCTCGCCCATAGCTCCTCACCCAAAAAACGCTGCATCAAATGATGTGTATGAAACTGCGCACATCTGTGGATCAATGGCATCATTAATGGACCCCCCTTTCGGGAAGGAGAGGTGGTGAATCAGTCTATATTTCATCGGCTCCTTTTTGGGAACCACCCCTAAGGGCGAGACCACCAAGCCAGGAATTGGCAACATCGTGAAAGGGCCTGCCAGGCACTTCCTTCTGCAGTTTCTCCGGATGTTGCATCGCCGAACGTAGGTTCCTAGCCATCGGGGGAGCAACGACTATGTTTGCCGGTATCCTAAAACCCTCCAAAAAACCCCGACCCAGTATCTGCGCTGCCTCCCTATCGGAGTATCTATCTAGAAACGGATGCATCTTTTCCACTGTCACCGGCGTCGTCCCTCTTGTTCGCAGACTCTCCAGCCTTGCCTTTTCCTTGTTTGAAACACCGGGACACCGGGTGGGCTCCCCCCACAACCAGAGCATTCATGCTTGTACTTACAGCTCCCCCCGAATTTGCAGGTGCCCTCGTTGTATTGCCAACAGACTCCCTTTTTCTTTGAGGCCGATTGTCCGGGAGTAGTTGACCCACTGGCCCCACCTGGAAAAAACTGATTGGGTGCCCTCGCCGACGTCATCAAACGCATCCACAGGCTGATGTCCTTGTGGTCCCACTGCAGTGCTGGACGTATCGCCCTCCGCTGACGAAACTGCTCGTCGTATCTCAACCACGCTACTCCCCCGTAGACTCTGTGAGCTTCACCTATAGCATCCAGATAACAGAAAAGTGCAATGCAATGCTCCAGGTTTTTCTCACCTATAACACTGGCCAGAATAGCGAACGCCTGAAGCCAGTTCTGGAACGTCCGTGGTGTGAGTCTGTATCTCCTCTTCTCTTCGTCCTCCTTATTGTCCTCAGGTTTTACCCTGCCCAGGTTGAACTTCTCTAGGGGCAGCAGGGAAAGTATCTCCACATACTCCCCTTTCCAAATTTTTTCCCTAACCTCCTGCTACAAAAGAGCTCCCAGCGGGCCTTCAAAACAAACATATACTTCACACCGGGCCGCATCCGCCAACCTGATCAAGTCTTGTTTTTTAGATGCCTCCACTGTCTCCCCTACTTTGTCCCCCAAAGAATTCCCGCTTTCTGTACCTGGAGCAGCCACCACGGTGTCCCCCACTGCGGGCATAGGATTTGTTGTTGAGGGCCCCGACTGTGTCCGCGCTACCGCCTCCCCAGACACCCCGCCCCCAGGAGCCACCCATGCTGCTGCTGGCGTGACGGACCTGGTAACCCCCGGCTCAAACCTGCTAACCAATTCCTTCAACTCTGCCAGGAACCCCTGTAAACCACCCTCCGCCGGGGAGTGGTCATAGACCCTCGTGGCCAGAGGAGAAACAGCGGGGGAAGTACCCCACTGGGAAGGACTACGTGACCCGCCCGCTGCGGCCTCCTTCGCTAACTCCTCACTATCCCCTCCCTCAAAATACCCCAAATTAACAGTGGACTTACCGGGCTGCCTGGAAGAAGTCCCACCAGCCGAAGGTCCTGCCTCCATCGTTGTCATGGGTCTGTGCGGTCCTTCTTCCTCCGACATAGACAGTTCCCCTTCCGATCGATCCGCGATAGCCTCCTCTGCTCCTAGTGTCAGCCCTCCAGGGGCTTCAACTCTGCCAGGAACCCCTGTAAACCACCCTCCGCCGGGGAGTGGTCATAGACCCTCGTGGCCAGAGGAGAAACAGCGGGGGAAGTACCCCACTGGGAAGGACTACGTGACCCGCCCGCTGCGGCCTCCTTCGCTAACTCCTCACTATCCCCTCCCTCAAAATACCCCAAATTAACAGTGGACTTACCGGGCTGCCTGGAAGAAGTCCCACCAGCCGAAGGTCCTGCCTCCATCGTTGTCATGGGTCTGTGCGGTCCTTCTTCCTCCGACATAGACAGTTCCCCTTCCGATCGATCCGCGATAGCCTCCTCTGCTCCTAGTGTCAGCCCTCCAGGGGATCCCTCCCTGGATGCCGGACATCCGCGTCCTGGCGACTTGCCTGTAGCTTTTTTCTGGCCTCTGGTCTGGTCCTGCTCTCTCAGCCCCTGTGCGCCCAATGTCCTCCTCGTCTCCTGCACGGCATTGTAGCCCTGGCTGAGGAGTCTGATGGCCCGGCGGCCGTGGCTGTGCTCATCCCCTGCCGAAGCCCCGCCCCCGCTACGGCTGAGCCAGGGGCGGAACCTGAAGGCTCCGTGCCCTGCCGCATGGCGGGCCTGTTGTGGGACCCAGGTATCCTGGAGGGCCCCCCCGCCACCTACGTTCTCTGTCTCTGGTACCTCCCAGAGCCCCCCTGTCTGGAACCGCCACTCGTTTTGCAGGGGGCTCTGAAGGGACAGGTGGTGAGTCGGGGGAGAAACGATCCGGTGGGCGGGACCTCCGCACCCGGGCCGACTCCCTCCTCTCGGTGCTGGCTGACACTGTCTGCTCCCCCAGGACCAGTGAGACCTGGTCCCGCAGCCACCGCTCACCTCTCACCACCGCTGCGGCCTTCAGCTGTCCCATCAGCTCCTCCAGGGATGACATGCTTCCAAGCTGCTTACTCTGCACACACTGACACTGGGGAGGGACCTCCACCACTTACTTTACCACTGACTCCTCCTCTTCCCCCTATTCTCACCAATAAGATCACCTATTACAATTCCTCCTATGTACCCCTGTTCACCCAGTCATGTAAATCCTACGTTCATTTTTCTTTTGGGCATTACTCCGGGCTTCTCTGATTTGAGCCTCCTGTCTGGGGATGCGAAGCTCCCTACGGTTCAGCAGCACATCAGCTCTCTTAGCCCCCCAAAAAACGTAGGAGTGGCCGAGAATCCATACAAGTCCCCTGTCATAGGGTAGATAGGGGGCGCTAATAATTACTAAAAAAGGGAGTACTGTGAACAATAATGCTATATATTAATTAGTAAAGGTAAAATAATAGTGAATAAAATAATCCTTCACACCTGTGAAGCGTGGAAAGGTGGGTAAACACATAAAAAATAATGGATAAATATATGTGATATTAAAAATGAGGATAAACGTGATATACAATGACAATAGTGATATAAATGTCCCAGTTGAACACTAACTCAATAGTCAGTGAAATAAGAAATTGATAACATCTTCCAAAGTGGATTGATTTCTTGATATATTCAGGTAGAGATTTCTTCACCAAGAAAGAAGAAAAATGCACCTCACAATAGTGAATAGATATCTGCTTACCAGATACCAATCACTCCTTTAATTAAAAAGAGAGTCATTAGTGCTTATGCAGGATTGTGCCTGCCCACATCGGATTGCTGGATGGCTGGATGCTGGATGGTGGTAGGCAGAGAACCTTATGTACCCCGGTTGTTCAGACATGGGATATGGAAAAGGCAATAGAAACTTCCATAGTGTAACACCGTTTTATTAAAATTATAAAAGAAATAAAAAGCCAAATGGCCGCTTACATTGGTAGGTGCCTACCCGGCACTGGAGCTGCTCGCTTGTCTAGGTGTGGATAAAGAGAGGGGTCCCTTCGCATAACCTCGATATCGGCGTGCGTTCCACCCGGTGTGAGTAACAACCAGATCACCGGACGTAGGTAAAGGATCACGTGACCACGTACCGCTGCGACGTACGTTTCGTATGAACGTCTTCAGGGAGAAAATGACACAAAGTCGGCACAAAGTCGTCACTAAATGATATATTGCTCAAACATGCCATGGGCATATGTGAAATTACACCCCAAAATACATTCTGTTGCTTCTCCTGAGTATGGGGATACCACATGTGCGAGACTTTTTGTGAGCCTAACCGCGTACAGGACCCCGAAAACCAATCACCACCTTCAGGCTTTCTAAGGGAGTAAATTTTTGTTTTCGCTCCTCACTACCCATCACAGTTTCCGAGGCCATGAAATGCCCAGATAGCACAAACATTCCCCCTCTCCCCAAATGACCCAATTTTGGAAAGTAGACACCCCAAGCTATTTGCTGAGAGGCATGTTGAGTATTTTGCAGATCTCGCTTTTTGTCACAAAGTTTTGAAAATTGAAAAAAAAATAAAAATAAATAAATTTTCTTTTCTTTCTTCATTTTCAAAAACAAATGAGAGCTGCAAAATACTCACCATGACTCTTAGCAAATACCTTGGGGTGTCTACTTTCCAAAATGGGGTTATCCCAAAAAGTCTCACACATGTGATATCCCTGTACTCAGGAGAAGCAGCAGAATGTATTTTGGGGTGTAATTCCACATATACCCATGTCATGTTTGAGCAATATATCATTTAGTGACAACTTTGTGCAAAAAAAAAAAAATTTAATTTTCCCGCAGCTTGTGACAAAATATAAAATATTCCATGGACTCAACATGCCTCTCAGCAAATAGCTTGGGTGTCTACTTTCCAAAGTGGGGTCATGGGGGGGGGGGGGGGGTTGGGGGTTGTGCTATCTAGGCATTTTATGGCCTTCGAAACTGGTAGGTAGTGAGTGAAATCAAAAATTTATGCCCTTAGAAATCCTGAAGGCGGTGCTTGGTTTTCGGGGTCCCGTACGCGGCTAGGCTCCCAAAAAGTCTCACACATGTGGTATCCCCATACTTGGGAGAAGCAGCAAAATGTATTTTGGGGTGTAATCCCACATATAACCATGGCATGTGTGAGCAATATATAATTTAGTGACAACTTTGTGTATTTTTATTTATTTTTTGTCATTTTTCAATCACTTGTGACCAAAAAAAAAAAATTCAATGGGCTCAACATGCCTCTCAGCAATTTCCTTGGGGTGTCTACTTTCCAAAATGGGATCATTTTGGGGGTTTGTACTGCCCTGCTATTTTAGCACCTCAAGAAATGAGATAGGCAGTCATAAACTAAAAGCTGCATAAATTCCAGAAAATGTACCCTAGTTTGTAGACGCTATAACTTTTTCACAAACCAATAAATATACGCTTATTGACTTTTTTTACCAAAGACATGTTGCTGAATACATTTTATCCTTAATGTATGACTAAAATTGAATTTATTAGATTTTTTTTTTTTTAACAAAAAGTAGAAAAATATCTTTTTTTTTTTTTAAGATTTTCTGTCTTTTTCCATTTATATAGTAAAAAATTAAAATTGCAGAGGCAATCAAATACAATTAAAAAAAAGCACTATTTGTGGGAAAAAAAGGACACAAATTTTGTTTGGGTACAACATTGCATGACAATTACCAGTTAAAGCAGCGCAGTGCCAAATTGTAAAAAGTGTTCTGGTCATTGAGCAGCCTAATCTTCCGGGGGTGAAGTGGTTAAAGTTTTGGAATGGCCCAGCCAGAGCCCAGACCTGAATTCCGATTGAAAATCTGTGGGGTGATCTGAAGAGGGCTGTGCACAGGAGATTCCCTCGCAATCTGATAGATTTGGAGCGTTTTTGCAAAGAAGAGTGGGCAAATATTGCCAAGACAAGATGTACCATGCTGATAGACTCAAAATAAAATCAAAAGGTGCTTCAACAAAGTATTAGTGTAAGGCCTCTTTCACATGAACGATCCGTTCAGGTCCGCCTGTCAGTTTTTTAGGCGGACCTGAACGGATCCTCCATAGACCTCTATGGAGCGTCGGATGTCATCGGTGACATGTTCGCTGACATCCGACCCGCTCCGATCCGAAAAAGTGTAACGGAGGAAAAACCTACTTTTTCATCCGTTATCAGATCGGGTGACGACAGACTCTACGGTCTGTCATCATCCGATCCCCCATAGGGGAGAGCGGCACTCTGACAGGTCCGTCGCTGCACAGTGTGCAGCGACGGACCTGTCATCTGCCTGCTCAGCGGGGATCCACGGAGCGATCCCCGCTGAGCAAGCGGATGTTCACGGGGCGGATCATCACGGATCCGTCCCGTGTGAAAGGACCCTAAGGGTGTGCACACTTATGCAACCATATTATTTTAGTTTTTTATTTTTACTTCCCTCCACCTAAAAGATTTCAGTTTGTTTAAAGGTGGAAAAAGTTCTGAAATGATTTATCTTTGTCTAATTTTTTCATCACAACCACCTGACATTTTAACAGGGGTGTGTAATCTTTTTATATCCACTGTATCACCACAATGTTACCAGATAAAAACATTTTAATGACAAAACCTGGAAAACTAACAGCCATATCACATTTTTTTGAAGACCTCAAATATCATAAAATCAATTATTATCATTTCAAATAAACAATATTGTAACAGTGTAGACACTATAGAGTCTATAAATGTTTCATACTTTTTTTAAATGGATTTCATTGAAAAAATTTGCAAATCCTGAGTTTAAAAAAGAAGGTCGGGATATAAAAAAAAAGACACAATTATACTCAACTAGCTGCACATGTCCCCCGCCGCCTCCAAGACTGAGCACTGAGCAACTAAACACCGCTGATTGCTCAGTTCTTGTTCTTCTGAGAGCAGAGGGCTAGGAAGCCCGGAGCAAAAGTAATAAAATGCAATGGGCGCAGGGTGGGCATGACAGTGTTAACAGGGGGAACATAGTGGGGAGATATTATGTAAAAGATGCTGGGATTGGTTGGTGTTGAAGGAAGGGGTGGAGCAGAGTTAGCTTAGCAGTGGGAGAGATCCCTCCCCAGCTCAGTTTGTTAGGAGGAGCGAGCTTGAAACATGGCAGCAGTAGAACAGTTGTTTTCAAGGCTTAAGGCCGAGGTGGCATCCAAGGGACCGGGATGGCTGGAGGACAGACTGACGGCGGCGCTGGGTGAGAATTCCCCTGCGGCCACTTCGGAGGGACGTGAATCGGCGTGAGTCCGGCGGTCTAGGCCGCCGGTTCGCTTCTCCCCAGACCACCCTCCTCCCCTCCCTCCCAGGGTACAGAAGCCACATGTCCGTGCGGGTCGGCAGCGCATGGAGTGGGGGGAGGGGGCTGCAGTCGCAGACAGGCCCGGGAGTGAGGGGAGATAGCGCCAGCAGCTCCAGGGCGGATGCTGGGCTTCCTAGTGTGAAGACTGCGAGCCCGGCCTCTGGCCTTGCGGCGGCGTTGGCGGGTCCCCGGCGGGGGATGAGATCAGGGACGGCAGCCAGGTACCCCAGATCCGCGGCAGGTGGCCCCCCATTGACAGAAGTGAGGAGTTCAGCAGCTGGCAGTGGCCTTGTGCGGCACTGCGGGAAGAATGACAGTGGGCACAGAAAAGCAACCCACAAATCGGTGGGTGGATCCGGCGCTGGGAGGAGGAGTGTGGAGAATCGCGGATCCCCGGCATCCAGTGATGCTTCTGCTGGAGGGCTGTCGGCAAGTGAAGAGGAGTTGGCGGTGGACCGGTCCAAAGGAGAGCTGTCGCAGTCAGACGACGATGGGCAGCGAGGACGTCCGACGGCGGTGGAGTCGAGACTGTCGGCTGGTGAGACCCCTTCCAGGCACCCTGGTAAGTCTATATGTATTACTGCATGTGTTGGGGGTACTGATGTGGGGGAAATTGGGGTGAGTTCTGGTGAGGATCAGGTCTCAGTGGGGCGGTCGGCTGCGACCGTGCCTCCCTCTCCGGCCGCGCTGGTTGCAGACCGCGCCACGGCGCACTCCGGGTTACAGGCGTTTTTAGCGGGTTTGAAGGAATTACTGCATAAGTTTGAGCCAGGGGCAGGTGGTATACAGTCGCCTGCGGCGGCGTGGGTGGCTCCTGGGGTCGGGGGGGGCGACGAAGGGGGTGACGACGTGCACGGATACTTCCCACGGGCCTGCTGCAGAGTCGGCGGCACCCGCGAAGGAGGTCGCAGGGGTGGCAGGTAAGGAGGTAGCACCTATGACGTCAGAAGGGGCAACTGGGGAAGAGACTAAAAAACAGGACTTTGTAAGGTTGGCGGATGCTGCCAAATGTGAAGTTTATGTGTGTTTTGAGGGGCCCCTCGGAGCACATCTAAAACCTGAGGTAAAAGAAAAAATTTGGAAGGGAGACTACGTAGAGATTTTTGCGCTCCTACCGCTGGAAAAGTTCAATCTGGATAGGGTGAAGCCGGAGGACAACAATAAAGAGGGTGAAGAAAAAAGGAGGTATAGGCTCATCCCTAGGACTTTCGCGAATTGGCTGCAGGCCTTTGCGATCATGGCTAGTGTTATTGGGGAAAGGAACCCTGAACACTGCTCGGCACTGCTCTGTTATCTGGACGCTGTGGGAGAGGCATACAGAGTCTACGGGGAACAGCATGGCTCCAGTACGATGAACAATTTAGGCAGCGGAGGGCTATCCGCCCGTCCTTGAGGTGGGATCATAAGGACATCAGTTTATGGATGCGCCTTATGACGTCGGCCAGGCTGACGATTTAGTTTTTTCAAGGGGGGGCCGGTGGCTCATCCAACCCCGGACAATTGGCCACAAGAAAAAAAGGGGTTTGTTGGCAATTTAATGAGGGTGTCTGCAGATTTGGGGGGTCGTGCAAGTACAAGCACGAATGTTCAGGTTGTGGAGATGGACACTCCGTGTCCCGCTGTTTTAAACAAGGAAAAAAACGCACCGGCGACTCTGTTAGTAAGGGGGACAACGCCGGTGATAGTGGGAAAGATACAACCTTTCCTCGATAGGTACCCTGATAGGGAGGCAGTGTGGTTGCTGGGCTTGGGGGTTTTGGAAGGGTTTAGGATTCCATCACGTCTGGTCGATACTCCCCCCTTGTCATGCAATTTGCAGTCAGCCTTACAACATGCGGATGTGGTTTCGTAGAAACTGCGGAAGGAGGTTTTGTTGGGTCGCATGGGGAGTTCTTTTCCTTTTTTGCCAATACCGGATCTGGTGGTGTCACCACTGGGGGTAGTGCCAAAGAAGGAGCCTAACAAATTCAGGTTAATTCACCATTTATCATTTCCGAAAGGGGGTTTGGGGAATGATGCTATTGACCCGGAGGTATGCGCAGTTTCCTATACGTCTTTTGATGCCGCTGTATTTTGGGTTAGGAGGTATGGACAGGGGGCACTGATGGCAAAAGCTGACATAGAGTCTGCTTTTCGTTTGCTCCCGGTTCATCCGGACATTTTTCGTTTGTTGGGTTGTTATTGGCAGGAAGAATACTATGTGGACCGCTGCCTGCCCATGGGGTGATCTATATCCTGCGCATTGTTTGAACAGTTCAGTTCTTTCATTGAGTGGGTGGTGCGTGACATCGCGGGAGTAAATTCCATCATACATTACTTGGACGACTTCCTCTGCGTGGGCCCACCTACATCTGAAGGTTGCGCGTTCCTGTTGGCTACGCTGGAACATGTTGCTGATAAGTTTGGCATCCCCTTGGCACCGGAGAAGACAGAGGGTCCCAAGACGATGTTGAGTTTCCTGGGCATCGTGTTGGACTCAGAGGCCATGGAATGCAGGCTGCCGGAGGATAAGTTGGAGGCATTGAAGGCAGAGATTTGGGGGATCTTGGGACTTCGCAAAGTGCAGCTGCGAACCTTACAATCATTATTAGGTAAGCTGAATCTTGCGTGTCGCATCCTGCCCATGGGGCGGGTATTTTGCAGGCGGCTGTCTGCAAGTACTGCAGGGGTTACGTCTCCCAAACACTATGTGCGCTTGGTGAAGGCACATAGAGAGGACCTGACAGTATGGCACACGTTCCTGGCTAATTTCAACGGCAGGGCGCTGTGGATGTCAGGGCCAGTTAGCAACTTTGATCTGGAGTTGTACACGGATGTGGCGGGTTCTGCGGGCTTTGGAGCTTTTTTCCAAGGTAAGTGGAGTGCAGGGTCTTGGCCGCAGTCGTGGAAGGATGTTGGAGTTGTTCCCCGTGGTGTTAGCAGTGGAGTTGTGGGGGGAATCTTCCGGAATTTAAAAGTGAGGTTTCACAGGGACAATTTGGGGGTAGTACAGGTGATTAACAAAGTGTCAGCGGCATCGCCGCCAGTAGCCAGGTTACTCAGGCACCTGGTATTACGTTGCCTGCAGTTGACCGTGTTTTTTTATGCTGTTCACCTCCCCGGAGTGGAAAATGTCATTGCTGATGCGTTATCTCGCTTTCAGTGGGACAGATTCCGGGAGTTGGCACCGGGGGCGGAGCAGAGCGGGGTCCCTTGTCCCGAGTGGCTGTGGAAGATTGCCTTGGACGAGTAGCCGGCTGGATCAGGCGATCGGTGAGCGATGTTGTCAGCTTACAACAGGGTATGGCAGGAATGGGTATCCATGGTGCAACAAGTAGCGGAAGGACTTGAGGAACAAGATCTCAGGTTGCTGGTTTTATATTTTGTTTCTCGGAATTTGGAAGATGGGGTATCGGTGTTGGGCTTGGAGAAGAAAATGGTAGGGTTGGCGTTTTGGTTCAAGTTTCACGGTGTACCTGACTTAACTAAGGATTTTTGGGTTAGACAGGCGCTAAAAGGCTACCGGCGTGCTAAACTGGGGAGGGACTCTAGGCGGCCTGTTTCGTTCGAGCTGTTAGGAAGGTTGTTGGCACAGTTGGGATTGTCCTGTTCCTCTGAGTATGAGGTGGTTCTGTTCAAGGCGGCATTCGTCTTGGTGTTTTTCGGGGCGTTTAGGGTTAGTGAATTGGTTAGTCCCTCTAAGAAGGAAAAAGGGGGGATAGGGGTGACGGATGTCAGATGTGGGGAGGACAAGCTATCCATACTGGTTAGAAAATCTAAAACGGATCAGCGGGGCAAGGGAAAGGCGGTGCAGGTTTTCGCGCTGCCGGGATCTCCCTTGTGCCCAGTAAAATTGGTGAGGGAGTTTCTTGTGCTACGCCCTGACGTGGCAGGTTCCTTGTTGGTGCATCGGGATGGGCTGTCGTTATCTCGTTTTCAATTTATTGCAATTTTTAAAAAATGTTTGGGGGCATTAGGTCTAGGGGATCAAAAATTTTCTTCCCATTCTTTTCGGATAGGGGCGGCTACGGAAGCAGTTCGATGGGGATTAGATGAGGCCGCGGTGAAAAGGATAGGGAGATGGGAATCTAGAAGGTTTCAATCTTATGTTCGTCCTCATTTATTGAATATGTAAAGACGGGGGTAAAAACTTGATTTTAACTTGATTAATGAAGTTGTGTATTTGTTGTCTTATTGATTTACTGGGGGTTTTTGTTTTCTCTTTTTTTCTTTCAGGAAGAACACAGTGCCTGGTATGGATAGTGGGCCACTCCTATGTGTTTTGGGGGGCAAGGAGAGGGGATGCAAGGCGGGATGGGAGGCAGTTAGGTTTTTCCAGACAGGAAGCCTGTCTCTGGTGGTTGGGGGTGCCGGGTATGCTGTGGGGTAGGACAGTGTCGGAGGTGCGCAAATTTGCCCGACTGGATAGGCCTCCCGACGTGTTGGTTTTGGGTGGAAATGATTTAGGGTTTAGGACAATGTTGGATTTGGTGCGAGACATCAAATTCGATTTTTGGCAACTCCGCATGGCCTTTCCACACATGATTATTGTGTGGTCGGACATTGTGGCACGAACCACTTGGAGGTTGGCAAGGTCTGTGGATAAGATCAACCAGGCCAGGAAGAAAGTGAACAAGGAAGTTAGTGGTTTTGTGGTTAGGAACGGTGGGCTTGCAATTAGACACCTAGAGTTGGAGGTGGATACGTGGAGGTACTTGAGGAGGGATGGTGTACACCTGAATGATGTGGGGATTGACCTGTGGGCCTTGGGTTTACAGGATGGGATCCAGCGAGCTTTGAGGGTTTGGCAGGGCACACAAGGGTAAAGTTTTTCCCTGGTGTGTGCTGTGGCGTGGTGTTGGTCTTTGTGGGTGAAAGATTAAACCCCAGATATGAAGATTTCGGGATCCATCGGTAGTATGAGGCCCGTTTGTTGGTATTCCAGTTAACAGGGGTTTTAGCTGGATTTGGTTATTGGGTGCACTGCGGTCAATTGTTTTTGTTGTCTCCGAGCTAGCATGTCAGCTGGAGGCCTATTTTTTAGTTAAGGTACCGCAGTGCCAGAGTGGATCAAGTGGCAAGATTGGTGGGTTTTTCCCTGCAAAGACCAACGGGAGTATTTAACAGATGGGGGTGGTTTATTTCAGGTGTTTTTTCCATACAGTTATGTTAATTTATGTTAATTCTATTTCATTGGTTATTATTATTATTATTATTAATAAAGGAATTGGCTGCTACGACCAATTATTTACTCCAGATTGGTGTGGTCTCATTTTCTGGGGAAAAGAAGGTGTAGGGGTTGTAGCAGTCTTGCATTTGGTAGGTTGATGACTATAAGGGGGGTATATGGGATGCATCTGTTATACATTAGTCAGGTGACTGTCAGTGAGATGCCAGGCTGTAGAGGGGCCGGGAGTGTCTGGCTCAAGCTCTAAGCAACATGCTGAGAGGCTGATCCAGCTGCCGGTCAGGCATCTGGATGGATCCCAACATTAAAGTCCAGTTCCCTCCAGAGTCTATACCGGCTGAGTGATGTCAGCTGACTTTAGGTGAATCTGGATCACAGGAGTGCAGAACTAAGTGCATTTCTGTGACCTACCAAAAGGGCTTTGGCCCTAGTTCTCCTTAAGGCTACTTTCACACTGGGGCGGTGAGAGCGTCGGTGGTAAAGCGCCGCTAGTTTTAGCGATGCTTTACTGTCGTTTTCGTGGCACTTTTCGGCTGCTAGCAGAGCGCATTTAACCCCCGCTAGCGGCCAAAGAAGGGGTTAATACAGCCCGTGTAGTGCCGCTGCTGAAGCGCTTTGCAGGCGCTTTGGCAGTGCTGCCTATTCATTTCAATGGGCAGGGGCGGCTTACAGGACTTTTTCTAGCGTCCTGCAAGCGCACTGCTCCAGTGTGAAAGCACTCAGGCTTTCACACTGGAGTGACAGGAGAGGCGCTTTACAGGCACTATTTTTAGCGCTAAAACGCCTGTCAAGCGTCTCAGTGTGAAAGTGGCCTAAAGGATAAGTTCACCTTTAGGTACATGTTACATGTTTCATCCATTTTTAGGATGGAACATAAAACATGTTCCCAATGCTGCAGCTGCAGATGCTGCCCGATTTCCCCTCTCCCTGTGACAGCAGTACGAGGAGAAGTTCCCCGTACTTGCTGTCACTTTTTTAAATCAGCATGGCCGTGTGTGGCTCCGCCCACATGGTCACTTCATTTATTCACACAGCTCTGTGTGTGAATTAACTATAGGCCCTGACGTCCTTTGCAGCTGTCAGCTTGCAGTTCTCGAACTACCACAACTGTGGAGCGCTGTGGTAGTTCATTGATTCTTCCAGTCAGTGTATCTGCTTGCCCATACGGGATGTACGGGCAGGGCCGGACTTACCATTGGGCTTGACTGGGCTCAAGCCAATGGGCCCCGGCCAATAGGGGGCCCCCCCTGTTTCGAAAGCAGCTGAGAGCATCCGAAAGCTGCCGAGAGCAGCCGAAAGCCGCTGAGAGTGGCCGAAAGCCGCCGAGATACACAGGACATCCGACTCTGTATCTCGGCGGCGCCATTTTTAAGCTGAAAGGCTGCAATGACAATGCTACACTGACACTGGGCAAGGCTGCAATGACACTGACAAGGCTGCAGATGGACACTGATAAGGCTGCATTGATGGGCATTTAAATGTAAGTTTTTTTCCTTAAACTTCCCTCCTAAAAGTTTTTTTCCTTAAAATTCCCTCCTAAACTTGGGGTGCGTGTTATACGCCGGCGCGGGTTATATGCCGATAAATACGGTAATTATCATTTTTATCCATTTTTATTGCTTTTTTTTAATCGTGGACCCAGGACGAATACCAGTACAGTATCCCCCACTTATACGCTTATATATTATCTACTTTTGTGAGTAGCCATTTGGCTGTTTTGTCTTGTCCAATTAAACAGAACTTCTTTAATACTGCACTGAGTCTGGCGCACCTTGTCCTTTTCTATTTCTGTTTTATAGAGCTGTGCATATGTATAGAAGGGTAGGGCCCAAAAGTGACCCAAGCCCAGGGGCCCCCACCACCCTAAGTCCTGCCCTGTACAGGGGGGTCCTTACTTGCCGAGGGGAACTTTCTCGGCAGAACACCGGCCGCTCCTGGACGTGTGGTGGGGGGCGTTATGGGAAGGGAGGGTCTGCACTGGCACTGATAAAGGGGGTGGTCTGCACTGAGGGGGGCCTGCACTAATAGAGGGGGGTCTGCACTGATAGAGGGGGGTCTGCACTGATAGAGGGGGGCTGCACTGGGGGGGTCTGCACTAATGGGAGGGGGGGGCTGCACTGAGGGGGGTCTGCACTAATAGAGGGGGGCTGCACAGAGGGGGGTCTGCACTAATAGAGGGGGGGCTGCACTGAGGGGGGTCTGCACTAATAGAGGGGGGGGCTGCACTGAGGTGGGTCGGCACTAATAGAGGGGGGCTGCACTGAGGGGGGTTGGCACTAATAGAGGGGGGGTCTGCAATGAGGGGATCTGCACTGATGGAGGGGGGTCTGCACTGAGGGGGTCTGCACTAATGGAGGGGGGGTCTGCACTGAGGGAGTCTGCATTGATGGAGGGGGGTCTGCACTGAGGGGGTCTGCACTGATGGAGGGGGGTCTGCACTGATGGAGGGGATCTGCACTGAGGGGGTCTGCACTGATTGAGGGGGGTCTGCACTGAGGGGGTCTGCACTGATGGAGGGGGTCTGCACTGAGGTGGTCTGCACTGATGGAGGGGGGGTCTGCACTGAGGGGGTCTATACTGACTCTGCTGGGGGGACCTGATGCGAGGACAGACTCTGCTGGGGGCACCTGATGCAAGGAGGGACTCTGCCGGGGGCACTTGATACGAGGACAGACTCTGCTGGGGACCCCTGATGCAAGGACGGACTCTGCTAGGGGCACCTGATGCGAGGACAGACTCTGCTGGGGGCACCTGATGCAAGGAGGGACTCTGCCGGGGGCACCTGATACGAGGACAGACTCTGCTGGGGACCCCTGATGCAAGGACGGACTCTGCTAGGGGCACCTGATGCAAGGACAGACTGCTGGTGGCACCTGATGCAAGGATGGACTCTGCTGGTGGCAGGCGACGTGGCAGGTGACACGCTCAGGGATCCCACTGATTCAGCATTCTGGTGAGTTGAATGTAATAATAGAAATAATGCGCTTCAATCATCCTGACACCATAACAATCATGGTGCCGGGATGATTGAAGCGTTAACACCAGGTGTTTGGAGTATCTTTATCTGCTGATTGTTAAACTTTCTAGAATACACATATTTCTATTGTTGTGTAGGATCTGGGGCTGCTTTCCCGTCATTCCTCTCTCCCCCTTTCCCTCTCCATCCCTTTCCTTCTCCCCCTTTCCCTCTCCATCCCTTTCCTTCTCCCCCTTTCCCTCTCCATCCCTCATTCATCTCAGACTCTAAGCACACCCTCTTTGTGCCACGCCCATTTAAGCCACACCCACTATTTCGCGTAACCACACCCATTTTTCGACATGGGTATTCTAAGCTGCGCCTACAAATGAATGCCCCGCCCCCTAATTATTGTACGGCTCCGCCTACA
The DNA here is from genome assembly GCA_037952925.1 of Lithobates clamitans. Taxonomy (NCBI): domain Eukaryota; kingdom Metazoa; phylum Chordata; class Amphibia; order Anura; family Ranidae; genus Lithobates; species Lithobates clamitans. Next base: position 1,759,376 of record JBBGZY010001849.1, on the reverse strand, counting down.
GGCAAAAAAGTGTCCCACATATTTTTAGTAGTAGGTGGTAGGAGTAGGAGTAGGTGGGTGGATGGATTTATGGATGGATGGGTGGGAGGATGGATGGATGGATAGATGGATGGATGGTTGGGTGAATGGATTGATGGGTGGATGGATGAATAGGTGGATCGGTGAGTGGGTGGATAGGTGGATGGGTGGGTGGATGGATGGATAAATGGATGGGTGGATGGCTGGATAGGTGGATGGATGGATGGGTGGATGGATGGAATGATAGGTGGGTGGGTGGATGGATGGATGAGTGGATGGATGGATGGGTGGATGGCTGGATAGGTGGATGGATTGATGAGTGGATGGATGGATGGGTGGATGGATGGATAGGTGGATGGGTGGGTGGATGGATAGGTGGTTGGGTGGATGGATGGGCGGGTAGGTGGATGGATCAATAGGTGGGTGGGTGGGTGGGTGGGTGAGTGGGTGGTTACAGGCAAAAAAGTGTCCCACATATTTTTAGTAGTAGGTGGTAGGAGTAGGAGTAGGTGGGTGGATGGATTTATGGATGGATGGGTGGGAGGATGGATGGATGGATAGATGGATGGATGGGTGGGTGAATGGATTGATGGGTGGATGGATGAATAGGTGGATGGGTGAGTGGGTGGATAGGTGGATGGGTGGGTGGATGGATGGATAAATGGATGGGTGGATGGCTGGATAGGTGGATGGATGGATGGGTGGATGGATGGAATGATAGGTGGGTGGGTGGATGGATGGATGAGTGGATGGATGGATGGGTGGATGGCTGGATAGGTGGATGGATTGATGAGTGGATGGATGGATGGGTGGATGGATGGATAGGTGGATGGGGTGGGATGGATAGGTGGTTGGGTGGATGGATGGGCGGGTAGGTGGATGGATCAATAGGTGGGTGGGTGGGTGGGTGAGTGGGTGGTTTTGGGTGGATTGATGGGTGGAGGGATCAGTGGGTGGATGGATGGATGGATGCATAGGTGGATGGGTGAATGGATGGATGGGTGGGTAGATGGATGGATACATAGGTGGATGGATGGGTGGGTGGATGGATGGATGGATGGATCGATAGGTGGATGGATGGCTGGATAGGTGGATGGATGGATAGATGGGTGGATGAATTGGATAGATGGGTGGATGGATGGATGGATGGATGGATGGATGGATGGATGGATAGATGGTGGATGGGTGGGTGGATGGATGGATGAGTGGGTGGATGGATGGGTGAATGGATGGGTGGGTGGATTGATGGATAGGTGGGTGGATAGATGGGTGAATGGATGGATGGATGGGTGAATGGATGGGTGGGTGGGTGGGTGGATTGATGGATAGGTGGGTGGATAGATAGGTGGATGGATGGATGGGCAGGTGGATGGATGGGTGGGTGGATGGATGGATGGATAGGTGGGTGGATGGATGGATGGGTGGGGGGATGGATGGATGTAGCGAGGAAGGAGATATTTAATGATCAGGAGATGGTACGGCTGGGTGGCTAGATGGAGCTCCTGCGTCGCCGCCCACCCTCCGCCCCGCTCTGCCTCGCCCCGCCTACCCCCGCCCCGCTGTTGGTCTGTTCTGGGGTTCTATTGTAACCACGCGGCCGGCGGAGGGAGACACCATTTTGTATACCCCCTCTGTTCTGCAATGGTGGCGGAGACCTACTAGGACACCTGAGGTAAGGGGGGGGGCACGCTAGGGACACCTGATGTAAGGGGGGTCTCCGCTGGTGACACCTGATGTAAGGGGGGACTCCGCTGGTGACATCTGATGTAAGAGGGGGCTCCGCTGGTGACACCTGATGTAAGGGGGGGCTCCGCTGGGGACATCTGATATAAGGGGGGCTCCGCTGGTGACACCTGATGTACGGGGGGCTCCGCTGGGGACATCTGATGTAAGGGGGGGCTCTGCTGGTGACATCTGATGTAAGGTGGGCTCCACTGGGGACATCTGATGTAGGGGGGGGCTCCGCTGGTGACATCTGATGTAAGGGGGGGCTCTGCTGGTGACACCTGATTTAAGGGGGGCTCCACTGGGGACATCTGATGTAAGGGGGGCTTCGCTGGGGACACCTGATGTAAGGGGGGCTCCGCTGGGGACATCTGATGTAAGGGGGGCTCCGCTTGTGACACCTGATGTAAGGGGGGCTCCGCTGGGGACATCTGATGTAAGGGGGGCTCCGCTGGTGACACCTGATGTAAGGGGGGGCTCCGCTGGGAACATCTGATGTAAGGGGGGCTCTGCCGGGGACACCTGGTGTAAGGGGGGGCTCCGCTGGGGACATCTAATGTAAGGGGGGCTCCGCCGGGGACACCTGATGTAAGGGGGGGCTCCGCTGGTGAAACCTGATGTAAGGGGGGCTCCGCTGGTGACACCTGATGTAAGGGGGGGCTCCGCTGGGGACATCTGATGTAAGGGGGGCTCCGCTGGGGACATCTGATGTAAGGGGGGGCTCCGTTGGGGACATCTGATGTAAGGAGGGGCTCAGCTGGGGGCACCTGATGCAAGGATGGATTCTGCTGGGACACCTGATGCAAGGACGGACTCTGCTGGGACACCTGATGCAAGGACGGATGGCTGGTGGCAGGCGACATGGCAGGTGACACACTGAGGCATCCCACTGATTCGGCATTATAGCATTGAATGATTTCATTTTATATTACAATGTAATAATAGAAATAATGCACTTCAATCATATGACACCATAACAACCATGATGCCGGGATGATTGAAGTGCTAACACCAGGTGTTTGGAGTATCTTTATCTGCTGATTGTTAAACTTTCTAGAATACACATATTTCCAATGTTGTGTAGGATCTGGGGCTGCTGTCCATCCCTCTCCCCCCCTTTCCCTCTCCATCCCTCATTCATCTCAGACACCCCCTTTGAGCCACGCCCATTTAAGACACGCCCACTATTTTGCGTAAACCACGCCCATTTCTCACCGCTTTTACTTTTACTTTCCCCCTGTGGCACGCCTACAAACGCATGCCCCCGCCCCCTAATTATAATAAGACTACAGCCTAAAAAGTGTCCCTAATTTTTTTTTTACAATGTTGGCAACTATGATTACAGTAGAACATGCAGGCACAATTTTCACCCCCCAATCACCCCCCTGCACCCCCTGTCACAGTGACATCAATAGCAATTTTTTTTTTTTTTTTTTTTTACTACTGTGTCATTTGTGACTGTTATAAGTGGTGGGGCAGTTAGTGGTGGGCCCCTTTATGTCTAGGGTACCCCTAATAAAGGTTTAACCCCTTGATCACCCCCTGTCGCCAGTGTCACTAAGCGATCGTTTTTCTGATCGCTGTTTTAGTGTCACAGGTGACGCTAGTTAGGCAGGTAAGTATTTAGGTTTGCCGTCAGCGTTTTATAGCGTCAGGTACCCCCATATACTACCTAGTAAAGGTTTTAACCCCCTGATTGCCCCCTAGTTAACCCTTTCATCAGTGATCACCGTATAACTGTTACGGGTGATGCTGGTTAGTTAGCTTGTTTTTTATAGTGTCAGGGCACCCGGCATTTATTACCTAATAAAGGTTTAACCCCCTGATTGCCCGGCGGGTGATACAAGTTAGGTTTTAGGGTCAGATAGGGTCTGCGTCACCCCAGGCAGCGTCAGGTTAGTGCCAGTGCCGCTAACATCCACGCACGCAGCATACACCTCCCTTAGTGGTATAGTATCTGAACAGATCAATATCTGATCTGATCAGATCAGATCTATACTAGCGTCCCCAGCAGTTTAGGGTTCCCAAAAACGCAGTGTTAGTGGGATCAGCCCAGATCCCAAGAAGACAAACACAGGCCCGTCGTGTCCATAGTGCCCTTCCAGCTGCATTCGCCAATCCTAATTGGGAACCCACCACTTCTGCAGCACCCGTACTTCCCCCATTCACTGGCCAACATGGCATTCAGGTGGAAACAGTTGATTTTACGTCACTTGATTTTTATTCGCTGTTTTTCACCGAAGATCTCTATAGATCTATTGTGGACCAGAGCAATTTGTATGCTGGTCAATACATCGCCGCTAATCCCCAGTCCTCCCTTGCCAGAGATTGGAAACCAATTACGGTCTCCGAATTTAAGATCTTTCTGGGCCTATCCCTCCTCATGGGCATAACCAAAAAGAGTGAGTTGCGGTCATATTGGTCCACTGACCCAATTCACCATATGCCCGTGTTCTCTGCTTCCATGGCCAGGGCACGATACGAGCAAATTTTGCGGTTCATGCACTTCAACAACAATTAACTCTGTCTTCCTCGTGGAGACCCTGAATACGATCGGCTCTACAAAATTCAGCCCCCCGTAAACCACTTCAACCAATGTTTTGCAGACTTGTTTACTCCCCATCAAGTTGTCTGCGTTGATGAGTCCCTGATTAAGTTTTCTGGCCGCTTGTCATTCAAACAGTATCTTCCCAGCAAGCGTGTCAAGATGTATAAGCTCTGTGACAGGACCACAGGCTATACATGTAGTTTTATGTTTTACGAGGGAAGAGATAGTCACGTAGAGCCGACAAACTGCCCTGACTACATAGGAAGCGCTGGCAAGATTGTGTGGGACTTGGTGTCACCCTTATTTGGAAAGGGGTACCACTTGTACGTGGACAATTATTACACAAGCGTGCCACTTTTTAGTCACTTGTTTGATAAAAAGATTGAAGCATGTGGCACCGCGCGATCTAATCACCGGGGCTCTCCCCAGTGGCTTGTAGGTTCTCGTCTTAGGCTGGGGAGAGAGCCTGCTTGAAGTGTAATAATTTGCTCGCTATGAAGTGGAGGGATAATAAGAATGTTTTCGTTCTTACCTCCCTTCATGCAGACACGACTGTCCAAATTACTACGGTGACTGGTGTTGTGGAGAAACCCCTCTGTGTCCACGAATATAACCAAAATATGGGTGGGGTGGACCTCAACGACCAGTTGTTGGTGCCGTACCTATTTGCCCGTAAGGCCAGACGCTGGTATAAAAAAGTGTCTGTATACTTATTTCATTTGGCTTTGCTGAACGCTCATGTGCTATACAGAGCTTTAGGACGGACTGGATCCTTCCTTAAATTCCAGGAAGAGATCGTCAGAGCCCTTCTGTTTCCAGACAGTGCTCCACCTCACCTTACCAATCCAAATGCAGTAAGCCGGCTGCATGAGAGGCATTTTCCTTATGTCCTCCCGAGTACCCCTACCCAACGAGCCCCCCAAAGAAGATGTTGTGTCTGAAGAAAGCGCAGATATAGGCGTGATACCCGCTATTATTGTTCCTCTTGTCCTGACATTCCTGGTCTTTGCATTGGTGAATGTTTTGAGCGCTACTATACACTAGTTGAGTTTTAACGTAGGGTACAGCATTGCACAGACTAGGCACACTTTTACAGGGTCTCTCAAGATGCCATCGCATTTTGAGAGACCCGAACCTGCCGAAGCATGGGGGCAGCAGGGGCGGAGGAGCGATTTTCTCCTAACTTTTGGGGCGGATGCCCCCATGCTTCGGCATATATAAATGGTGCATGTATGCCCATCATTAGAAGTGGGTGGATGAAGGGAGGTATTCTAATGGTGGGCATACCCACCGATCAATCTCTTTTTTTCGTACAGTCCACAGGCTGCATGAAAAAAAAGATTACAATTTATGCCCAACAAGGACCATAAATTGCCCAACAAGGACCAGCAATGTACTGGTATGTTGCTGGACTTTGAGTGGTTATACCAGAATGATGCCTGCAGGTTTAGGTATCATCTTGGTATCATTCTTTTCAGCCAGCGGTCGGCTTTCATGTAAAAGCAATCCTAGCAGCTAATTAGCCTCTAGGCTTCTTTTTCAACCAGTGGCAGGGAATGTACCCCCCATCGCCCCCACCATCTTCCATGTTTTTCTCTGTCTCTCCTGTCCCAACACGGAACCTGAGAATGCAGCCGGTGATTCAGCCAGCTGACCATAGAGCTGATCAGAGACCAGAGTGGCTCCAAACATCTCTATGGCCTAAGAAACCGGAAGCTACGAGCATTTCATGACTTAGATTTCGCCGGATGTAAACAGCGCCATTGGGAAATAGGGAAAGCATTTTATCACACCGATCTTGGTGTGTTCAGATGCTTTGAGGGCAGAGGAGAGATCTAGGGTTTAATAGACCCCAATTTTTTCAAAAAAAGAGTACATGTCACTACCTATTGCTATCATGGGGGATATTTACATTCCCTGAGATAACAATAAAAATGAAAAAAAAATGAACAGTTTAAAAATAAGATAAAGCAAAAAAAAAAAAAGAAAGAAAAAAAAAAAACATTTGTGCAATAGAGTGTGTTTTAGTGCATTAAAATAAAAAAAGTGTGTTTTTTTCCCCAAAAAAATGCGTTTGAAAATCGCTGCACAAATACTGTATAAAAAAAAAAAAATTAAACACCCACCATTTTAATCTGTAGGGCCATTGCTTTACAAAAATATATAATGTTTGGGGGTTCAAAGTAATTTTCTTTCAAAAAAAATAATATTTTCATGTAAACAAAAAGTGTCAGAAAGGGCTTTGTCTTCAAGTGGTTAGAAGAGTGGGTGATGTGTGACATAAGCTTGTAAATGTTGTGCATAAAATGCCAGGACAGTTCAAAACCCCCCAAATAACCCCATTTTGGAAAGTAAACACCATTTGCTGAGAGGCATATCGAGTCCATGTAATATTTTATATTGTGACACAAGTTTTGCACAAAGTTGTCATTAAATGATATATTACTTAGACATGCCATGGGCATATGTGAAATTACACCCCAAAATACATTCTGTTCCTTCTCCTGAGTACGGGGATACCACATGTGTGAGACTTTTTGGGAGCCTAGCCCCGTACGGGACCCCGAAAACCAAGTACCACCTTCAGGGTTTCTAAAGGTGTAAATTTTTTATTTCACTCCTCACTGCCTATCACAGTTTCGGAGGCCATGGAATGCCCAGATGGCACAACCCCCCCCCCCCAATGACCCCATTTTGGAAAGTAGACACCCCAAGCTATTTGCTGAGAGGTATGGTGAGTATTTTGTAGACCTCGCTTTTTGTCACAAAGTTTTGAAAATTGAAAAAAAAAAACATTTTTCTTTTCTTTCTTCATTTTCAAAAACAAATGAGAGCTGCAAAATACTCACCATGCCTCTCAGCAAATAGCTTGGGGTGTCTACTTTCCAAAATGGGGTAATTTGGGGGGGGGTTTGTGCAGGGCTGGACTGGGACAAAAATTTGGCCCTGAACTTCACCCAGACCGGCCCACTTTATTTTTGCAAACATGCACCAAAACAGTATATAAATCTATGCGCAAATGCGCAATATGGATACTTATTGAGTTTGGGATGGATCTAAAGGGAAGCGGTGCGGCCTTTGTATGGGGCATCAGAGCAGCCGGGGGGGGGGGGGGGGGTTCAGGGACAATTTTGCCAAGGACCAGGGGGGGATGTAGTCTCAGGGTTGACAGGGAATTCAGCGGTGGGGGTGATTTGTCGAGTGAATGTCTGGTGCTAGCACTGAAAACATCCCGATACCATGCTTAATATGGTGTCAGGATGATCAAATCACATTATTTCTATTACTTCATTGTAATATATAATGAAATAGTTCAACTCACTAGAACGCAGAATCAGTGGGAACCCTGAGCTTGTCACCTGCCACCAGATGCAGTGTGTAACCATTGCCTGTGACTAGATGCAGAATGTCATTTGCCACCGCCGCCTGCCACCAGATGCAGCGTCTCACCATTGCCTGCCACCAGATGCAGCGTTTCACCATTGCCTGCCACCAGATGCAGCGTGTCACTTGCCACCGTCGCTTGCCACCAGATGCAGCGTGTCACTTGCCACCGTCGCTTGCCACCAGATGCAGCATGTCACATGCCCCCCGCCACCTGCCACCAGATGCAATGTGTCACATGCCACCGTCACCTGCCACCAAATGCAGTGTGTCACTTGTCACCGTCACCTGCTGCCAGAGAAAGGGCAGGGAGAGAATGAGAGAGAGGGGGGGGGAGAGCGGAAGAGAGAAAGAGAGGGGGGGGGGAAGAGAGAAAGGGAGGGGCGTAAAGAGAGAGAGAGAGACAGGGGCGGAAAGAGAGGGGCAGAGAGAGAGAAGGGGGCAGAGAGAGAAGGGGGCAGAGAGAGAGGGGGGGCAGAGAGAGAGAAGGGGCAGAGAGAGAGAGGGGGGCAGAGAGAGCGAGGGAGGCAGAGAGAGCGAGGGAGGCAGAGAGAGAAGGGGGCAGAGAGAGCGAGGGAGACAGAGAGCGCGAGGGAGGCAGAGAGAGAAGGGGGCAGAGAGAGAAGGGGGCAGATGAAGAAGGGGGCAGAGAGAGCGAGGGAGGCAGAGAAAAGGGGGCAAAGAGAGAAGGGGGTAGAGAGAGAAGGGGCAGAGAGAGAGAGAGGCAGAGAGAGAAGGGGCAGAGAGAGAAGGGGGCACAAAGAGAAGAGGGCAGAGAGAGAAGGGGGCAGAGAGAGAAGGGGGCAGAGAGAGAAGGGGGCAAAGAGAGAGAAGGGGGGAAAGAGAGAGAAGGGGGCAAAGAGAGAGGGGGCAGAGAAAGAAGGGGGCAGAGAAAGAAGGGGGCAGAGAGAGAAGTGGGCAAAGAGAGCGTTAGGAAGAGAGAAGGGAGCAGAGAGAGAGGGGGGCAGAGAGAGGGGCAGAGAGAGAAGGGGGCAGAGAGAGAGAAGGGGGCAAAGAGGCAGAGAGAGAGAAGGGGGCAGAGAGGCAGAGAGAGAGAAGGGGGCAGAGAGGCAGAGAGAGAGAAGGGGGCAGAGAGGCAGAGAGAAGGGGGCAGAGAGGCAGAGAGAGAGAAGGGGGCAGAGAGGCAGAGAGAGAGAAGGGGGCAGAGAGGCAGAGAGAGAGAGAAGGGGCAGAGAGAGAGAAGTGGGCAGAGAGAGAGAGAAGGGGGCAGAGAGGCAGAAAGAGAGAAGGGGGCAGGGAGGCAGAGAGAGAGAAGGGGGCAAGAAGGCAGAGAGAGAGAGAGAGAAGGGGGCAGAGAGGCAGAGAGAGATAAGGGGGCAAGGAGGCAGAGAGAGAGAGAGGGGGGCAGAGAGGCAGAGAGAGAGAAGGGGGCAGAGAGGCAGAGAGAGAGAAGGGGGCAGAGAGGCAGAGAGAGAGAAGGGGGCAGGAAGGCAGAGAGAGAGAAGGGGGCAGAGAGGCAGAGAGAGAGAAGGGGGCAGAGAAGCAGAGAGAGAGAGAGAGAAGGGGGCAGAGAGGCAGAGAGAGAGAGAGAGAGAAGGGGACAGAGAGGCAGAGAGAGAGAATGGGGCACAGAGGCAGAGAGAGAGAAGGGGGCAGAGGGGCAGAGAGAGAGAAGGGGGCAGAGAGGCAGAGAGAGAAGAGGGCAGAGAGGCAGAGAGAGAGAGAAGGAGGCAGAGAGAGAGAATGGGGCAGAGAAGCAGAGAGAGAAGGGGGCAGAGAGAGAGAGAGAGAGAGAGAAGGGAGCAGAGAGAGAGAGAGAGAGAGAAGGGGGCAGAGAGAGAGAGAGAGAGAGGGGCAGAGAAGCAGAGAGAGAAGGGGCAGAGAAGCAGAGAGTGGAAGAGAGAGAGAGAGAGAGAGAAGGGGGGCTCGTTGGGTAGGGGTACTCGGGAGGACATAAGGAAAATGCCTCTCATGCAGCCGGCTTACTGCATTTGGATTGGTAAGGTGAGGTGGAGCACTGTCTGGAAACAGAAGGGCTCTGACGATCTCTTCCTGGAATTTAAGGAAGGATCCAGTCCGTCCTGAAGCTCTGTATAGCACATGAGCATTCAGCAAAGCCAAATGAAATAAGTATACAGACACTTTTTTATACCAGCATCTGGCCTTACGGGCAAATAGGTACGGCGCCAACAACTGGTCGTTGAGGTCCACCCCACCCATATTTTGGTTATATTCGTGGACACAGAGGGGTTTCTCTACAACACCAGTCGCCATAGTAATTTGGACAGTCGTGTCTACATGAAGGGAGGTAAGAACGAAAACATTCTTATTATCCCTCCACTTCATAGCGAACAAATTATTACACTTCAAGCAGGCTCTCTCCCCCAGCCTAAGACGGGCAGAGAGAGAGAGAGAGAAGGGGGCAGAGAGGGGAAGAGAGAGAGAGAGAAGGGGGGAGAGAGGGGGGGAAAGAGGGGAAGAGAGAGAGAGAAGGGGCAGAGAGGCAGAGAGAGAGGAGGGAGAGACGGTCCGTGTCTGGTCAGTGCTCACCTAACTCACTTGCATGGTGGGGGGGGGCTTTAATGTGGCTGTCGGCTGCTTGTTTAATCTTCCTGCTTCCTCTTGCTCTTCATAGATGCAACACATAGGCAGGGAGAAAGGGGCGGGAGAAGCAGCGTTTGTCACAAGCTGGCTGAGGAGCAGTGTGCGAATCCTCTCCTCTAGGGCAGCTGCACCGAGCCGGCTGTCACCCACTGCCCACACGCTGACATCAGGGATGATCAGGGATGGAGCGGCAGCGGCCGTTGGAGGATTTCCCCGCCCACCAGCGTGCGTGACCTTACAGTAGCAGCGGCAAAAGGAAGGGCTCTGTGCTACAGGTGGTGGGCGGGCCAGCAGTGAAACACTAAAGCACCCAGCCAACTCCCACCATCCCGGCCAAGTCCCCCCTAAATTGCCGCCTCGGCTCGGTCCCATGGTAGGGCTGGCAGTACAGCAGTGCTCAAAATAATGGCTGCATGGGCCGCACATCCATTATTTTGACAGGCTGTCTGTCACTGAAACAGGCCCACTGAGCCATAGGCCCACCGGGAAACTCCCGGTAGTCCCGATGGCCAGTACAGGCCTGGGTTTGTGCCATCTTGGCATTTTATGGCCTTCGAAACTGTGATAGGTAGTGAGGAGTGAAATCAAAAATTTACGCCCTTAGAAATCCTGAAGGCGGTGCTTGGTTTTCGGGGGCCCCGTACGCGACTAGGCTCCCAAAAAGTCCCACACATGTGGTATCCCAATACTCAGGAGAAGCATCAGAATGTATTTTGGGGTGTAATTCCACATATGCCCATGGCATGTTAGAGCAATATATCATTTAGTGACAACTTTGTGCACAAAAAAAAAAAAAAGTTTGTCATATTCCTGCAACTTGTGGCAAAATATAAAATATTCCATGGACTCAACATGCCTATCAGCAAATAGCTTGCGATGTCTACTTTCCAAAATGGGGTCATTTGGGGGGGGGAGGTTGTGCCATCTTGGCATTTTATGGCCTTCAAAACTGTGATAGGTAGTGAGGAGTGAAATAAAAAATTTACGCCCTTAGAAATCCTGAAGGCGGTGATTGCTTTTCGGGGGTTTTAGGCTCCCAAAAAGTCCCACACATGTGGTATCCCCATACTCAGGAGAAGCAGCAAAATGTATTTTGGGGTGCAATTACACATATAACCATGGCATGTGTAAGCAATATATCATTTAGTGACAACTTTTTGTAATTTTTTTTTTTGTCATTATTCAATCACTTGGGACAAAAAAATAAAATATTCAATGGGCTCAACATGCCTCTCAGCAATTTCCTTGGGGCGTCTACTTTCCAAAATGGTGTCATTTGGGGGGGTTTGTACTGCCCTGCCATTTTAGCACCTCAAGAAATGAGTTAGGCAGTCATAAACTAAAAGCTGTGTAAATTCTAGAAAATGTACCCTAGTTTGTATACGCTATAACTTTTGCGCAAACCAATAAATATACGCTTATTGAATTTTTTTTTACCAACGACATGTGGCTGAATACATTTTGGCCTAAATGTATGAATAAAATTGAGTTTATTGGATTTTTTTTTATAACAAAAAGTAGAAAATATCATTTTTTTAAAAAGTTTCAGTCTCTTTCCATTGATAGCGCAAAAAATAAAAACTGCATAGGTGATCAAATACCATCAAAAGAAAGTTCTATTTGTGGGAAAAAAAGAACACAAATTTCGTTTGGGTACAGCATTGCATGACCGCGCAATTTGCAGTTAAAGCGACGCAGTGCCAAATTGTAAAAAGTGCTCTGGTCAGGAAGGGGGTAAAACCTTCCGGGGCTGAAGTGGTTAATAAATTAAACCATCATTTAAAAACTGCATTTTGTATTTACTTAGGTTATCTTTGTGTAATTATAAAATTTGGTTGATGATCTGAGTCATTTAAGTGTGACAAATATGCAAATAAATAAAAAATCAGAAAGGGGGCAAATACTTTTTCACACAACTGTAGATGGGACATATGCAGGGTACACTTTGCCACAACCCTAAAGTATGAATGGGTCCTTAATCATTGATAGAGCGCAGAATGGTTAGATCTACTCTCAGGTTTATGTTACTATCTGCTTCCAAGTTGGGGGTATATTATCCACCTCAATTCCCATCCGGGTGGATGACAGGGGGGTCACAGGGACAGGCAATTAGGGGAAATCTCTGCACATACAGTGAGGAATGGTTAAAACTCTCCTTTTTTTTTTTTATTCCTATCTATGTCCTTCTTAAAATAAATAAATAAAAAGCCAAAAGAATACTTGTAATATACATCTGGCTTGTCACCTGTTCCTCAGTTCTTTATTCTCTAGTAGAGATAAGGCCTCCAGTAGAATCTGCACGTTCAATATTTGTGTGTCAGATGCCTGGTCCCCTGTCGTGCATTACGGTTCCTATTGCCGGCAGCTACTTTACTATGGGTCACGGTAGTGACATAGGAGCCGACATATGGAATCACAATGTGCAGCGAGGGATGTAAGCATATGACACACAAGTGTCCAACGTGAAGATTATAGTTGGGGCCTTATCTCTACAAGATTCAAGGAACTGGTTTTGTGTGGCTTTTTTTTTTTTTTTTGGAGCAACAGAGTTGTTTTAAGGCCCACGTCACACTAATGAACCTGCCAGCAACAGGATTGCTAGGAGGTCAAAGGAAAACACTCAAATGTTCCTTTGCCATTGTTGCTTCAAAGACTGATCCACCAAGATGTTGCTCTACTGCCGCTCCCTCAATGGACAGATTCTGCAGAAAAAATGATGCCATAGCAGGTATGTGTTTTATTTATTGTTCCTGTTGAAGGCAAAATGGTGCCCCTGACAGGAACACTACTCAGTGAGGCCCGGAGCGATAATGACTAAAAGGAGGGGTAGTGTAGGGTCGGGCATGACAGTGTGGCTAAGGGAGACACAGAAGGGGTTAATATAAACGTGGTAAGAAAAGGGGAGGTAAGAAAACAGTCTTTTGGAAGGAAGGGGGAGGAGTTATATTTAAAGGAGGGGTGGAGCAAGGGGTCAGTGTGAGAAAGAGTTAGACGGAGGAGGCAGTTTTTTCTCACTGCTCCTCTAAAAAAAAGGGCCAAAATAGATTCAATCCTTACTAAACTGAGGAGGGCAGCTGCTGAAAAAGGTCCGGAATGGCTGCAGAGTCAGGTCGAGGACCTCATCGCAGATGAAGCGGGCAGATCCACTTCAGGTGAGGTGACCCATCGCGCGCGGAGGTCATGACCTCCAGCGCGCTTCTCACCAGGGCCTGCACCTCGGCCCGTTAGGCTCCCCAGAAGTCTGGTGGAGGATCGTTTGGTCCCCTCGGCTATAAGACAGCAGCGGGAACTAGCAGCAGCCCCTGGGCGGTCTACACGCCGCCGGCCGGTGTCGGGGGTGGGGCTGTGGATCGTGGGCCAGGTCGCAGAGCACCCCCCCTCAGAACAGCGGTCAGACAAGGGGGGCAAGGAGGGATGTGAGACGAGCAGGAGCGGTGAAGGAGATGCCAGGATGAACAGAAGACACGGGAGGCGGCGGGGCCTACCGGCACAGCGTGCAGCAGGACAGGATGGTGGAGATGAACTCATACCTGCCAGCCAGGTGCCCGTCAGGTCAGGTAATAGACACCTGTCTGATGGTGTGGGACTTCAGAACGCTAGCCAGGAAGCTGCCAGGTCAGGTCAGCGACACCTGTCTGCAGGGGCGGAGTTTCGGGGGTGAAGAGGGCCCCACCATTATTGCACAATACGGCCTCCATCGTCTCCGGGGAGGCTTGCAACGCCGCCCATACTGGAACAGGATGAGCGGTCAGAAGGAGCAGTGTCTGAGGAGGAAGAACAACAGGTGCCAGCGAGGGAGACCAGCGTGGCGGCTGTGGGGCGAGTTCCCGGTCAGCCCAGTAAGTCAAACACTAACTTGTCTTTATCTGATGCTTTGCAGGATTTGTTGGGGGTGGTTACAGCAGGTTCGATAGGGCCAGGGGGTATTGGCTTGCAATCAGGAGGGGTCCCGCCAGACCAGCAATTGGCGGGGAATATGCCTGCCAGTGTGGGGTCCGGCACGCAACTGTCAGACTTATTGCAGGGACTGTGTCCACTACTCGGTAGATTAGAAGGGGGACAGGGGCAGCCACCTCAATTGGCCCCATGGACGGCACCGGTAAGTGGTTTGGTTGTAGGGGGTACTGGGGGTGCCGGGGTGGGAGTGCCACTGGTGAGTGTGGTCCCCAGCCAGTCTGAAGATGGCACAGAAAAGGCAGGGAAAAGGGGGCCACGGAAAGGACTGACTTGGTCAGGATTGCGGACGCGGCTAAATGTGAGGTTTACGTCTGCTTCGAGGGCCCCTTGGAAGCTCATCTGAAACAGGAGGTCCGTGACAAGATTCACAAGGGTGAGTATGTGGAAATATTTTCGCTACTGCCCTTGGAAAAGTTTAACTTGGATAGGGTAAAACCTGCGGATTCAAAAAAAGAGGATGAAGAAAAGAGGAGGTACCGGTTGATCCTGCGTACATTTGTTAATTGACTGCAAGCGTTCGCCATCATGGCGAGCGTGGTGGGCGAAAAGAATCCAGAGTGGTGAGGCTCATAGGGTGTACGGTGGGTCGGCTTGGCTGCGTTATGACGAGCAGTTTAGACAGCGAAGAGCTGTCCGTCCATCATTGCGTTGGGATCACAAAGATATTAGCCTCTGGATGAGGCTTATGTCTTCAGCGCTGGCCCCGCCTCAGTTTTTTCAGGGGGGGGGCGGGGGTACAAATTCCTCAGGACTGCCGGCCAGAAAAAAGTGGAGAGTGTGCTGGCAATTTAACGAAGGTTCCTGTAAATTTGGGGGGGCTTGTAAGTTCAAGCAGGAGTGCTCAGGGTGTGGGGGAGCCCATGCGTTGTCAAAATGTTTTAAGAGGGGAAAACGTGCCAGTGACTCTACGTCAAAGAGGGACGACGCCGGTGAAGGTGGAAAAGATGCTGCCTTTTCTAAGTAAGTTTCCGGATCGGGGAGCAGTGAGGTTGTTGGCGGCTGGGTTTACAAATGGTTTTTGGATCCCATGTTCATTGGCGACGGTTCCGCCTATGGCAAGGAATCTGAAATCGGCAATGCAGCATCAGGAGGTGGTTGGAGAAAAGTTACGCAAGGAAGTGGCAATGTGGCGCATGGGGGGCGTTTGCCAAAAAACCTTGGCCAGACTTGGTGGTGTCACCTTTGGGGATGGTGCCCAAGAAGGAACCAAACAAGTTCCGATTGATACACCACTTGTCCTTTCCAAAGGGGGGTTCAGTCAATGATTTCATTGACCCTGAAGAGTGCACAGAGTCCTACACTTCATTTGATTTGGCAGTCAAGTGGTTGAGGAGGTTTGGTCAAGGTGCACTCATGACAAAAGCGGATATAGGATCGGCGTTCTGCTTGTTACCAGTGCATCCGGAGAGCTTCAGGTTGCTGGGATGTCACTGGCAGGAGCAGTTTTATGTTGACAAATGTTTGCCTATGGGCTGTTCTGTTTCATGCGCCATGTTTGAGGCGTTTAGCTCGTTTTTGGAATGGGTGGTAAGGGAGGTATCGGGCCTGGACTCAGTCACACTATTACACTATCTAGACGATTTTTTGTGTATAGGCCCCCCTGCTTCCGCTGTGTGTGCGATTCTGCTTTCCACATTGCAGCACATCGCAGACAGGTTTGGAGTGCCTTTGGCGGCTGAGAAAACGGAAGGCCCAGCGTCAGAAATTTGTTTTTTGGGGATAGTGATAGACTCAATTGCAATGGAGTGACGCTTGCCAAGAGGTAAGTTGGAGGACTTGCAGAAGGAAATTCGGGAGATCCACAGATTGCGGAAGGTTCAGTTACGAGCTCTGCAATCGTTGTTGGGTAAATTGAATTTCGCCTGCAGAATTATCCCCATTGGGCGGGTTTACAGCGGGGGTAAAAGTCCTGACTCACTTTATTCGCCTGACAAGGGATCACAGAGAAGATTTAAAAGTTTGGTATGAGTTTTTAGCCTCGCACAACGGGAGGGCAGTGTGGATGTCTGGCCCGGTGAGCAATTTCGACGTGGAATTGGTTACTGACGCGGCGGGCTCCACGGGCTACGGCGCATTTTTTGAGGGGCGATGGAGCGCAGAACCCTGGCCGCAGTCCTGGGAGAGGTCTCCTCAGGAATTTGGTGCTGCTGGAACTGTTTCCGGTGGTGCTGGCCTTGGAACTATGGGGACAAGCATGCCAGAATTTAAAGCTGAGGATAAATTGTGAAAGCCTGGGTGTAGTGCAGGTGGTTAACCGCATGTCAGCATCTTCGCAGCCGGTTATACGGCTTCTGAGACAGCTGGTGTTTAGGTGCTTGCAATTAAATATTTTCATTTATGCCGTACACATCCCAGGTGTTGACAATTCGCTGGCTGACTCCTTGTCTCGGTTTCAGTGGGACAAATTCAGGGAGCTGGCTCCAGGAGCAGACAAGGAAGGAGTTTCTTGCCCGACTTGGATTTGGGAGCTGCCCTTGGAGTCACCGCGGGATGGATTCGGCAGTCAATGAGTGATTCCACTTGGTCAGCCTATAGGAAGGTATGGAAAGAATGGTCGGCTCTGGTACAGGAAGCTGGGGCTGGGACAATAAGGTCAGATAGGCGGTTACTGGTGTTGTACTTGGTAGCTAGGAACTTGGAAGTGGGGTGAGCGGTATCTTCCATTGATCGGAAATTGGCAGGCCTGTCATTATGAAATTTTGTTGTTTACAGCGGTGTTTTTGCTGGCCTTTTATGGAGCGTTTAGGATAGGAGAGTTAGTTAGCCCATCAAAGTATTTGGTTGGGGGGTTTATTGGATCAGGATGTGAGGTTGAAGACGGATAGGGTG
Organism: Lithobates clamitans; assembly: GCA_037952925.1. NCBI lineage: Eukaryota > Metazoa > Chordata > Amphibia > Anura > Ranidae > Lithobates > Lithobates clamitans. The sequence goes on along the minus strand of JBBGZY010001849.1, from coordinate 1,742,350 downwards.
TGTTTGAGGTTGCGAAGGTCAAAAACTGACCAGCAAGGGAAGGGGGTGGAGGTGTCCTTTTTTGCGTTAACGGGGTCACGGGTGTGCCCGGTGGAGGCGGTGCGTGAATTTAGGATGGTCAGGATGGATGGAGCAGGGCCATTCTTGAGGCATGAGGATGGGTCTTATTTGTCCAAATTTCAATTCATATCGATTTTTAGGAAATGTTTAAAAAGGGCTGGGTATGCTTCACACTCCTTTCGCATAGGGGCAGCTACTGAGGCTGCCAGATGCGGCTTGGATGAGGCTGCTGTTCGCAGAATTGGAGATGAGAGTCCAGGAGATTCCGGTCTTATATTAGACCTAACTTGGTTGTGGATTAAAATATAAAAAAAAACAAAACAAAAAAACAAAATGGTGGTTGTCTCCGAGCTGCTACAGCTGGAGGCCTATTAGTTTGATAAATGTCCTGCAGTGCGTTGGTGTTATTTGATGGTATACGTCGGTTATAATGGAAAGGTGGGTCACCGTCAGAGACCATCAGACTGGGGGTTAACAGGTTATGTTATTATGTTATTATTTATGTTTATTGGTTATTTATTGGAGTTATTATTATTTGGAAGTGTTTTAATAAAAGAGGCTGTTATGGCCATTTTACTCCAACAAATAGAAGGTGTGGTCTCATTATTTCAGGTGGGTAAGATATTGGGTTGGAGTATTACAGTGACTGAATGTAGGGGACATTTGGTCTACACTGGTCAAGTGAGGCCCGGAGCGATAATGACTAAAAGGAGGGGTAGTGTAGGATCGGGCATGACAGTGTGGCTAAGGGAGACACAGAAGGGGTTAATATTGGAAGGAAAACGTGGTAAGAAAAGGGGAGGTAAGAAAACAGTCTTTTGGAAGGAAGGGGGAGGAGTTATATTTAAAGGAGGGATGGAGCAAGGGGTCAGTTTGAGAAAGAGTTAGACGGAGGAGGCAGTTTTTTCCCACCCTCCCTCCCTATATATATGTTATATATGTGCTATGTGTTGTGTGTAGTGTGTTGTTTTTCTGTTTTTCAGGAATGGTAGAGGGTCGTCATGACAGCACAGATGGTCCATTTTGGGTAGGAGCTGTGTTCTTCTGGTGGTCTTTGACGGGTGCAGTAAAAGGAGGGATAAAATAAGGGGTGGGGGGCTCATCGTTAGCATGTGCCCCTCCGGTGTATTCCTGAACGTTGGATGGAATACTGGATTTTGTGGCGCCGCGGGAAGCGGTTGTCTCTGAGCGGCTACAGCTGGAGGCCTATTAGTTTGGTAAATGTCCCACAGTGCGTTGGTGTTATACGATGGTATATGTTGGTTATATTGGAAAGGTGGGTCACCGTCAGAGACCATCAGACTGGGGGTTAACAGGTTATGTTATTACGTTATTATTTATGTTTATTGGTTATTTATTGGAGTTATTATTATTTGGAAGTGTTTTAATAAAAGAGGCTGTTATGGCCATTTTACTCCAACAAATAGAAGGTGTGGTCTCATTATTTCAGGTGGGTAAGATATTGGGTTGGAGTATTACAGTGACTGAATGTAGGGGACATTTGGTCTACACTGGTCATGCCAGAATAAGAGAGAAATACAGAGGGTAAAATAAGTATTGAATACGTCACCATTTTTCTAGGTAAATATATTTCTAAAGGTGCTATTGATATGAAATTTTCACCACATGTCGGTAACAACCCATGCAATCCACACATACAAGGAAACCAGAACAAATAAGTTCAGAAATTAAGTTATGTGTAATAAAATGGAAAAGTATTGAACACATGAAGAAAGAGAGGTGCAAAAAGGCATGGAAAACCAAGACATCAGCTGAAATCTATCTAATTAGAAAGCAATCCTGCCCCTTGTCAGTGCAAATTAATATCAGCTGGTTCAGTCTCAACTGATGGCCTATAAAAAGGTGTCTCATTACCAAGGTGTCACACAAGAAACATCTCAGGTAAAAGCAAAGAGCTCTCAAGACCTTTGCAATCTTATTGTTGTAAAACATACTGATGGCATTGGTTGCAGAAGCATTTCTATGCTTCTGCATGTTCCAGTGAGCACTGTTAGGGTCATAATCCGGAAGTGGAAAGAACATAATTTCACCATAAACCTGCCACGACCAGCTGCTCCTCGCAATATTTCTGACCAAATAGTGAAAAGAATTATCAGAAGAGCTGTCCAAGAGCCAAGGACCACTTGTGGAGAGCTTCAGAAAGACCTGGAATTAGCAGGTATGATGGCCTGTATGCATGCTTGCCACGCAAGACTCCATTGCTGAAGAAAAAGCATGTTGAAGCTCATTTAAAGTTTGCTGCACAACATTTAGACAAGCCTGTTAAATCCTGGGAGAATATAGTCTGGTCAGATGAGACCAATATTGAACTCTTTGGATGCCATAATACACACCATGTTTGGAGGTCAAATGGCACTGCACACCACCCCAAAAACACCCCCCATACCAGCAGTGAAGTTTGGAGGTGGGAACATCATGGTGTGGTGCTGTTTTTAAGCATATGGTACTGCCAAACTTCATGTCTTGATAAAAATCTGCTGCCATCTACCAGGATGATGAAGATGAGACGGGGGTGGACATTTTAGCAAGACATTAATCCCAAACACAAAGCCAAGGAAACTCTCAATTGGTTCCACAGAAAGAAAATAAAACTGCTAGAATGGCCCAGCCAATCACCCGACTTGAATCCAATAGAAAATCTATAGAAAGAACTAAAGGTCAGAGTTCATAGAAGAGGCCCACGGAACCTTCAAGATTTGAAGACTGTTTGCGTGGAAGAATGGGCCAAAATCACACCTGAGCAATGCATGTGACTAGTTCCAGTGTCCACAATGTGACTAGTTCCGCCATACAGGAGGTGCCTTGAAGCTCTCATTACCAACAAAGGATTGTGTACAATGTATTAAATAAATTTCAGTTAGCATGTTCAATACTTTTTTCCTGTGTCATTCCATTTTATTACACATAACTTACATTTTGAACTTAATTGTTTTGGTTTCTTTGTATGTATGGATTGCATGGGTTGTTATCGACGTAGTGAACATTTCATGTCAATAGCACCTTTAGAAATATAAATAAATAACTGCTGCGCTTATATCCACACTTGCAATGAAATAACTAAACAGATAGCAGCTAGCACAATACTGAAGAAATGACAATAAAAAGTTTATATAGGTGAGGTGCAGTGCTTGTATAATAAGTCCACAGGAGGTTAATCCAAAAGACGTTAATTCAACACAGTTCATAAAGAGTGGTTTAGCAGAAGGTGAAAAGGCAGGAAACCATCACCGGCACCCGATCACACAGCCTCTTACCCTCTTTAGTGGACCCTCATTACAAAGGCCACATAGGCATTTGGATAATAAAGGAAACCCTTCAGGCTCCTTACATCCTGGTCTGGAACAGCAGGTAAATCAACCCCCAATATCAGCTTTCCTTTTCAAATGCTCCAATAATGATCACCGCAGATTATTCCATCCCATGTTATTAGAAGGAGATAGACCTCATGGTGCAGTAAATCAACCAGCGTTTATTAAAAAAAAAAAAAAAATAGGAGATCACTCACATGCTCCAGAAATAAGATCACGTTTGTTTACACATCCAGCAAGTTCCCACCAGCAAGATGGCCGTGTCCTAGCATACATTAGCGTCACGTTGCCGACTCCTCCCTACATTGTTTCGTCACAGAATGACATCGTCAGGGGCGTGGCTAAACAGACGTTCTAGTGTCTTTATATATGCGGGACAAAATAAGTGAAGGGCTGAAGTGGGCAGAGCTCCAATCGCCGGAAGTCATAAAAGCAATCACGGCTAATTGGACAGCAACATTGAAACTCTAAAAAATGCATTTCACAGCAAATAAAAATGAATTCAATAGTTAGAACCATCGTAAGAAACTACTAAGTAATATCACCTGACTGATTGACGGACCATCTTGTGGACTCAGGGGATATTACATTACAATCACATTAGTAGCAAATATACCTTAAACGATAACAGTTATAATCTATAGTAATTAACAAGCACTTGCGTGATTATTAACAGAATATTAAATACAGAATAAAATTTAGACTACATAGTTCTGATTCTATATACTACTACAACAAATCCAGGCAAAAGGACCGTAAATAGTATATTTTAAGCATCACTGATAAATGCATTTACGTCCCACTCAATATTCATACCATGGGGGCTATAAATCTTAGCCTTATAGATCCATTGTGTCTCTAATTTAGAGACCCCTCTGGTCATATGACTCCCCCCTCCAATTCCCAGTGAACTGATCTATTCTTAAGAATACAGTCCCCTTTGGATCCCGATTATGGTGGGTAGTATAATGGTGCGGGAGACTGTGCTTTGAGTACCCATTTTTGATATCAGTTACATATTCCGCCAGTCTCGTCTGGAGTTGACGGATAGTACGTCCTATATATTCGAGCCCACACGGATATGTATGGATTGCATGGGTTGTTACCAACATGTGGTGAACATTTCATGTCAATAGCACCTTAAGAAATATATTTAAATCATTTAAATAATACTTATTTTACCCGTTGTATATCCAAATATATTCAAAATCCTACCTAGCAATTATATTTGCCATAGTAATCTTACATACATGTAATAAAGTATGTCCCACGTCAGGCAGTCATCTTGATCCTGGGTGCCTTGTCCTCTTCCTGTCTCGAAACTTCCCGTGCGCAGGGAGTTAAAGGCTTTAGGCTCCAGGCTGAGCTGCTGAAAAAAAAAATCTGCCATGAACCAGCCCCCTCCTGCTCCAATGAGAAATGTTCTTTCATTGCTTTACCTGCTTGTGACATGATCTCTGAATGGGGGAGAGCATGATGAGCATGGAGGATAGAGGATGGGGTGGGTCCCAGTTCAACTTTTTCACAGCTCACCCCTGAGCCCAAAGCTTTAAACCCCCCATGTGTCGGAAGAGACAGGAATAGGATAGATCATCCCTGCAATGAAGATTTCTCCAGGATCCAGCTGCCTGCACAATGTGGGACAGACTTCATTGCAGGTAAGTTATATCACTAAAGCTGTAGGGTAAAAATAATTTAATTTTTAGATCAAACTTTAGCTTTAAAGCCCAAACCCAGGCAAATTTTTTTTTTCTCATGCAGTGGGGCTGTGCTCGCCCTGCACCGGCCAACTGCTCCTTTTGTCTAGGGGTAAGCAGAAAGCATATACTCACCCCATCCTTCGATCTTCCAGAGACTGCGTTCCCCACAGTCCAGCAGTGGACTGTTCCTGGTCTATGAGGCCTGGCTCAGGACGTGATGACATCAGGAACAGTCCACTTTTTAAGTACGCTGGAGCGCGGGGGTGCCAGACCAGTCTTGTGCTGAGAGGATCGGATGATCAGTTAAGTATATCTCTGTTCTCCTCTCCCCTAGAAAAAAACGAGCAGTTATCCTGTGCCCCACTGCATGAGAAAAAAAAATTGTCCAAAGATTAAAAAAGTAAATACTCATAGAAAACTGTTTTACTGGATTGTCAGATGAATGTTTCACTTGCTTCTCTTTGGGGACTCCAGTGATATATCTTCATTACTGTCCTCAATTCTACTCCATTGCTGCAGTTATGACCATAGGAAATGAGTCTCTTTCTTTCTCACTGGGAGAATCCCTAGAGCAGAATAAATAACTGGGAAACAGAGCTGTAAGAAATTTACATCTTTATTATGACCTTGTGAAAGTGTCAAAGGCACAAACTTGTGGGTAGGGTACAGCGTGGTGTGCCAACGGCAAGTAATGCACTTAGAGGCTGAGGAAGAGGAAAACAGTATATTGTAAGTTCTAACAATGTACAAACAGGCCTAGCGGGAAGACACAGATGACCAGAACCACTTACAAACTGTGGCAGAGGATTGAGATCCTGGAATGATGCTGACAGCTTCTGCGGCGAGGAACAGGAATGTGGCATGGCCGGTCCACACCCAAACAGAAGGCTTCCTACAAGCAGATGGTGTAGTCCTTGCACTTTTGTTACTCCTCAGGAACCTTTACTTGCCATTAAGCACTACCCCTGCCAGACGAAGGACCTGTCCATACACTAACCACTCACATAAAGTGCGCCAAGCCCAGGTGCCGGAGTCGTAAATAGACTCTGCCTGACCCAAGATAGCCACAAGGTCACATAGGGCCCCAGTGTCCAATCAGACAGCTGTCTCCCTGTGACTGCAAGAAGTCATAGAGCTGGGGTAGGCAACCTTGGCCCTCCAGCTGTGGTGAAACTACAAATCCCATCATGCCTCTGCCTCTAGGAGTCATGCCTGTGATTGTCGGGGTCTTGCAATGTCTCACGGGATTTGTAGTTTCAAAACAGCTGAAGGGCCGAGGTTGCCTACCCCTGTCATAGAGGAACTCCGTTCCCCACAATTTCTATCCCCTTCTGTCATAGAGGAACTCCGTTCCCCACAATTTCTATCCCCTTCTGCTCGGTTGAGCGTCACCTACAGTGGGGAATACAGACTGCAACTGCCTACCATTGATGTCTGTCAGATTGGCGGTATAAGTAAACAGGGGTGGTTAATCCACTGTGGCTCATCATACAGAAAACATATCCTATGAATACCACAGGCTGAAAACAAGCATGGTTAAATGTGTTATTTTGCTACAGTATGACCAAAAATCTCCCATAATCAAGCTGGCCATAATATATACATACAATATCAGCAAAAAATATGGACTCCTAGTTAGCTATGCTATTCAGATTATTCCTGTGAAAGGTTACAAAGACATTTTAGACAATTTTGCACTTCCAGCCTTCTGGCAACAGTTTGGGGAAGATCCTTTTCTGTTCCAGCATGATTGCACTCCAGTCAGCTAAATAAAGTCATGGTTTGATGAGTTTGGTGTGGAGGAACTTGAGAGGCCTGCACAGAGCCCTGACCTCAACCCTACTGAACTTCTTTGGAATGAATTGGAAAGCCAATTGCAATCCAGGTCTTTATGTCCAACATCAGTATCTGACCTCACACATGCTCTTTTGGTTAAATGGACACAACTTCCCGCAAACACACTCCAGAATCTTTTGGAAAGCTTTCCCAGAAAAGTGAAGGCTGGTATAGCTGCAAAGGATCTTCAATAATCTCATATATTTGTGGTGAACAGGTATTCACTAAATATTAGCCATATGGAGTAGTTCCCTGTCTATTACACCAATCCATAGTGCTGTCACCAACTGAAAACAAGTAATCACATTCAATATCTTTATCTGACCTACTAAGTGCTTTTTTGGCTGAATGGCTACAAATTCCCATACAGATACTCCAAAATCTTGTTGAAAACCTTCCCCCGAAGAGTGAAGACTTTTATGGCCTCAGGAAAGGGAGGCTCCATATTAATGCCAATGATTTTTGAATGAGATGATTAGCTGTCTTGGTCAGGTCTCCACAAACCCCTCCGACCATCTCAAAATATAATTTGGCTTTGCTTCTACTCTAAACATAAATGTTCTGATTGCATAAGCATTCCTGTGTAGGTAATGAGGAACGAGGTTGGATGAATGCACAGACAGGCATGTCATCAGATTATCATGAGGTTTTTTTTTTTGTCTGTTCTTTGCTTTAACCCTTAAGAGTTGCTTGGGGCTGTCAGAGACTGCCCTATAGACATTCAATTGTTGTCAAATTAAGACAAAAATGACTGGATCGCTTCCAAGTTTCTGTACCTCTAGTGAAAACACATGAAGCTTTACTGCTCTAAATAGCACATTATTTGAAGTGGGACTAGTGGTATGTATGTTCCCTTTGGAAGAAAAGTTTGTTTAGTTAAATAACCTTAGTTAGTGTTTACACAGCACCAATTACAAGAGCGCCAATCATGTAACTCATATACAAGTAGTCTTCATCAAGAAAGGCCACCAAAAGCATCCCTACAGCACCGCCATGATTAGGAATGAAAAGTGGCAGCCTAAGACATAAACTATTTATATAAATCAGCAAAACACATTAACATCTCGAATTTCAGCCGAGGCTCAGTCTGCCGTTTTTAAGCTTTCTGATGATTTTTGGACCAGACGGGAGAATCAACATTGAGGTTACACGATGTGCATGCCCTGGAGGCAGACCAGGCTCTGCTAGCTTTGCGTGAAGTGAGTTCAAAAGCATTATTCATATGTAGTTTTACATTATAACTCTTTTTAGGTTCATTTCTTAGGCTTAAAAAAATTATTATTTAAAGGGGAATTACCATTTTTTCCTTTAAAATGCCTTTGAAAATACACTATATTACCAAAAGTATGGAGAGGCCTGCCTTTACACGCACATGAAGTTTAATGACATCCCAGTCTTAGTACGTAGAGTTCAACATAAAGTTGGCCCACCCTTTGCAGCTATAACAGATTCAACTCTTCTGGGAAGGCTGTCCACAAGGTTTAGGAGTGTGTCTAAGGAAATGTTTGACCATTCATTCCGAAGCCCATTTGTGAGATCAGGCACTGATGTGAACGAGAAGGCCTGGCTCTCAATCTCTGCTCTAATTTATCCCAAAGGTGTTCTATCAGGTTGAGGTATACCAGTCAAGTTCCTCCACCCCAAACTTGCTCATCCATGTCTTTATGGACCTTGCCTTGCGCACTGGTGCGCAGTCACGTTGGAACAGGAAGGGACCACCCCCAAACTTTTCCACAAAGTTGGGAGCATGAAATTCTCCTAATTTCGATAGAAATTAGTTATCATACCCTTCACATTCCTCTTCTATGTATACTACCCCACATACCTTCTGTACCTCTCTCTTATACATACTGCCCAATGTTTTACACGTCCTACTCCATTCCTGACCTTAATTACTGCCGTCATAAGCTCCACACTCTTCTCCTGCTTGTTCTGACTTCCATCATGCCCTTAGCACTGTTTTTCATTATCACCTTCATCCTCTCCTGCATCTCCTGCTCAAACTGCCTACTGTCATACTCTCTGCACTCCATTCCTGCTGTGCATGATCCTACCCTCTGCACTCATATATTTACATCCTGCCATTATACCCTTCCCACTCCTCTCCATCACATACTGCCCACTGTCATACCCTCTGCACTCCTCTCCTACACATACTGCTAACTGTCATACCCTCTGCAATGCTCTCCTACACAAACTACCTGCTGTCATACCCTCTGCACTCCTCTCCTACACATACTGCCCACTGTCATACCCTCTGCACTCCTCTCCTTCACATACTACACGCTGTCCTACCCTCTGCACTCCTCTCCTACACATACTGTCCACTGTCATACCCTCTGCACTCCCCTCCTACACATACTGCCCGCTGTCATACCCTGTGTACTCCTCTTCTTCATATACTACCCCCTGTCATACCCTTTACACACTCCTACACATATTGCATGCTGTCATACCCTCGGCACTCCTCTCCTACACATACTGCCCTCTGTCAAACCCTCTGTACTCCTCTCCTACACATACTGCCCTCTGGCATACCCTTTGCACTCTTGTCCTTCACATACTGCTCACTGTCATACCCTCTGCACTCCTCTCCTACACATACTGCCTACTGTCATACACTCTGCACTCCTCTTCAACACATACTGCCTGCTGTCATACGCTCTGCACTCCACTCCTACACATACTGCCCACTGTCATACCCTCTGCACTCCTCTCCTACACATACTGCCTACTGTCATACACTCTGCACTCCTCTTCAACACATACTGCCTGCTGTCATACCCTCTGCACTCCACTCCTACACATACTGCCCACTGTTATACCCTCTGCACTCCTCTCCTACACATACTGCCCGCTGTCATACCCTCTGCACACCTCTCCAACACATAATGCCCACTGTCACACCCTCTGCACTCCTCTCCTACACATACTGCCCACGGTCATACCCTCTGCACTTCTCTCCTACACATACTACCCACTGTCATACCCTCTGCACACCTCTCCTACACATACTGCCCACTGTCATACCCTCTGCACTCCTCTCCTACACATACTGCCCACTGTCATACCCTCTGCACTCCTCTCCTACACATACTGCCCGCTGTCATACCCTCTGCACACCTCTCCAACAGCTAATGCCAACTGTCACACCCTCTGCACTCCTCTCCTACACGTACTATCTGCTGTCATACCCTCTGCACACCTCTCCTACACATACTGCCCACCGTCATACCCTCTGCACTTCTCTTCTACACATCCTGCCCGCTGTCATACCCACTGCACTCCTCTCCTTCACATACTACATGCTGTCCTACCCTCTGCACTCCCCTCCTACACGTACTGCCCGCTGTCATACCCTGCGTACTACTCTTCTTCACATACTACCCCCTGTCATACCCTCTGCACTCCTCTCCTTCACATACTACATGCTGTCATACCCTCTGCACTCCTCTCCTACACATACTGCTCACTGTCATACGCTCTGCACTCCTCTTTTACACATGCTGCCCGCTGTCAAACCCTCTGTACTCCTCTCCTACACATACTGCCCACTGTCATACCCTTTGCACTCTTCTCCTTCCTATACTGCTCACTGTCATACCCTCTGCACTCCTCCCCTACACATACTGGCCACTGTCATACCCTCTGCACTCCTCTTCTACACATATTGCCCGCTGTCATACCCTCTGCTCTCTTCTCCCTCACATACTGCCCACTGTCATACCCTCTGCACTCCTCTTTTACACATACTGCCCACTGTCATACTCTCTGCACTCCTCTCCTACACATGATGCCCACTGTCATACCCTCTGCACTCCTCTTCTACACATACTGCCCACGGTCATACCCTCTGCACTTCTCTTCTATGCAAACTGCCCGCTGTCATACCCTCTGCACACCTCTCCTACACATACCACCCACTGTCATACCCTCTGCACTCCTCCCCTACACATACTGCCCACTGTCATACCCTCTGCACTCCTCTTCTACACATACTGCCCACTGTCATACCCTCTGCACTTCTCTCCTACACATACTGCCCACTGTTATACCCTCTGCACTCCTCTCCTACACATACTGCCCGCTGTCATACCCTCTGCACACCTCTCCAACACATAATGCCCACTGTCACACCCTCTGCACTCCTCTCCCACACATACTGCCCACAGTCATACCCTCTGCACTTCTCTTCTACATATACTGCCCGCTGTCATACCCTCTGCACACCTCTCCTACACATACTACCCACTGCACTCCTCTCCTACACATACTGCCGACTGTCATACCCTCTGCACTCCTCTCCTACACATACTGCCCACTGTCATACCCTCTGCACTTCTCTCCTACACATACTACCCACTGTCATACCCTCTGCACACCTCTCCTACACATACTGCCCACTGTCATACCCTCTGCACTTCTCTTCTACACATCCTGCCCGCTGTCATACCCTCTGTACACCTCTCCACTCATACTACCCCATGTCACACCCTCTGCACACCTCTCCTACACATACTACCCACTGTCATACCCTCTGCACTCCTCTCCTACACATACTGCCCGCTGTCATACCCTCTGCACTCCTCTCCTACACATACTGCCCGCTGTCATACCCTCTGCACACCTCTCCAACAGCTAATGCCCACCGTCACACCCTCTGCACTCCTCTCCTACACGTACTATCTGCTGTCATACCCTCTGCACACCTCTCCTACACATACTGCCCACTGTCATACCCTCTGCACTTCTCTTCTACACATCCTGCCTGCTGTCATACCCACTGCACTCCTCTCCTTCACATACTACATGCTGTCCTACCCTCTGCACTCCCCTCCTACACGTACTGCCCGCTGTCATACCCTGCGTACTACTCTTCTTCACATACTACCCTCTGCACTCCACTCCTTCACATACTACATGCTGTCATACCCTCTGCACTCCTCTCCTACACATACTGCTCACTGTCATACGCTCTGCACTCCTCTTCTACACATACTGCCCGCTGTCAAACCCTCTGTACTCCTCTCCTACACATACTGCCCACTGTCATACCCTTTGCACTCTTCTCCTTCCTATACTGCTCACTGTCATACCCTCTGCACTTCTCCCCTACACATACTGCCCACTGTCATACCCTCTGCACTCCTCTTCTACACATATTGCCCACTGTCATACCCTCTGCTCTCTTCTCCCTCACATACTGCCCACTGTCATACCCTCTGCACTCCTCTTTTACACATACTGCCCACTGTCATACTCTCTGCACTCCTCTCCTACACATGATGCCCACTGTCATACCCTCTGCACTCCTCTTCTACACATACTGCCCACGGTCATACCCTCTGCACTTCTCTTCTATGCAAACTGCCCGCTGTCATACCCTCTGCACACCTCTCCTACACATACTACCCACTGTCATACCCTCTGCACTCATCCCCTACACATACTGCCCACTGTCATACCCTCTGCACTCCTCTTCTACACATACTGCCCACTGTCATACCCTCTGCACTTCTCTCCTACACATACTACCCACTGTCATACCCTCTGCACTCCTCTCCTACACATACTGCCCGCTGTCATACCCTCTGTACACCTCTCCTACACATACTGCTCGCCATCATACCCTCTGCACCCCTCTTCTACACATCTTACCCTCTAAAACCAGTATTTATTGTTAAAATATACCCATCCTGGCCTACTCTGGAACAACAAACATTTGCTAGATCTAAGATAAAGAAGCACTGGGCAAGATAAAGAAGCCACCTATGTTGTAGCTTCCCTTGCCTTCTAGGTTTTCCTACATTTTTGTTTTTTTATCAAAAATGTTCCAATAATATATCTGCCCTAAAAACTGGGAAATCAGTAATTTTCATAATATTATTGGAGTAAATTCAGAGAAGAAATTTCCAAAAAGGTGATTTTTTTATTACACTATTTTTGTGCCATATTTACAACATATTTAGTTTTACTTCAACATCACAATGAGCATTTTCAAACTCTTTTTAGAATTGCCTAAAAAAACTTGTGTGGGAATTATTTTTATCAACCTTTGTAAACAAGTTCTGCATTTCAATATCTTCTTTTAGAAGCAGTGCTGGCATGGAAAACAGTTTCTGCAATCCACCCCCCCCTTCTTTTCACATTCTGTATTTAAATAATTTAGAAGGTGAAGAGCTCCTACAGGAGACTGTAGGGAGTTCACTCGCTTAAGTGCAAATTTGGCAACGCTGGGCTGTGTGCAGACAGCATGCAGTTGGACAACATGCAGTTGGCACTGACAAAAACTAAAGCCAAATTTGGAAGGAAGATTATAGGCCTGATTTAAAAGATTTGTTCTCTGGTTTGTTAGCGTCAAGCGATACAATAGAACAAAACGCATTGCTCCCAACTGTCCCTCAATTGGGGTACTGGCCCTCTTTTGGGACCAATCTGCTCTGTCCTTCTTTCCTCCTTAGTAGAACCTCTTCTTGGTCTGATGTGTACACCAGTGGTGGCTGGTGCTCAAAATTTTTTGGGGGGCGCAAACAAACTGAAAAATACTGAAAAAAGACCCCATCATATGCAGGCACTTGTGCCCATCGTATGCATCCGCTTGTGCCCATTATGTGCAGCCACGTATGCCCCATAAAATGCAGCCACTTGTGCCCATCGTATGCTGCCACGTGTGCCCCATCAAATGCTGCGGCTTGTGCCCATCATATGCAGCCACTTGTGCCCATCATATGCAGCCACTTATGCCCATCAAATGCAGCCACTTGTGCCCCATCATATGCAGCCATATGTGCCCATCAAATGCTGCCACTTGTGCCCATTAAATACCACCACTTGTGCCCATCATATGGCTCCACTGTGACCCCCGCCCACCCGCTGTCTGCCCGCCACACTTCCCATCTTAGTGGCAGATCAGGCAGTGGGTGAAAGCAGTGAGCTGTGGGACGGTTCTTGTGTCCTGTTCCATGCTTTCCCCTCCTCTTATTTTTGCGCTCTGCCAGGCATCCAATCGGAGCGCCTGTGCCTTCAGCCAATCAGGTAATGGGTATTAGAACCCGTGCTACCTGACTGGCGGAGAGGTGGTTTAGTGTTAGAAAAGCAAATATTAGTTTGCTTTTCGAACACATCTGGGTGGACAATGCTCTGTGCTCCAAGTCCACCTTTTTTTAAACCTATTAGAGCCTATGGCTCTAATCAGGTGCTTAAAAAAAACACCCCCGCCGCTGGAATTCAGGCGCCCAATGTCTGAAAAGGGGTCGGACACCTGGATAGGGGGTGGCAGCGGCGGCCATGGATAGATTAATGCAATGCAATCAATCTAGCCATTAGTCATATGGGGGGGGGGGGTGGCGTGACAGAGGGGGCGGCGCCCGTGTGCCCTTAATGCACAGGCCACCCCTGGTATACACCTATATAAAAAAACTGCACAATTTAACCTACATCCATACAATATACCCTCCAACCCTATTCAATTTGTTATTATGAAAAGCCTGTATAAATGAAAAGTAGTCGAAAAAAAACAAAAACTTCTGCATATTCTGCAATGTTTGGGTAACTAGGAATGTGTCCTTTGCCTATATATATATATATTTTATACTAGAAGCTTTAGCGCCCCTTTCACACTGTTGGACCGTTGAGGTCCGCCTGTCTGTTTTGTCGGCGGACCTGAACGGGCGCTCCGTACTAGTCTATGGAGTGACGGATGTCAGCGGTGACATGTCCGCTGACATCCGACCCGGTCCGATCCACTAAAATCAGAAGGATGCCCCTACATTCGCATCCGTCCCTCGCGGATCGGATCAGGTGAGATCTGATGAAAACGGACATGCTGTCCGTTTTCGTCCGATCTTTCCATTGCAACCAGCGGCTCTCAACAAGCCCCTCCCCGCTCAGTGAGCAGAGACGGACCTGTCATCTGCCGGCTCAGCGGAGATCAACGGAGCGATCTCCCGCTGAGCTGGCGGACAGAGGCGGACTCCGTGGCAGCGGATCCGCCTCGTGGGAATGAAGACTAAAAGCTGGAAGATTTGAGTGAAAAAAAAAAACAGCAAAGGTGATGGTACTTATATTTAATGTCTTGTGCTGCTTTAGTTGAGATTCAAAATCCTCTACTGCATATATTCTGGGCCTGACCAAAGGTTCGCCCATTCTGGAGTGGGTCAAACAGTTAGGGCTCATCTACACTTGCTTCAAAACAAGGCTTCGGACACACTTTTTTAAAGCTCTCTGAACGCCAGTCAAAGCTCAAAGTCACTAAAAAAAATGGTTAGCTTACAGTCCTGTTTACACCTCGCTTTTGCTTTGCTTTGCTTCAAAAATTATACCCCGTGTAGCTTTAGTAGTGCTTCAAAATGTCTTCAAACCCTCCACAGAAGTCTACGACAAAGATTGCTTGAAGCACCTGCAGCTTTTGAGAGGCTTTTATTCAGCATTGCTTTGTTCACAAGAAATTACAGGTATGAGATATCCACACACACAGGGCATTTGCCAAGCTTCATTAAATCTTTAAAGAAGCACCACCGAAGCATCATCGAAGCACCACAGAAGCGTCCTTGAAGCACCACCGAAGCATCATCAAAGCACCACCGAAGCATCATCAAAGCACCACGAAGCATCTTCGAAGCATCATCAAAGCACCACCAAAGCATCATCGAAGCACCACCAAAGCATCCTTGAAGCATCATCAAAGCACCACTGAAGCATCGTCAAAGCATCACCAAAGCATCAAAAACTCATCAAAAACACACGTTAAAGCAGAAGGCACTTTATTGTGTGTTGAAGTCAAAGCGAGTGTAAACAAGCCCTAGGTGCTTCAGCTTACTTCAGTAGATCTTGGCCAGCATCCCATAAGCTATCTATAACACCCTAAAAAAGTGCTGCTTTTCCATTATAAGTTTTCCTTAACAATCCACCTATTAAACGCTGCCAAGCCATGTATTCCAGCTCTATGGAAGCAGCCAACTACCCTCTCAGTCTCCCTGTGGCTAGCTAAAACTGACAACATTAGGGACATGGAATGTCTTATGGCTTCTCTATATAACAGAGAAGAAAGGTTTTACAATACCTGGTACCCCTGGGTGGCATTCACATGCTCTTCTGTGTACCAAGACATGCTACACCCTTCTGATGTAGGGCTACTTTAAATTGCATGGAGAGTAACCCATGGCTTATCCTCCGGGATCAGATTATGAAGTGCATTTTTAGGCACATTGTAATGTGCACAAAACTGTCATGTGATGGTCTGCCTCCCCCAAGAATGGAGGAAGGGGTCAGAAGGGGCAAGCATAGTTGGCCCTCTTGACAAATGCATATGATAGGTCCCTCGGCTTGTGTTAACCTCCACAGCACCAAAAGATTATGGCTGTGTGGGTATGGTGAAGGGGTGGGGAACACAGGACTTGAATGTAAATACCATCCACTGTGCTATTTTTCTTTTTTTTTAGTTGACTAAACTTAGACTGTAATCAAATATGATGTGCACATGTATGCCCTTGAAATGCATAGAAGCATCTTAGGCAGGGCTTTGTTTCTCCGAGAATAGGTGCAGGGACTCCCCTCCTCTAAGTCCCCTCTTGTCTCCACCCCCTACCCACCTTCAAGCACTGTTCCTTGGCTCCACCCCCCCACCTACCTCCCAGCACCATCCCTTTTATAGAAAACAGAACCAAGTATCATTTTGTTTTGCTAAGTAATTTTTATGGATGTTGTTAAGGATAATATGAAAAGCAGTAAAATAGATCCCCTGCAACCAGCAACAATGGGCTCCTCAAATAACAATAAATCTCCAGCAACAATAGATCCCCAGCAACAGAAGATCCCCCAGCAACAATAGACCCCCCCGCAACAAAATACCCACTAACAACAACAGATTTGCCCCAAGAACAATAGCGCCCCCCCCCCCCCCACCATCAACAGTAGATCTAACAGCCAGCATTATTAGACCCCCCAGCAGCCAGAAACAATAGACCCCTCCCTCAACAGTAGATCCTTCCCAGCAACAATAGACCACTCCCTCAACAATACATCCCCCCAAGCAACATAAGATTCTCCAGCAGCCAACATAAATGGACCCTCAGCGCACCCCAGAACCCCTTGCTTTTGGATACATTCAGTGCTGGAGGTGCCAGAACTACGTTTCCCTGTGTTCCCGCTGAAAAAAAGCCCTGATATTAGGACTACACATATGCACAAAAGTCAAGGATATGTCCCCATGGTCATAACAGCCTATTTTCTAACATATCTTCCTGGCTCACAATAGCAGGCAACCATCAATTTAAAAAACGGAGGGATGAGGTGTTACGATGTCCTTTAGGTTTATATTGCTATTGCTCTCTGTTCCTATTGGGGAGATTTCTCCATACTGATTCTTCTGGTGACACGTGTATCAGAGTGTGAAAGGGTCTTACTGGGACAGGAAATGGGGTGAAATCTCACCAATGGAGACATACTCGGGAATAAAATCTAAGTTGTAGACCACCCGATCGAAAAAAAAATAAATAAAAAAGGAAAGTTTTGCCTGTAGTTCAGTTTTATCATTAGACATAGCTTTCCTGTTAGTAAATTAACGGGGTTGATTTACTAAAGGTAAATAAACTGTGCACTCTGCAAGTGCAGTTGCTCCAGAGCTTAGTTAAAGCTTTACCGTGTAAAGAATATTCAATCACATACAAGGAAAATAAAATAATACAGCATTTTTGCCTGCACATGATTGGATCATGGACGCCAGCAGTGCTTCTGTTCATTTACTAAGCTCTGGAGCAACTGCACTTCACAAAGTGCACAGTCTATTTGCCTTTAGTAAATCAACCCCAATGAGTCTTAAAAATGTGGGGCAAAAATGGGATAACCATCCTGGCCATTATTTTCTGTAGAAGACCCGCCACTCACTAACTTTCTATGGTTGCCCCTCCTGTTTATTAAACTGATCTGAATATCAGTCTGTGAAAAAGCAGGTTGTGTGTTCCCTGGTTGCAGCAACATCCGTTCTCTGAACACATTGTAGCCTCATCTACACACACTGACATATGAGAGAAGGCCGCATATAGCACAGAAGAATAGGAAAAGAAGATGTGCTTTCGCCCATTAGTGCTGTAAGAATCCTAATGAAAATGCTTTACATATCATAAATCTTCAAGTTGAGGGAGCCAAAGCCATCGCGCTGATTGTGTCTTCGCCATGTAGTGAGAAACTATATAATAGGAGTTCAGAGTGTTTAGACATAACTGGCTGCATGCTGGAACAGCTCAGGGATTCCCTTAATAGGGGTGCCAGAAAATGAATGACAGCCTTGGAGCCTAGGAGCCTTTACCTAAGGGCTGATTCCCACCAGGTCTGCATTAGCTATTCCAGTACAGTCCCACCGCAAGACAAGGCAAAATGCCTTGTCTACTACCTGGCCGCCTCCCACCACTGCAGCCTGCTGGTGTGCACTAGCTAAAAGTAGTGCATGCACCTATTTTTTCCAGCGCAGCGAGGTGCAATGCAATCCATCGTCTTGCACCACACTGCAGTCAAAAGAACTTAAAGTGACTGTAAAGGAAAAAAATGTATTTAAAAAAATAACAAACATGTTATACTTGCAAAACCACTGCACAGAGCAGCCCCGATCCCCCTCTTCTCTGTGCCCTCGCCAGCGCCCTGGGCCCCTCCCTCTTGCTGTGGGGGCACTCGTTTGTGCTCACGCCTGAGACGGCTCCTGCCTCCATAAGACACCGAGAGCGTGGCTCAGCCACACCCCCCCGCCTTACTGGCTGTGATTGACAGCAGCAGGAGCCAATGGCCAACCTATGGTCCAACATTCTCATAGACACACTTCTAAACCTTGTAGTCAGCCTTCCCAGAAGAGTTGAAGCTGTTATAGCTGCAAAGGGTGGGCTAACTCAATATTGAACCCTACGGACTAATACTGGGATACCATTAAAGTTCATGTGTGTGGAAAGGCAGGTGTCCCAATACTTTTAATAATATAATGTACACTGTTAGAAATACATTAGTTCAAGAAAAACTGTCCATCCTGCGCCTTCAAATTTTCCTGTCACTGTGGTTGAAAATGGCTATCGAATTGACCCCACTAATGGTTAGAAAAATAAACAAAATTTCTCAGAACCTTCTTTTTCTAAGAATTTTCATAGTTACACAGTTAATTAGGTTGAAAAAAGACACAAGGCTATCCAGTTCAAACAATTTAAGTTCAACAGTCTTGTGTGGATTTTCTGACTCATATTTACCATTAATAGGCACTAACACTATAGGGTTGGTTTACTAAAGGCAAATAGACTATGCACTTTGCAAAGTGCAGTTGCTCTAGGACTCAGTAAATGAGCAGAAGCTCTGCTGACTTCCAATCATGAGCAAGCAAAAATGCTGTTTCTTTTTTTCTTTTCCTTGCATGTGATTGGGTATTCTTTGCAAAGTGAAGCTTAACCTCATTTACTAAGTTCTGGAGCAACTGCACTTTGCAAAGTGCACAGACTATTTGTCTTTAGTAAATCAACCCCATTGTGTGTGTCCTTGACCACGGCATTTCAATGAACAGACAGAGATAGCTGTGTGATAATAGTTTGTAATTATTACACAAGGCATTCAGTTTCCAAAACCAGCATCAGGTATCAATGTCTTCTCATGGGGTAACATCAGTCATGATCATTTCAGGATTCCAGACTTCCACGCTTTAATAAATAATAATTTATTTATTAATTGAGCTTATTCCTCACCCATTTACGTAGTCAGTCTTGTGTTGTCAAAACTTCTACACATGCCTTAAAGATTCCGACAATGCCAAACTGTGTACAACAAAAGCACATTATATACTTGACCAAACTCTGATAAGCTCCCAGTGGGTCATATTGCCTATTTTATGGCACACAACTGTCAAGATAGAGATATTAGAGAAATATGAGAACTGTCACTGCACATCCAGGGCTGCCATCTTCATCCTTTCCTCACAGGTAAATATCAGGACACTGACTGTATCCAGGTCTTAGTTCAATAACATGCTAAGTAGTAAAATAAGCATTAGGGCATTGGAGAATGAAAGAAGGGGGTTGGGGTAAAGTTACCCCTAGGACTTTTAAGGTGCTTATCAATATTAGATTGGATACAAACAAAAGAAATAGATAGGATCAGAAAGAAAAATAATGTATGCAATATGCCAAACAGTCTAAAAATAAAACTTTTAATTACAAAATCTTTAATTATTACAAGTGTCACCAAGACATCTAAAAACAAACAAACTGTCTTTCAATCTAAGTCAATCAATAGTAATATGGTATTTGAATAAACCACTTTGTGAATACCACTCAACATGTTTCGCTCAGTTCATGAGCTTCATCAGGAGTTTTTGGTACAAGTGTGGCATACAAGCCCATTTAAATTTGAAGAAGATTAGTAGACAAATAGATTGTAGATATGAACAGAATTTAGTGGTTCGTATTCAACGGGTAAACTAGATGCGTCTCATCCACATAGGACCTCCCAAAACCATTTTGGTCCACAGAGGGGCCAAAGTGTAGAATAAGATAGCCGAAAGCTTTCGGTTGAATCAAGGAGTAGCTGTTGAGGGCTAATATAGCCTTATAAACAGAATCAAAGAAGAGCAATGCTCAAATATCTCCACTGGGTGGCACTCCAAGCTGGCAACCCTTTATATGTCAGGAAAGGAGATCCATGTTTAAACAGCCCCAATAAGCTGAAAGATACGGTGGATGTATACGGAGGGGGAGAAGGACATACACCTCCCCTTACAGCTTCAGAGCCACTGTCAGAAAAGATCCTATCTATTTCTTTTGTTTGTATCCAATCTAATATTGATAAGCACCTTAAAAGTCCCAGGGGTAACTTTACCCCAACCCCCTTCTTTCATTCTCCTATTTAATAGGGATGTGGTGCTAAGGGTCAACTGTCCCTGCCCTCTTAGTATATATTAGGGCATTGGAGTTTGTATCCTTAAAAACAAGACGGCTGCATACTTTGATACATGACACCTTTACCACAAAATATTGTTTGATTGAGACCAAGAAGCCCCACACAGACCCACAGATGCTCTCATCACCCCATTGGCTTTTGCCAGTCAGGTCTCTGTGGCAGGAAAATGAAAAGATTACTGTCCAATCAGCAGGCTGGGGTGGTCATTGATCAACATATGGTGCCCAATCGCACAGGAGGTCAGGACCTGGCTGTGCGGTCTAGCAGAAATGTTAGGACAACAAGACAATCCCTTAATACTATTCTAGGTGGCGCTCCTTGCAATGCTGCGACCAATGTAACTAAACAGTGCTAACAGTGACCACAACGGAAGGCGCAGAGCAAAAACCACAGTGAAAGGATGAAGTCAACAGTGTTGACTCTTCATCTTTTCACTAGGATTACAAGACTGCCGAAAATGGAATAACAAATATTTTCATCGTCAAAGTTTTATTCAAACCATCTTTTCTTATGTTTTGGACAGAGAAAGCAAAAATGAATGCTGGGAAATGTGAATTTTTTTTGTGGTGGAGCTGCGACTGCTGTTTTACTTACCTGCTCCTTTACAATGCTAAACTAGTCCTTCAAATGGATCTCCGCCTGCCCCCTCCCCCCCATTTATTTCACCCCCTCCATCTGCTTACCGGGGGTTCTGTTGTGTAGGTTTTCAAAATGCACTCAACCCTCAGGATCCAGCGTTGTCCCGCTGAGATCCTCTTGTCCTCTACCACATCTCAGCTCCTTGCCGCCATGTTGATGATTACATCATGGTTCAGCTGGCTCCTAGAGGAGGGGAGGATAGGAGGGAAGTGTGTCATGAGGGTGAAGATACGTTTTAAAGCATCTTCTCCAGCATGCTTCAGCGTTCTAAGGTCCTCAAATCATCAAGACCAATTTAAGACCCATAGCACAGAATTGAAAGTGAGCAAGAGAGACAGTGAGCACCATATGCTGGGGGAATGGAAGATCAGGTAAGTAAAAGCACTTTTAAGTGGGGTATATGCATCAACTTTTTCTAATCGAACAAAAAAAAAACGATCCCCACATCCATGCAAGCGATGTGAATGAAGGGATCTCTTCGGCTGCACTATTGTATTCTTTTAGCAGAATACACAGATTCGTGCTGCAGCCATTGGCTGCAGTGGCTGATCTTATGCTGGTTTTCCAGGAGGGCCATTCGACAGAAGCTGGTCTAACAACCAGTTGCTGTTGAACAGAGAGGGGTAAACATGGACCGAAATCTGTCCGGTTCCTGCTGAACCGCCAGAATGTCGATATGTGTATACCCAGCTTTACTCTCCCTTAGACTAAAAAGCAGTAAGCCCTCCCGGGCAGGCGCAGCCCCTCTGCAAGGGATAATTTTCAAGTTTCCTGGGGGTGGACTTTACAAGCCTGTAATTTTTCTTTATTGCTGCCTATGACACCATTGGATAGATATCCCTCACTTCCTTCCCCTGGGACACTCCCACAAGGAAAGGTGGGCGTGTTTGTCACTGGGACAGGAAGGCACAGACAGCAATGAAAGCACTAAGTTCTAACCCTTTCCCACTCTACTAAAATGTATTTTTGTCATCACTGGAGGGAAGTGAGATCTGTCCAATAGGGCTCAGATACTAATAAAAACCTGCAGAAATTACAAACCATTCCCTGTTCTATGCAAAATGAAAGAAAAAGCTTGGAAAGGAGTTGGGCTTTAAAAGAGAAGTCCACGTTTAGGGCCATGTTTCATGTTACGATGAAATTTAGGGTGTAATATAACATATGATCACCCCCAAACTGCCCCTTCCCCCCACTTTCAGAATATAAGGGTTCCTGTTATTTGAATTCAGCATTCAGGAATTTGTGAAAGAAAAAGACTACAACTCCCATCTGCTCCGTGGCAGAGACACTCGTGATTCTCAACTGAGCACAAATGTGATGACGTCATCGCACTCCATTGACACTTCCTCTAGCCCCATTACTGAAGGTCCGTACTTCACTACAGATCTGTAGGAGCAAATATCCCCCAGGTAAGTAACGAGGGAAAAGATATAAACAAAATTTGTATAAATGATCACTTATTTATTCGTTTTTAGAAAATATAAAATTATTCAGGTGCAGACATCACCAAAAATGAGTTTGATAAAAACAACAAGTTACAGAGCTAGATCGTTAGTGTGTGGCAATTGGGGACACTTGTGGGGTCCTTTCATCAGGGGCGTTCAAAGCAAGGTGAAACTACCATAGCACATTCTAAAATGCAAAACAAAAAAATTATAATAATAGAACATACACAGACAGAGAAATGAAAATAGCAATAAAGCACATAAATTGTAATTTATACAAATTTTGTTTATATCTTTTCCCTCGTTGCCTACAAAGTCCCTAGTACTTACCTGGGGGATATTTGCTCCTTGATATTAAATTCGGGATTGGCCACCCCTAGATCTTATTGGTGGATCTTTATAGTTACTCACTACAGACCTGGAGCTGGAAGATAAGTCTGTAGGAGCAGAATGCACTTGCAAAGTGTACAGTTTATTTTCCTTTAATAAATCCTTCCCAATGTTTCAGGCTTGGTGGTCAGTGAGAATAAATAAATTACTTAACGCCTGTGGTCAGTAGAAGGAGGAATAGTGCCCCATTGTTGGTATTAGTGGGGGAACTATTCCCCATCGTTATTGTCAGTGGGAGGAATAGTGTCCCATAACTGGTGTCAGTGGGAGGATTAATTCCCCATTGTTTCTGTCAGTGGGAGGAATAGTCTCCCATCACTGGTATTATTGGGGGAATTCATGCCACATTGTTGGTGTCAGTGGAAGGAATGATGCCTCATTGTTGGTGTCAGTGAGAGGAAAGGTGCCCCAAGTGCCAGATAAAGTCAAGCAAAGGGCCACATCTGACCCATGGGCTGCAGTTTGGAGACCACAGCTCTAAACCATTTGAGTTCCTGACTTGGGACATATATATAGTACATAAATATATTGTGATAGACAAATAGCAGGATTACCTTGAAAGAAGAGCAGTGCTCTTTAAAGGAAAGCTCCAGTGTCTCTGCACCAAACCCAAAAAAGCAAAAATAGCAGCCACTTAAATCAATATAAAAAACACACACATATACAGTATATTTATATATAAAAGTGCTGTTATACTTAATACATTGCCGCTACTCCTTTCTCTGCTCAAGTCAAAACTAGGAAGCCCCCTACTGACTTTTAGTAATCGCTTTTTTTTTGATCTGGTCAATCTGAGCATGCATTGAGCACTGGAAAATATGTAACATCGCAGGGTAAGGTCTCTTTAAGATGGATGGTCAGTAAAAACGAGTGGCTGAGCAGCGTTTTTAACTCGGGGTGCAGAGTTTGACAAGCAGCATCACGTGTCAAGTTTGCCCATTGAGGACCATGCCTCAATCGTGTGCAATGGTGCGGTAGTGTGGCATTATAGGACTAAATCAGGCAGTGAGGAGGCAATATAACAAATTCTCAACACCTGTCTGAAAAACGATCTGAACATGGATCGCTCATAAGAGGGCACTGCACACCCCCGATAGCATGAAGGAGCCCTAAATGTGAGCAGGCCATGTTAATGTGGCACCAGGATGTCACCCTGAACACCATAAGGCTTATGAAAGACAAAAACATTTGCTTGTGATTATAAAGTTAAATATTTTTTTTATTTAAAAAAAAACACATTGTAGACTTAATGGATACAAGTGCACTGTCATAACGGCTTACTTATTTTAAGGTATCCAGGTAAATCAAGAAAGACTGTAAGTATACAGTATATGCTCCCATTTTCTGCTCCATGACCCCACTAAGCCAAAGTGTGATAGGGTCCCCTTTGGAAGAGTTGTCTCTATCAATGATCTTGAAAGGCAAGGTACATTCACATCATCTTTATCTAGTAGTGTGATAACAGCGGTAGCAGTGTGAGCAGTCACAACTGGGTTCATGGCCTTTGCAGGCCCAAATCTGGCTCCCCCGTAATAATATGTATCTGTTTCAGCTTCAATGCATTAATGGTGATATCATCTTGATATCTCTAATTGGCAGAAGTGGTTTTCATGCTTACAAATTCGAAATAATGAATGAGCCATTGTATTGAAAGGTAGGTGTTATCGATAAGCAATAAAAATGCCCCCCTTTATTGAATATAAATAGATATGAAGGGTCACTTAGTCTTAAAGGGGAAAGAAAAGCAATGGCCTTTATAGCTGAAGTTTAACCTGCTTATATTTTGCATTTACTGCCCCTAAATTCAAATTCTAATGATTTTTAAACATTTGCGTTTTGATTACATACCTTATTTTAAATCTAGTGACATCATCATGACTCTTATGACAATAACAGTTTTCTAGGCTTCTCTCTGCAATGCAGGCAGATCATGGCTGGTGTAGGGGGTGGCATTTGTGTGACGGTGGTGGTGGACATACTGTAGCTTACTGAAAACATCATGGCACCCTGCCCCTAATCTCAAGAACCCCCAGACCCGATGCAAGTAGTGGGTTGCTCATAGTTATGCAAATGTAAAAATGCCTTCATGGGCGGTTGTTAGTCTGGAGGAGTTGGCGTTTATAGACTACCCTAGGAAATACATTTTATGCTGAGGGAAAGTCAAGCTGGGGAGGATAGAGTTAGATGAAGCAGGATGTCCCCCAGCCAGGAAATGGGGTATGCTCTATATGACTTTTTACTTTGCACAGCTCTGCACCCTCTACCAATTGTCAAGTAATTGGCTGAACAGCTAGTGTGTATTACAGAGCACAACACATCCCAGCCAATTACTGTGCTGGATTTGCACGACATAACTCAGCACCTTTTTTGGTCAGTTGTGGGGTCCTGATTCACATACTTTTTATAAGGGACAGAAGGTGGATAGCTATTCTCTCTTTCCGCACTCCTCACTTATCTATTTGGCCATATGAACAATGTGTGAATCTTAGTGGAATGTTTAACATATCAAGTAAAGGCAGAAAACACCTCTAGATATAAAGAACACTTCACACA
This sequence comes from Lithobates clamitans, assembly GCA_037952925.1. Classification (NCBI taxonomy): domain Eukaryota; kingdom Metazoa; phylum Chordata; class Amphibia; order Anura; family Ranidae; genus Lithobates; species Lithobates clamitans. The sequence goes on along the minus strand of JBBGZY010001849.1, from coordinate 1,716,478 downwards.
AGTATAATATGTTTACTAGCTATAAAAACAAGGTTTTCTTGAGTTTTCATCAGTTCCCTTGTTAATTTGGCTTTCTTCACCTGACATGTCCATTCACTAACAAAAATACTTTTCGCGTCTATTTAAAGCATAAAAAATGTAAACAATTTCAAGTTGAAAATTTTGTCAACTGAGCTCCTGAGTTTGTTTGACACGTACATAAATAAATATATCTATACTTTTTGAAAACGTCAGAAAAGCACAAAAAAATCGATCCGTAAAAGGAAAGCAAAAAGCAATCTTTGCAATCAAGTAAGTTAATAATATATCTTTAAAATCACTTTAAGTGCCTATTTTCCACTCAAATATATATCAATTGCCATGGTTTCTCCTCCTGCTTTGCAAAAAATGGATGTTAAATATATTGCAGTTTAAGTCCATAATGAGATTTGTATTGCACAAGTGTCCTTATCATAAGATGTTCCTTAGGACTACTAACAAAAAATTCTTCTTAAGTTTATGGAGAAAAAGTCAGCAGTGGTAAAAATAAAAAACCTTCTTGCATTTGCGAATGCAGAAAGTGGTAACGTTTTTGTTTATTAAATCTTTCCAGATTACGTATCGAATATCCTGTTTATCTGGTATGTGCACCAAAGAGCAATACCACTCCCAAAAACTTTCCACAAATGAAAATATGGTGCTTTGTGAAGTCACCTAGACTAAGTTCTCCAAAAGCAATTGGATCTTTTTTCACCGATTCATAGTGTGATCCATAGTGAAACCCATGGTGGCCTTGTAAGGTCAATACACTTTTATAAATTAAATTCAAATTTGGCAATTTGATGGCTAGGTATGTCACAATTGTTATCAGCTCTTGTGCCTCCAGTGTCTATAATGGAATCTGTGGTGGACCAAGAATTCCAAATGACGTTTACAATACACAACATTTTTTTTTATTTACTGATTCTTAAAGTGTTCCATAATGGAAGCTATGTTAACCTCTGAGGTCCAAACATATCCAGATGCAGACCTTGATTGGAGATAGCATTTTAGCATTTGAATAAGTTCAAAAAAGACCTTTAGATTCTCATCTCTTCTCACATTCACCAAGTTGAAGCTTCAGAACTCCTTTATGATGAAGTTGAAGAACTTGATAAAACTCTTTGGGCATGGCATGAAAGCCAGGCTTTGGTAGCTGGTTGTCGTAGTAGTGGTGGCTGATGGGTTTCCCGTCCAGGCTTTTAGAGAAAGGCCAGAATCCATACAGTGTGACGTCCTGACAGAGTTCTATGGCCGCGCTGGTTATCATAAATCCGGTGGACAGGCGGTAGGCCCGGACGCCCCTGCCTTTCCAAAACTGAGCAAGGCTTTTAAGGTAGTTGGGATGAAAAAATATAGCTTTCTGTTTAGCTTGGTATTTCCTCAGTAGGTGGTGGACTTCAAAAGAGATGGCTGTGTTACTGCTATAGGAAAAAGCAGGCAGCAACAGGAATGAGTAACCATAATTGGTGAGATTTTTCAGAAAGGCGGTTTTCATGTCATTGAGTTTTCCATATCTGCATAAAAAATGGCAATACAAGTTATGTAAGACCAAATGTAGTGACTTAAAAGCAACATTTCAATAAATACATTTTGCATTTGTATCGTGTTTTGTTATGTATATTGTTGTATGTAAAAGATTTTGACTTAAAGCGGAGCTTCACAAAAAGGGGAAGTTCTGTTTTAAGGCCTCCTCCCGCCCTCCTCTTTCACAAATGACACTTTTTTTTGGGGGGGCGAGTATCTGGTTTTGACAGGTACCTCCCACTGCTCCCACTTCCACTTGGATCGCCTAGATTCCCCTCTCCCTTCCTGCAGTCTTCTGGGGCGCGTCACAGGTCCCAGAAGAATGCGGGCCAATTTGAAATGGACAGCAGGCACCCGGCTGTGAAGCCGCAAGCTGGCACAGCCGGGTGTCCACAGTTAAGATGCTGGCACCAGGGACCGAGGACAGGTGAAGAAAAGGGCTCAGGTGAGAGCAGGGCTTGATTCTGGGGCAGGAGAGTGTCTGTTTATTAAAAACCAGCAGCTACAGTTTTTGAAGTTGCTGACTTTTAATTTTTATAAAAAGAACTGGAACTCTTCTCTTAAAAAGTATCTAAAGCCGAAAAAATTCTTTAGGTATGTTCGCTGGGGAGATTTACTTTATTACTGGTGACCGCTGACTCTGGGGCAGAAAATGATGGAAAAGTCAAAATGTTACGATTATAATTGGAGCAAGAACAGTGACGAAATCTTCCATTGAGGACATCTGTTCCATAGAGAGCTGTCTAAGGGAGCATTTCTCCTCACTTTGGAGAGTTTTCCTCTCACTTCATGTTGCAAGTCTTAGACAAGAAGTGAAGGAAGATCTCCCCAAGAGGGACCTTAGATTGTAAGCTCCTCTAGGGTAGGGACTGATGTGAATGTACAATATATATGTAAAGTGCTGCATAAAATTGACTGCTCTATAAAAGTACCGTATTTATCAGCGTATAACATGCACTTTTTTTCCCTGAAAAAAGGGGGAAAATCGCGGGTGTGTGTTATACGCCAACAGCGTACCTCGGAGGGGAAGGAGGGGGACAAGTGCCGCCGGAAATCACAGACCCGCCATCTCCTCTCCACTCGGCTTTCCGCTAGGCTCTAACTTGGCTCTCACTCAGCTTGCACGTCACACACACAGTCCCGCCTCGGCTACCGGCATTGGACCAGTGTTCTGTCTATCACAGGAGCTGGTCCAATGCTGATGGCAGAGGCGGGACTGTGCATGTGGCTGCCAACTGAGAGCTGAGTAAACAGATGATGGCTCGTGATTTCCTGCGAGGAAAGATGGTGAGCTGCATTGATGGGGGAGATGGGCACAGATCAGGCTGCAGATGGGCACAGATCAGGCTGTACTGAAGCTGCAGATGGGCACAGATTAGGCTGCAGATGGGCACAGATAAGGCTGCACTGAAGCTGCAGATGGGCACAGATTAGGCTGCAGATGGGCACAGATAAGGCTGCACTGAAGCTGCAGATGGGCACAGATTAGGCTGCAGATGGGCACAGATCAGGCTGCACTAAAGCTGCAGATGGGCACAGATTAGGCTGCATTGAGGCTGCAGATGGGCACTAATCAGGCTGCATTGATGCTCACTGACCATTATTTTGCTTCAAAGTGGTTTATTTAAAAAAAAAAAAATCCTGAAACTTCCCTCTTAAATTGGGGTGCGTGTTATACGCCGATATATACGGTACATGTGATAAATAAGGGAAAGACCTGACCATCACACCTACATGAGCTTGTTATTCCAAAAAACATGACAATCAATATGGTGTTGCCCTCCCATAACAGCTATAACAGCCGTAACTTTTCAAGTAGGGCCCTCCAAAAAGATTTTAGAGTGCGTCTGTGGGAATTTTCACCCATTCAGTAGGGTTGGCACCTGTTCGGGATTCACCCGGACAGTCTAGGTTTTGGATCATGTGTCCGGGTTTCAGGCGGACTGAAACCCAGACACATTATTCAGATCAGGCTGTGGCTCCCCAAGTAACCAAGATAGTCACACACAAATCTGTTGCCGTCTGAGAACTGCGGGTGGCTGACTGGTAGCAGGTTCTACATCACTAGGAGGCAGGGTGATGATGTCAGCAAGAGCAATTTGGCCATACCCACATTTTGCTGCAGCATGCTATGCGCACCGCATTACTACTCTCTTTGGGGCACCCAAAGATGTCCCAGGCCGCTAATGTGTTTGGGTTTGGCTTGAAGAAAAGGTGGCAAATCTACCATTCAGCCAAAAAAACATTTGTGAGGTTAGGTACTGATGTACAAGAAGTCCTGGATCGCAACTGGCATTCCACTTCATCCCAATATTCTTCAGTAGGGTTGAGGTCAGGACTCTGTACATGACACTCAAGTTGGAGTAACACCAAACTTATCAAACCATGTCTTTATGGAGCTGGCTTTTTAAAACAATTGCCAGAGCCTAAAGATTGCATGATGTTTTAGCTGAAGGTGCACTATATCAGAGGAATACTTTTTATGTCTGCTTTGCATATCTGTCAGCCCCCCATGCATTGCCTCTTCTCCAATTTGTCAACCAATGAAGACAGTCTTTGCTGTCTCCATAAATAAAGCAGCAACTGTGCAAGGTATGCTAATTTGAAAATATGTTCAGCATTTCTTTAACCGCTTACAGACTGGAAGATTTGGCTGCTTAATGACCAGGCCATTTTTTGCGATACGGCACTGTGTCACTTTAACTGACAATTGCGCGGTCGTGTGACGTTGTACCAAAACAAAGTTGACGTCCTTTTTTCCCACAAATAGAGCTTTCTTTTGGTGGTATTCGATCACCTCTGCGGTTTTTATTTTTTGTGCTATAAACAAAAAAAGAGCAACAATTTTGAAAAGAAAAACAATATTTTTTACTTTTGCTATAATACATATTCCTAAAAATGTTTTTAAAAAACAAATTTCTTCATCAGTTTAGGCCGATATATATTCTTCAACATATTTTTGGTAAAAAAAAAAAAAAAAAAGTCGCAATAAGTATATATTGATTTGTTTGTGCAAAAGTTATAGCGTCTACAAACTATGGGAAAGATTTATGGCATTTTTATGATATTTTTATTATTATTATTTTTTTTTACTAGTAATGGCAGGGATTTGCTATTTTTAGCAGTACTGCAACATTGCGGCGGACAGATCAGATACTTTTGACACATTTTTGGGACCATAGACATTTATACAGCGATCAGAGCTATAAAAATGCACTGATTACTGTGTAAAAGGCACTGGCAGGGAAGAGGTTAACACTAGGGGTGATTGAGGGGTTAAATGTGTTCCCTAGTTTGTGTTTCTAAGATCCCTTTCACACTGGAGGCGTTTTTCAGGCGCTTTAGCGCTAAAAATAGCGCCTGTAAAGCGTCTGAAAAATGCCTCATCTGCAATCCCAGTGTGCAAGCCCGAGTGCTTTCACACTGGGGCGCTGTGCTGGCAGGATGTCAAAAAAAGTCCTGCAAGCAGCTTCCTTGAGGTGCTTTAGGAGCGGTGTATACACCGCTCCTAAAGCGCTCCCTGCCCATTGAACTCAATGGGCAGCGCCGCCGGAGCGCCTGCGGGCGCTTTTAACCCTTTATTCGGCTGCTAGCAGGGTTAAAAACATCTCTAAAACTACAGTAAAGCGCTGCTAAAATTAGCGGCGCTTTACCGCCGACGCCCCCGCGCTGTCAGTGTGAAAGGGCTCTAACTGTATGTGGATAGGACTGACTGTGGGAGGAGACATATCATTGTTCCTACTTACTAGGAACAAACGATATGTCTCCTCTCCCCTGACAGAATAGGGATTTGTGTGTTTACACACACACAAATCCCCATTCTAGCTCTCGTTCCTGCAATCACGGGTGGCCGGCAGTGATCATGCCCGTGGGCCATGCGCATCGGGTCCCCTGCCGTGCCGCGGGCGTGCGTCTCCGGCGGCTCTTAAAGGGGAAGACGTACCCATACGTCGATTCGCGGGAACGTGCCACTTTGCTGACATATAACAGCATCAGCCGGTCGGCAAGTGGATAAGTAAATATTTTTGAACTAAACTGAAGCTTTTATTTTACAGCAGATCAACTTACTTCAGAGCAATGATGCTGGGATTCACTGTGACAAGGTCCGTCTTATTTCCAACATCAATACTGACATTACCCCAAATGGGTGGAAGGTTACACCTGAAACACAAAGAACAACATAAACATAATTTATTATAAGGACAGCTAAGTCAAAAGAGTTTTACTGATAGCTGTTGAAGAGTCATATAGTAAATGCTATCCAGCTAAAGTGATGCAGAGTCTGAAAATACATTGAACGCTGTGGCTGATTTATCAAGGTATAGACATAGTATTGGCACTATCAGAAAATGCTGGAGCTCTGCCTCTAAAGCTGTTCATACACAAGGACATTTTCCAATGAATGTTCGTACAAACATTTGTATGAAAATTCTCAGTACTTTCAACAACTTGATGAATGTTGTGTTCGAAAGTACTTCAAAATTTAATTTTCTTTCAACAGTTGATTTTGATATGAATATACTTTACTGAATGAAAATCACATACACTAACAAGACTTGGCAGTCTCTATAGATTTAAAGGACTGGAGCAAGGCCTGGTCATCCGTAGCCAAATGTTTCTCAACATGGTCACCATGGAGGCAGCCTATAAAGTTTTCTTCCACTGGTATTGGGTCCCAGCCCGAATAACCCATTCAAACCCATCATACAATGATAGATGCTTTAGGGGATGTGGCCAATGCGGAGACGAGATCCATATTTGGTGGTCTTGCCCACGTTTGGTGGGATTCTGGTCCAGGGTCTAGGGCTTCCTGTCAACACTTTTTCATGTACCTTTCCACAAGGATGCCCAGCATGCACTTCTCCACTGCCCCCTCCCAGGCCTCTTCTCATACCAACAAAAGCTGGCCACCTACCTTTTCATTGCCATAAAGCGTGCTATTGCCAGAGCTTGGAGGAAGCTCTCAGTTGGGTTTGCAGAGGTGAAGAGCATTGTGACTAGCCTCATGCTACATGATGAAGATGACCAGTATACTTCATGACAAAGAAGACAAAGAAGGGCAACAAAGCTAATAAAGGGTCTGGAGGATCTTAGTTATGAGGAAAGGTTGCGAGCACTGAACTTGTTCTCTCTGGAGAAGAGACGCTTGAGAGGGGATATGATTTCAATTTACAAATACTGTACTGGTGACCCCACAATAGGGATAAAACTTTTTCGCAGAAGAGAGTTTAATAAGACTCGTGGCCACTCATTACAATTAGAAGAAAAGAGGTTTAACCTTAAACTACGTAGAGGGTTCTTTACTGTAAGAGCAGCAAGGATGTGGAATTCCCTTCCACAGGCGGTGGTCTCAGCGGGGAGCATTGATAGCTTCAAGAAACTATTAGATAAACACCTGAATGACCGCAACATACAGGGATATACAATGTAATACTGACACATAATCACACACATAGGTTGGACTTGATGGACTTGTGTCTTTTTTCAACCTCACCTACTATGTAACTATGACTCTCATGCTAAGTTCCTCAAAGTGTGGAAAGCTTGGTGGTCCTATGCTCTCCCCTCTCTGCCCCTTTCCAGCTTTGGTATTCTGGACCACGCTAGTATGCCATCTAACGCGAAGGCTCCACTCTCTCTTCACGTTTAAGCCTACATCTCCTTTTTCTATTCGTGTATTGACCATCTCCCCATCCCCACCTGGTTCTGCATCTCTTCTCTTCCTTCTTTATTCTACTCGGTTCTCACCTTTCCTCCTGTTTCACCCTACCTCACCCTCTGCTTCCCTATCTCTCCCTAGTCTCAGGCCCCTGTGCCCAGTTACTCGTTACCACCTCTGACACTAGTGCTGGATGCTTCTACTATAAAACATTGGAAATGTGTTTTGTTTGTATTCACAAGTGATTTGATGTTTTGTTCCCCTGCAAAGGACCATTCTTCCTTTTTTCTCCTTGATTTGACTTTGTTTAACACAATAAAAATTATTGTACCAGAAAATCACATACACTGTTAGGCCCCTTTCACACGTGCAGACCGTATGTCTGAATTTCATCCATCTGTTTTCGGATGCAATACGGACATACATGCATCTCTATGGGATAGCGGGTGTCAGCGGATGTACATCCGCTAACACCCGATATAATCCGGCCCCGCTATTGTCCGATTCTGCAGACGGAAGAAAATCCTATTTTTCTATCCGTCTGCAGAGCGGATCGGATGAACACGGACAGACGGTCCGTGTTCCTCCGATCCCCCATAGGGGAGAGCGGAGATCTGACAGGGTGGTCCCTGCACAGTGTGCGGGTCCCACCCTGTCATCCGCCGGCTCAGCTGGGGAAAACGGAGAGATCCCCGCTGAGCAGCGGATGTTCACGGGTCGGATCAATGCGGATCCGTCCCGTGTGAAAGGGGCCTTAGAAATTTGTTCGCTCAAGAAAAATTTTCCACCCAGCTTTTTCAAATTTTCTGCGGTTGAAAACGAATGTCGATTTGATCACACTAATGATTTGAAAATCGAACCAACATTCTTCAAACAAAACATGTCAAATGGAATTCTACTAGTTTATGACCAGCTTTAAAATGGCCTGGCACAGACACTGAAGAGTGAGCTGTAATGCAGCTCTCACTGCTGGCATGGATACTGGGAGTGCACTGTGTGTTCTGCAGTGCAGATCTTTTTAGTGGTATATGGACAATGGGAAGTGAACTGTGTGTTCTGCAGCGCAGATCCTATTAGTGGATTATGGATATTAGGGAGGGAGCTGTGTGTGCAGCAGTGCAGATGTTATTAGTGGTATATGGACACTTGGGATTAGGCTGTGTGTGCTGCAGTGTGGAACTTATTAGTGATGTATGGACACATACAGCTCTGTGTTCTGCTGCCCAGATCTTATTGGTAGTATGGATACTGGAGAGTGAGTTTTGTGTGCTGCAGTGCAGATTTCACTGCTAGCATGGGTACCAGACAGTGAGCTTTGTCTGCTGCAGTGCTGATCCCATCACTGGTATAGAGACACTGGGAGGGGAAGCTTTGTGTGCTGAAGTTCAGACTCATTACTGGTATATGGACACTGGGTAGTAGCTTTTTGTGCTGCAGTGCAGACTCCGTAAAGGTATATGGACACTGGCGAGTGAGCTTTGTGTGCTGTAGTGCTGATCTCATCACTGGTGTATGGACACTGGAGGGAAAGCTTTGTGTGCTGCAGTGAAGACTCTTTACAGGTATATGGACACTGGAGCGGGAGCTTTGTGTGTTGCAAAGCTGATCTCATCACTGGTGTACGGACACTGGAGGGGAAGGTTTGTGTGCTGCAGTGAAGACTCTTTACAGGTATATAGACACTGGGGAGTGAGTTTTTTGTGCTTCAGTGCAGACTCATTAAAGGAATACGGACACTGGGGAGTGAGCTTTTTGTGCTGTAGTGCAGCTTAATTTCAGCTGTATGGAAACTGGAAAGTGAGCTTTGTGTGCTGTAGCTTGGATCTCACTTGTGGTAGTAAAACTTCCTGTATGTGCAGGAAATTAGTGTGCAGTCTTGCCTTTTGTACTTCATCCCTTCAGTGATGTCACAGTGAGTGCATAAAATCACTGAATTCTAAAAATGTAAGTACTATGAATTTAAAGAAAAAGTATTGCCAATGCCCGCTGTCTGCTGATGTCACAGAGCTGGTCCAGTCTCTGCAGGGATCCAGACAACATCTGGATCTGCCCAGATGTATTACTGGCAGCTGGTTCAGCCTTTCAGCGTGCCCCTGAGAGCCTGATCAAGCCGCTCCCACCCTGTTCACAGTCCAGAGCTCCAGCGAGCGCTGGAGGGGCAGATCACAAAGCGGTGACTGACAGCAAACTAGGAGCAGACACGAGAACTGAGAGGTTAGCTGTATTTGATTGCTCAGTTTTCACTGTAGAGCTGGTGGGGGACAGGTGCGATAGTCAGAGCTCAGAGCAGACCCGAGAACTGAGAGATTAGCTGTATTTGATTACTCAGCTTTCAGTGTAGAGCTGGCGGGAGGGACAGCTGCGACAGTCACCGATCTGTGCTCAGAGCAGACCTGAGAACTGAGAGATCAGCTGTATTTGATTGCTCAGTTCTCAGTGTAGAGCTGGCTGGGGGCAGCCATCTAGGTGAGTATGTGTGTTTATTTTTTTGATTGCCGTACTTCTCTTTTAATATTTTTAATGACCTAACCGACCTAAAAGTTGTTTACTTTTTAAAACCTACCAGGAGTTCAGCTTTAAAAGAAAACCATTTGCACAGCTATTAAATCTAAAAACAATTTTGGACCACCCATGAAAACCTCCAGACTACAGTGTCCTAGTGGATAAAAAAAGCAAAGTGATAAACCCCTATAAAACACGACTTATTTACACATTCTTCTAACAAGCTCCTTTGAGCACGCTTTTTCTTGTCATAAAATTTACAAGAGCCCAGATCTCCAGGGATCAGTGAGGCTCATCTCCAGTTAATATGTCATAAATCGCTTGAGTCATAGAGATAAATTGAGAAGTTGTTAGTCATTCAAGAACAAAGCAAAGGACAATGACTTAATGTACTCCAGATCCCAAGTGTTCTTTAATCTAACATCATTACAACTTCACAATTTACAGTCGGAGAATTGCCTTCCGTCAAATATTAATCATATTACTTTATCCAGCTAAATTGTCTCCTAAAGACTAGGGTTACATGGTGTTTAGGACGTTAAAAAAAATGAATATGGCTCATAAATAGCACTGCTTACACAGCAGCTTATTGAAAAATAACGAAGTGACTTTTACTGCCTTCATTTATTATGGTTAATAAAGAAGTCAGGATCATACATATCCTTGTTTTATTTGAAGTTTGCTTAACTGCAAAGCATTAAAGATATGGTGCCAACTTTGAAGAAGACCTATGAGATAGAACAAGCTTCTTTCATTAAAGGGAATGTGAAGGCTTTTCATTTTTTATTCATTTTTTTTTTTTTTTTTAGATACACTCGATTGATCTAAATAATCCTAACAGTATGTTAATGTTCTAAGATCCTTGTTACTGCATGTAATTTAATATTATAGTTGTTTGTGGTTCTACACAATGGTTGTACTTTACTGCTCCTTTCCATATGAAAGTCTATGAGTTGAATGACTCATTAAAAGCAATGCACCCATGGTGTGACTGAAATCTTATCAGCTGTTAAACCCAAGAAGAAAAAATATTATATATTTCAGCCGACCAGTCTTTAGATGTGGTGGCTCCTAATTTCTTTTTTTCAGGCATTTTGACTTTATTTTCACCCATGATCCTACTATTAACACACTTCCTGTCCTAGGGTGACAATGATCACTCATTAGATTGTATACTCTATATAGTGGAGCAGTGTTGTCACCCTGGAATGTAAAGTGTGTTGGGACTACACGTAAAAGAGGGTTACTGGTAAGGTTTGGTACATTTTTACCAACCATAGGAGTGGGAGTGAGTGAGACCCACGTATAGTGTGGTAGAAGCCTTGAATTGGGGTATATTGAGTCTTTTGGGTTGGAAAAGAGAGTAGTCAAGATGAGGATGTATTCTGGTACCCTTTCCCGTACGAACCTGCACGGTAAAGCCTGTGGCCAGAAAAAGGAAAAGGCAAGTCTTGGAGAAAACATAAAGACATCATTGCAGCAGCTAACTCCCTAACTACCATGGACTGGACAAGTTGTGAAAAGTGAGCTCTATACCATAGACAAAAGATACCTTTACGGAGTCAGAGCCTATGTAAAGTTACATCTAGGTGAAATAGCCTCCTATGTTCCGGTATGATCTTGGTTTATTCAGGAGAACGCTTGGGAAATAGGAGACCAATAGCTTTTATGGCCATTTGGGTTTAATATATTATTTTGTATGGTCTTTAATAGGTTTTTCTTTTCTTTTACAAATGGCCCTGCCCCAGGGGAACTTTCTTGGTAGCAGACTGGTTGGCGAGTTGAGCTGAGAATTTGCTTTAGTTTTGTTTTGCATGCGTTACCCTTCTATGTGCTCCTTGCTGTGAAGGCCAGTTGTAGGTGTGGGCAGGGGCCATTTGTTTGTTATTAATGTAACATTGGTGAGGGGACACACTGGACACCTTTGCAACCATTGTGCTATGTGCTGGGTGTCCAGTGTGCCCCTGTGCCTTTAAGGAGGGGTGGGCTACCCCAGGCTCACCTGCCCTACTATAAATTACACCATGCTGGACCCAGCTCCCATCAAAAAGGAAGCATGGGTAAGTCCAGCCACAAAAGAGAGATATATACATGGATGTATAGTGAGGTAAGCCCGCGGCTATATACACACGGCTATATACATTTCGCTCATTCTCTCTTTTGTGACTGGACATACCCATGCACCCTTTTTGATGGGAGCTGGGTCCAGCATGGTGTACTTTATAGTATGTATCAACTTATGCTTCTCTTCCCAGCTCTGTGGCTCCAGCCTGACTTTGGGTGCCTGGCTGAGGATTGCCATTCATAGGAGACCTCAAGTTTGGCTCTAGTTTTTATTTTCTGTGTCCCCCCCTCATTGGATAGATGCCAATTTAATTGGTCTAGTAGGGTCAGTTACCCAGTTATCTACACAGCTTTCTCTTCCCATCCCTCTCTTTCTCTCCTCCCCCTTGTTCCCTTTCCCTTCCCCCTTCCCATTACCCTTTTTCCCCCTCCCCTCCCCCCCCACTCTTTTCCTTCCTTTGCCTCTCCTCCCCTTTTTCTCCCCCTGCTTTCTTCTCCCCCCCCCCCTTTTTTTCTATTTTTCTATCCCCTCCCTCCTTCTTCCCCCTTTTCTTCCTCCTTTTGCTTTTTCCCTCCATATTTTATTATATATTTTTCTATCTTAGTTACTCACGTCCCCCACATCCGCCATAGGGGAACCTTTTGGGTGGTGCTTCGACCTTGGCTGCTTGTGGGGTCCTCCTTGGTAAGTGACAGTGTTCTCTGTGTCTTGTATTTTTCCCCATTATACTGCTAAATACTTGGCATATCATGGTGTACACCATGTTTATATGCTTTATTTTGATTATTATTTGAATAACTAATTTCAGACAGTTCTCCTGATGATGAAGCAGTAGAGTTCCGCGAAACATGTTGAGGAACACATGACCTTTGAGGACCCACTATACCTCTGGGTGCCTGAGGGGCACTTTAAATATTAGTGACACACATGTATTGTTATGTTACATTTTTAATATTGTCTTGCAGTGGATTTTATTGAACATGTTACAATGTATTGGGATATCCTTTTTTGTATAAATACATTTTTTTTAAACCAATTGTGTAAACTGTCTAAACTGGTACCGAGTCCATGTCTTTTTCATTCATGGAGCACCAGTAGGGGACTGGTGTCCATTCCCATTTTTCCTTAAAGTGAATAACTCAACACCAAATTCACTATACGGACCACTTATGTATTTATACATATTGATCCCCCTTAATCTCCTCTTCTCAATTGGAGTAAATTCAGTTCCTCTAATCTTTCCTCATAGCTGAGCTCCTCCATACCTCTTATCAGTTTGGTTGCCCTTCTCTGCACTTTCTCCAGTTCCCCAATATCCTTTTTTGTGAACTTGTGCCCAAAACTGAGCACAGCCTATAACAACACTGCTACTTTTTGCAGTTGGCTTGCATTTAAACTCCCCTCTGGGTTAACAATGCAAGGGTTTTAAGGAACTTTGTTGCAGATTCCTACCTTTTTTTGCTCTGAAGATAAAGCTGTTTGTTGGGTTATGTCAATGTGCATAGTGAATTTGAATGGGAGTGACTTTTTCATTACCAAGTAGCTTACTATCATAATGTAATAGTATTTAAAGTGATACTAAAGTCTCTTTTTTTGTTTTCTTTAAAAACAACAAGCATGTTATACTTACCTGCTCTGTGTAATGGTTTTGCACAGAGCAGCCCAGATCCTCCTCTTGGGTCCCTCGCTGGCGCACCTGGCCCCTCTCTTCTGTTGAGTTCCCCTTACAGCAAGCAGCTTGCTATAGGGGAGCCGAGCCGCAGCTCTGTGTGTCTATTCAGACGGGGAGTCACAGTTTGGCCCTGCCCCTCTCTCTCCTCATTGGCTAACTGACTTTGATTGACAGCAGTGGGAGAGTCCCAGATGGCCGAGGCACTCGTGTACATCGCTGGATTGAGATGGAGCTCATGTAAATATTAGGGGGGCTGAGGGGGGCATTAAGATAAAAATAATTCTGCCTTTAGAACCACTTTAAGATTTAAGCTGTGGTTAAGTCTTGATCTTGCACCACTCAAAAAAATGCAAACTAAAACATTTAATTGAGAAAAAAGAAGCTTTGGAAATCTCTCACCAAAAATGCTATATTTGTTGGAGGGGATGCCTAAAATCTGATTTGTCTATTAGTGCAGACTTCTGGGAAAATCAGTAAGCCAATCATGCAGGCAGGAAATTCCATTTCTGGGGCGTTCTGTACACACACTGTGTACAGAAAGTCTCCAGGTTGCCATATCGCATTACATTTTACAAAAAATTACAGCGCTGCAGATTGAAAAGGAAAGGTCATTTTTTAATAACAGTCAAATTTCAATATGGCTTGTGTAGCAATTGTATATGCTATATATATATATAATTTTTTATTTGCTATTTTTCTCCCCACAAAAAGTGTTGTTACCCTTTAAATCGACCCAAAGTCAATACAGTTGTAGAAGCCTCTACAGAACAGGGTCTCATGCTGACCACTCAGCATTCTTGATGGGAAAACAGAAAATGGAAGCTTAAAATTTTATATTTAGAGAAAGAAATGCCCAAGGTTTATCTTACCGAAAGACAAAATCTGATTGGTCAATTTCAGCCCCGCAGCTGCTGTTCTTTAATATTCCACCGTTGCCAACCACAGCGCATTGCTTGAAGGGAATTCCATCAAAGGGCTGTGACTAAAATATTAATATAACCACATCATTAACATTTCTCTTTTCTTACCTTGTTTTGTCACATGATAAAAACAAAGCATTTATAACAAAATGCCATTCTGTTAAAAGTGGTTTCCTGATCAATAAAAAAGCACCCTTGAGGCCATCTTCCTCCTTGCCTATCTGGGCAGTGTATGGAGTGATACTGTGTTTCCCCAAAAATAAGCCCTACCCTGAATATAAGACCTAGCTTGATTATTGGGGAGAACTGCAATATAAGCGCTACCCCGAAAATAAGCCCTAGTAAAAATTCATGAAAAAAAAACTAATCCGTTTTGTAAAACGTTTATACTGGTATAAGGTGCAGTGTGTCTCCCCTTGTAACTCTATTAAAAAATACCATATTTACAGCCGCCGGCGGTCTTCTTCTCTCCTCCCGGCTGACGTCAGCGCCCCCCCACCCCCCCTTCAGTGCTCAGAGTGGGCTCTCGGAACGGAGAAGAAAAGCAGATCACGCCCAAGGGAGCTGTAAAAAGGTATTCTCCATAAAACATCTGTCCCTTATACCAGAATAATCTTTTTATAAAAAGGATTACATCATTTTAAAAGGACTTTAATCAAGATTTTTTTTTTAAATGATGTCAAAATACTTACTCCTGACCTGATGGGGGGGGGGGAGACAGGAACTTTAAAAAAAAATTGTTATTGTTTTTTTCCAGGATTTTTAGAACATACCTTAGAGAGGTGTAAATGGCATAGTACAAGCCCTGTGCTGTCTATCATGCTTTAACTGCTTCCCAACTGGCACACGACGATTTATGCTGGCAGAATGGCATGGTAGCGCAAAAGGGCATACCCGTACGTCCCTTCGTAATTCCCGGGATAGCAGGTGTGCGCACGCCACCGCGGAAGCATGCCCGCGGGGTCCCGCAGACTCGATGTCAGGCGGTGGCCCATGATTGTGGTGAGGCAGAACGGGGAAAAGCCTGTGTAAACAAGGCATTTCCCTGTTCTGCCTAGTGAGATGACAGGAATCTTCTGTTCCCTGTCATCGGGAACAGTGATCTCTGTCATGTCAGTGGTAGCCCATCCCCCCTACAGTTAGAAAATGCTGAGGGAACACATTTAACCCCTCGATCGCCCCCTAGTGTTTAACCCCTTCCCCGCCAGTGACATTTATACAGTAATCAGAGCTATTTTAGCTCTGATCGCTGTATAAATGTCAATGGTCCCAAATACACAAAAACACACATACACACACATGTACAGTATCTCACAAAAGTGAGTACAACCCTCACATTTTTGTAAATATAATTATATCTTTTCATGTGACAACACTGAAGAAATGACACGCTGCTACAATGTAAAGTAGTGAGTGTACAGCTTGTATAACAGTGTAAATTTGCTGCCCCCTCAAAATAACTCAACACACAGCCATTAATGTCTAAACCGCTGGCAACAAAAGTGAGTACACCCCTGTGAAAATGTCCAAATTGGGCCCAAAGTGTCAATATTTTGTGTGGCCACCATTATTTTCCAGCACTGCCTTAACCCCCTTGGGCATAGAGTTCACCAGAGCTTCACAGGTTGCCACTGTAGTCCTCTTCCACTCCTCCATGACGACATCACGGAGCTGGTGGATGTTAGAGACCTTGCGCACCTCCACCTTCTGTTTGAGGATGCCCCACAGATGCTCAATAGGGTTTAGGTCTGGAGACATGCTTGGCCAGTCCATCACCTTTACCCTCAGCTTCTTTAGCAAGGCAGTGGTCCACTTGGAGGTGCGTTTGGGGCCGTTATCATGTTGGAATACTGCCCTGTGGCCCAGTCTCCGAAGGGAGGAGATCATGCTCTGCTTCAGTATGTCACAGTACATGTTGGCATTCATGGTTCCCTTAATGAATTGTAGCTCCCCAGTGCCGGCAGCACTCATACAGCCCCTGGCCATGATGCTCCCACCACCATGCTTGACTGTAGGCAAGACACACTTGTCTTTGTACTCCTCACCTGGTTGCCGCCACACACGCTTAACACCATCTGAACCAAATAAGTTTATCTTGGTCTCATCAGACCACAGGACATGGTTCCAGTAATCCATGTCCTTAGTCTGCTTGTCTTCGGCAAAAAGTTTTCAGGCTTTCTTGTGCATCATCTTTAGAAGAGGCTTCCTTCTGGGATGACAGCCATGCAGACAAATTTGATGCAGTGTGCGGCGTATGGTCTGAGCACTGACAGGCTGACCCCCCCCCCCCCCTTCTACCTCAGCAGCAATGCTGGCAGCACTCATACGTCTATTTCACAAAGACAACCTCTGGATATGACGCTGAGCACGTGCACTTAACTTATTTGGTCGACCATGGCAAGGCCTGTTCTGAGTGGAACCTGTCCTGGTAAACCGCTGTATGGTTTTGGCCACCGTGCTGCAGCTCAGTTTCAGGGTCTTGGAAATCTTCTTATAGCATAGGCCATCTTTATGTAGAGCAGTGGTTCTCAACTCCAGTCCTCAGGACCCACCAACAGGCCAGGTTTGCAAGATAGCTGAAATACATCACAGGTGATATCACTTGCTGCTCAGTGATTGCAGTATTCTAGTCTGCAACTCCCCAAGGTAATACTTAAAATCTGGCCTGTTGGTGGGTCCCGAGGACTGGAGTTGAGAACCACTGATGTAGAGCAACAATTCTTTTTTTCAGGTCCTCAGAGAGTTATATATATATGAATTTTATATATACACAGTACTGTGTAAACGTTTTATGCAGGTGTGAAAAAAAGCTATAAATTAAGAATGCTTTCAGAAATAGAAGTGGTAATAGTTTATTTTTTATCAATTGACAAAATGGAAAGTAAATGAACAGAAAATCACACACATAGGTTGGACTTGATGGACTTGTGTCTTTTTTCAACCTCACCCACTATGTAACTATGTAAAAAAGAATTCCAGATCGAATCAATATTTGGTGTGGCCACCCTTTGCCTTCACAACAGCATAGGTTGTTCCAAACATCTTGGAGAACTAACCACAGATCTCCTGTGGATGTCGACTGCCTCAGATCCTTCTGTCTCTTCATGTATATCCAGACAGACTCCATGATCAGGACTATGTGGGGGCCAAACCACCACTTTCAGGTCTCCTTGTTCTTCTTCACACAGAAAATAGTTCTTAATGACGTTTGGGGTCGATGTCCTGCTGTAGAATAAATTTGGGGCCAATCACACGCCTCCCTTAAGGTATGGCATGGTGGAAAAGTAACTGCCATTATTTCTCAGCATTGAGGGCACCATTGATCCTGACCATGTCTCCAACTCCATTGATAGAAATGCAGCCCCAAACTTGTAAGGAACCTCCACCATGCTTCAGTGTTGCCTGCAGACACTCATTGTTGTATTGCTCTCCAGCCTTTCACAAACAAACTGCCTCCTGCTACAGCCAAATATTTCACATTTTTGACTCATCAATCCAGAGCACCTGCTGCCATTTTCTGCAAAGTTCCTTTGTTTTCGTGCATAGGACATGGAGTCCTATGCATATGACATGGACTAACTCTAAGCAACTTAACTATGCATGAAAACATAGGAACTGGGAGCAACCTACCTGCTGAGTTCCTTCAAAAACTGTATGCAAGTGTACCTTGAAGAACTGAAGAATTAATGATATTTTGAGGTCAAAGGGTGGTCACACCAACTATTGATTTGATTTTGATTTCTCTTCTGTTCATTTACTTTCCATAACGTTTTCTGATAAAAATAAACTATTAACACTTCTATTTCTGAAAGCCTTCCTAGTTTACGACATTTCTTCACACCTGCCTAAGACTTTTGCACCAAATGTGTATATATATATAGAGTATAAGTACATAAAAATTATATATATATTTATTTTATTCTCCAAGGTCTGTGCTTTAAGAAAACACAAAATTGTTTGGGGGTTTAAATTCATTTCTATAAAAAATTTTATAAAGTATATGAAGGCATATGAAGAAAATATGAGAACAGAACATACCATACAGTATAAACAGCGAGCGATTGTCTACAAGAGTTGACTTCCTGTCCAATAACCTTACAGGACATATCTAGAAGCTGCCATTGAAGAGCCTCCTTTTTCCTACCGTTGTAGCTTAAATAGAGATTGTATAGCAATGTCAATTATCTCAGTGTAGAGTGAGGACTTCCGCCTGCATTAGAGTTGTTGATGCATTTTGATCTGCATACTTCTTGTTCTGGATGGGTGAATTGGAAAACATTTGCTCATAATCCCTGTTCTAGTAGCCACAGATGAAGTACAGGGAACATAGCACAGACAAACATAGGCGTGCGCAGCCTATTGCATTAGGGTGTGCACCCCAAAGCTCAAACACACATGCTTGTGTATATATATATATATATATATATATATATATATATATATATATATATATACACTACATTGTCAAAAGTATTGTGACACCTGCCTTTACACGCACATGAACTTTCATGGATCCCGTTCTTCGTCTGTAGGGTTCAATGTTGACTTGGCCCACCCTTTCAACTCTTCTGGGAAGGTTCTCCACAAGGTTTAGGAGTGTGTCTATGGGAAGCAGTTATAAAAGCCAGAGGTGGTGCAACAAAGTACTAGTGATGTGTTGGAGTGTTATTTTGTTTGTTTGTTTTTCATGATTCCATAATTTTTTCCTCAGAATTGAGTGATTCCATACTTTATTCCCTGTGCTTGTTCTATAAATCCAACTGTTACTGGCCACCACAATTATTTTTCCTGTATTCTTTTAGTGTTTCTTAAAGCCAGAAAGTTGCCATTTGAAATGCCTTTAGTTTTTGGCCATGTCTGTGATCTGCTTTTTTTCTACAACAATAAACAACTGAAGGAACATCCTCAGGGACTGGCGATTCCATAATTTTTGCCAGGTGTTGTAGTTACTGCCTAGTAAACTCTCAAGAGACACACACATTGGTGTTGATTTACTAAAGCTGGAGAGTGCAAAATCTGGTACAGCTCTGCCAAAGCTTAATTGAACAAGCTGAAGTTAGAAGCTGATTGGCTAACACCTGATTTTGTGCTCTCATCAGTTTTAGTAAATCAACCCCACTGTTTCCGTGTTAAAGGTGTGGGCCCAGAGATTACATCATCCTGTCCTACCTTGTTGCTAGGATGTTGCTAAGATGCTTCTAGCTCAATGGTTCTCAACCCCTGTCCTCGGGACCCACTAACAGGCCAGATTTTAAGTATTACCTTGGGGAGATGCAGACTAGAATACCTCAATCACTGAGTAGCAAATTATATAATCTGTGATGTATTTCAGTTATCTTGCAAACCTAAAAAAATAAAAATAAAAATGAAAAATAAAAATAAAAATGTGCTAATGAAAGCAATGATCAATCCAAATGAACAGTTAAAGTATATATGTGTGAATATTGACAATAATACCCTCATTGAAAATCAGTCACAATATGAATGTGATCTGGCAAAAAAAGTTATTGGTGAACACTGTGAGCAAACATATCATATCACATAATAATCAAAGCAACACACCATGTGACAGATGTGAAAAAAATGAATAAAGTGTTGACAAAAAGTTCATAAAATTATGAATATTCCGATGAATGGTCTGAAAAAATCTATAAATGAAAACTCTTGGTTGATCTTTGTGATCTTCCACCACACCTCAGTGTTTGTGCCTCCACTCCCACTTAAAGATTTGCACTCACCTGCTACAATTGTCTCCCACTCTCGTGTTTGGCATAACTCGCCTCAACCCACACTTATTGGGGGTTAAAATGTGAGCTCCAGATTCCAAACGTGATCTCCAAATAGCGAGCGTAAATGCAACAAATCCTTTTCCTCAAGAAGTGATTGCTCCACATGAAAATGAAAAAATGCTCCAAATAGTGTGAAAGAACTGCAAATGTATTAAAAATTCAAACTATCGCACACCATTGCACTCACATGTGTAAAAACCAAAGCAGGCCAAAAAAACACTCCAAAGGAAAGCGTAACATAAACTCCATGCACTGGTAAAGCGATCTATAGTGGTCACGGCGGACCCAGGATAGTGTGTCCGCTGTGCAGTCTCACCCACTTGGGCGTGGCTATAGGGCAAGCATCTGAAGCATCGAATGGTGGAGTTTTTATTTATAGATTTTTTCAGACCATTCATCGGAATATTCATAATTTATGAACTTTATGTCAACACTATTCATTATTTTCACATGTGCCTCAGGGTGTGTTGTTTTGATTATTATGTGATATGATGTGTTTGCTCACAGTGTTCATTAATAATTTTTTTTGTCAGATCACATTCATATTGTGACTGATTTTTAATGAGGATATTATTGTCAATATTCACACATATATACTTTTACTGTTCATTTAGATTGATCATTGCTTTCATTAGCACATTTTTATTTTTATTTTTCATTTTTATTTTTTCATTTCTTATTTATTTGAGCACTACTATTTATTCCACTTATATCTAGAGGTTTAAATTCAGTCACGTATTTGTTACACATTAACCACTTGCCGACCACCTCACGCAGATATACGTCTGCAGAATGGCACGGGCAGGCAAAATCACGTACCTGGTACGTGATTGCCTTCCCGCGGGCGGGGGGTCCGATCAGACCCCCCCCCCTGGTGCCCGAGGCGGTCGGCTTTGGTCTGGCAGCGATAAGAGATGAGGGGGAGGCCATCCATTCGTGGCCCCCCCCCCCTCGCGATCGCTCCCAGCCAATGAGAATCGTACCCTGCCTCTGTGTAGTACACAGAGGCAGGGGATGTGATGTCATCTCTCCTCGGCTCGGCAGTTTCCGTTCTGGCGCAGAGGAGAGAAGACATCTGAGTGAGTTGCACAACACTACACCTCACAGTAGAACATGCCAGGCACACATTACACCCCCGATCCCCCCCCCCCCGATCGCCCCCTGATCACCCCCAATCACCCCTCCCCCTCCCCGTCACACTGACACCAAG
The DNA here is from genome assembly GCA_037952925.1 of Lithobates clamitans. Taxonomy (NCBI): domain Eukaryota; kingdom Metazoa; phylum Chordata; class Amphibia; order Anura; family Ranidae; genus Lithobates; species Lithobates clamitans. The sequence goes on along the minus strand of JBBGZY010001849.1, from coordinate 1,695,116 downwards.
CAGTTTTTTTTCTTTTCCCCAATTACTGCATGGTGTCAGTTTGTGACAGTTAGAAGTGGTAGGGCAGTTAGTGGTAGCCCCCTTTAGGTCTAGGATACCCCCCTAACCCCCCCTAATAAAGTTTTAACCCCTTGATCACCCCCTGTCACCAGTGTCACTAAGTGAACATTTTTCTGATCGCTGTATTAGTGTCCCTGGTGACGCTAGTTAGGGAGGTAAATACTTAGGTTCGCCGTCAGAGTTTAATAGCGACAGGGACCCCCATATACTATCTAATAAATGTTTTAACCCCGTGATTGCCCCCTAGTTAACCTTTTTCACCAGTGATCACCGTATAACTGTTACGGGTGACACTGGTTAGTTCGTTTATTTTTTATAGTGTCAGGGCACCCGCCGTTTATTACCGAATAAAGGTTTAGCCCCCTGATCGCCCGGCGGTGATATGCGTCGCCCCAGGCAGCGTCAGATTAGCGCCAGTAGCGCTAACACCCACGCACGCAGCATACGCCTCCCTTAGTGGTATAGTATCTGAACGGATCAATATCTGATCCGATCAGATCTATACTAGCGTCCCCAGCAGTTTAGGGTTACCAAAAACGCCAGTGTTAGCGGGATCAGCCCAGATACCTGCTAGCACCTGCGTTTTGCCCCTTCGCCCGGCCCAGCCCAGCCCACTCAAGTGCAGTATCGATCGATCACTGTCACTTACAACATACTAAACGCATAACTGCAGCGTTCGCAGAGTCAGGCCTGATCCCTGCGATCGCTAACAGTTTTTTTGGTAGCATTTTGGTGAACTGGCAAGCACCAGTGGCCTAGTACACCCCAGTCGTAGTCAAACCAGCACTGCAGTAACACTTGGTGACGTGGCGAGTCCCATAAGTGCAGTTCAAGCTGGTGAGGTGGCAAGCACAAGTAGTGTCCCGCTGCCACCAAGAAGACAAACACAGGCCCGTCGTCCCCATAATGCCCTTCCTGCTGCATTCGCCAATCCTAATTGGGAACCCACCGCTTCTGCAGCGCCCGTACTTCCCCCATTCACATCCCCAACCAAATGCAGTCGGCTGCATGAGAGGCATTTTTATGTCCTCCCGAGTACCCCTACCTAACGAACCCCCCCAAAAAAATGTTGTGTCTGCAGCAAGCACAGATATATAGGCGTGACACCCGCTATTATTGTCCCTCCTGTCCTGACAATCCTGGTCTTTGCATTGGTGAATGTTTTGAACGCTACCATGCACTAGTTGAGTATTCGCGTAGGGTACAGCATTCCACAGACTAGGACACACTTTCACAGGGTCTCCCAAGATGCCATCGCATTTTGAGAGACCCGAACCTGAAACCGGTTACAGTTATAAAAGTTAGTTACAAAAAAAGTGTAAAAAAAAAAAAATATTTGTCGTTTTATTATTCTCTTTCTCTCTCTCTTGTTCTGCTCTTTTTTACTGTATTCTATTCTGCAATGTTTTATTGTTATTATGTTTTATCATGTTTGCTTTTCAGGTATGCAATTTTTTTATACTTTACTGTTTACTGTCTTTTATTGTTAACCATTTTTTTTGTCTTCAGGTACGCCATTCACGACTTTGAGTGGTTATACCAGAATGATGCCTGCAGGTTTAGGTATCATCTTGGTATCATTCTTTTCAGCCAGCGGTCGACTTTCATGTAAAAGCAAACCTAGCAGCTAATTAGCCTCTAGACTGCTTTTACAAGCAGTGGGAGGGAATGCCCCCCCCCCCACCGTCTTCCGTGTTTTTCTCTGGCTCTCCTGTCTCAACAGGGAACCTGAGAATGCAGCCGGTGATTCAGCCAGCTGACCATAGAGCTGATCAGAGACCAGAGTGGCTCCAAACATCTCTATGGCCTAAGAAACCGGAAGCTACGAGCATTTTATGACTTAGATTTCGCCGGATGTAAACAGCGCCATTGGGAAATTGGGGAAGCATTTGAGATGCTTTGAGGGCAGAGGAGAAATCTAGGGTCTAATAAAGCCCAATTTTTTCAAAAAAGAGTACCTGTCACTACCTATTGCTATCATAGGGGATATTTACATTCCTTGAGATAACAATAAAAATGATTTTTTTAAAAAAATGAAAGGAACAGTTTAAAAATAAGATAAAAAAGCAAAAAAATAATAAAGAAAAAAAAAAAAAAGCACCCCTGTCCCCCCTGCTCTCGCGCTAAGGCGAACGCTAGCGTCGGTCTGGCGTCAAATGTAAACAGCAATTGCACCATGCATGTGAGGTATCACCGCGAAGGTCAGATCGAGGGCAGTAATTTTAGCAGTAGACCTCCTCTGTAAATCTAAAGTGGTAACCTGTAAAGGCTTTTAAAGGCTTTTAAAAATGTATTAAGTTTGTTGCCACTGCACGTTTGTACGCAATTTTAAAGCATGTCATGTTTGGTATCCATGTACTCGGCCTAAGATCATCTTTTTTATCTCATCAAACATTTGGGCAATATAGTGTGTTTTAGTGCATTAAAATTTTAAAAAGTGTGTTTTTTCCCCAAAAAATGCCTTTGAAAAATCGCTGCGCAAATACTGTGTTAAAAAAAAAAAAAGGAAACACCCACCATTTTAATCTGTAGGGCATTTGCTTTAAAAAATATATATAATGTTTGGGGGTTCAAAGTAATTTAGTTGCAAAAAAAAATAATTTTTTCATGTAATTAAAAAGTGTCAGAAAGGGCTTTGTCTTCAAGTGGTTAGAAGAGTGGGTGATGTGTGACATAAGCTTCTAAATGTTGGGCATAAAATGCCAGGACAGTTCAAAACTCCCCCAAATGACCCCATTTTGGAAAGTAGACACCCCAAGCTATTTGCTGAGAGGCATGTCGAGTCCATGGAATATTTTATATTGTGACACAAGTTGCGGGAAAGAGACAAATTTTTTTTTTTTTTTGCACAAAGTTGTCACTAAATGATATATTGCTCAAACATGCCATGGGAATATGTGAAATTACACCCCAAAATACATTCTTTTTCTTCTCCTGAGTACGGGGATACCACATGTGTGGGACTTTTTGGGAGCCTAGCCACGCACGGGACCCCAAAAACCAAGCACTGCCTTCAGGCTTTCTTATGCCGCGTACACACGAGCGGACTTTACGGCAGACTTTGCCCGGCGGACTTTTCGACGTACTTTACGACAGACTTTCTGAATGAACGGACTTGCCTACACACAATCCACCAAAGTCCGTCAAATTCCTACGTGATGACATACGACCGGACTAAAACAAGGAAGTTCATAGCCAGTAGCCAATAGCTGCCCTAGCGTGGCTTTTTGTCTATCGAACTAGCATACAGACGGCGGACTTTTCGACCGGACTCGATTTCGATGGATTAATTTAAAACATGTTTCAAATCTAAGTCCGTCAAACTTTTGAGAAAACAAAGTCCGCTGGAGCCCACACACAATCGAATTGTCCGATCAAATCCCGTCCGCCGGGCAAAGTCTGCCGTAAAGTCCGCTCGTGTGTACGCGGCATAAAGGCGTAAATTTTTGATTTCACTCTTCACTGCCTATCACAGTTTCGGAGGCCATGGAATGCCCAGGTGGCAAAACCCCCCCAAATGACCCCATTTTGGAAAGTCGACACCCCAAGCTTTTTGCTGAGAGGTATAGTGAGTATTTTGCAGACCTCACTTTTTGTCACAAAGTTTTGAAAATTGAAAAACGAAAAAAAAAATGTTTTTTCTTGTCTTTCTTCATTTTCAAAAACAAATGAGAGCTGCAAAATACTCACCATGCCTCTCAGCAAATAGCTTGGGGTGTCTACTTTCCAAAATGGGGTCATTTTGGGGGGGGGGGTTTGTGCCACCTGGGCATTCCATGGCCTCCGAAACTGTGATAGGCAGTGAAGAGTGAAATCAAAAATTTACACCCTTAGAAATCCTGAAGGCGGTGATTGGTTTTCGGGGCCCCGTACGCGGCTAGGCTCCTAAAAAGTCCCACACATGTGGTATTCCCATACTCAGGAGAAGCAGCTAAATGTATTTTGGGGTGCAATTCCACATATGCCCATGGCCTGTGTGAGCAATATATCATTTAGTGACAACTTTGTGCGAATAAAAAAAAAAATTTGTCACTTTCCCGCAACTTGTGTCAAAATATAAAATATTCCATGGACTCAACATGCCTCAAAGCAAATAGCTTGGGGTGTCTACTTTCCAAAATGGGGTCATTTGGGGGGGGGGGTGTTTATGCCATCTGGGCATTTTATGGCCTTCAAAACTGTGATAGGTAGTGAGGAGTAAGATCAAAAATGTACGCCCTTAGAAATCCTGAAGGCAGTGATTGGTTTTCGGGGCCCCGTACGCAGCTAGGCTCCCAAAAAGTCCCACACATGTGGTATCCCCATACTCAGGGGAAGCAGCTGAATATATTTTGGGGTGCAATTCCACATATGCCCATGGCCTGTGTGAGCAATATATCATTTAGTGACAACTTTTTGTAATTTTTTTTTGGTCATTATTCAATCACTTGGGACAAAAAAAAATGAATATTCAATGAGCTCAACATGCCTCTCAGCAATTTCCTTGGGGTGTCTACTTTCCAAAATGGGGTCATTTGGGGGGGTTTTGTACTGCCCTGCCATTTTAGCACCTCAAGAAATGACATAGGCAGTCATAAATTAAAGGCTGTGTAAATTCCAGAAAATGTACCCTAGTTTGTCGGCACTATAACTTTTGCGCAAACCAATAAATATACACTTATTGACATTTTTTTTACCAAAGACATGTGGCCGAATACATTTTGGCCTAAATGTATGACTAAAATTGAGTTTATTGGATTTTTTTTTTATAACAAAAAGTAGAAAATATAATTTTTTTTCCAAATTTTTGGTCTTTTTCCGTGTATAGCGCAAAAAATAAAAATGGCAGAGGTGATCAAATACCATCAAAAGAAAGCTCTATTTGTGGGAAGAAAAGGACGCAAAATTCGTTTGGGTACAGCATTGCATGACTGCACAATTTGCAGTTAGAGCGACGCAGTGCCAAATTGTAAAAAGTGCTCTGGTCAGGAAGGGGGTAAATCCTTCCGGGGCTGAAGTGGTTAAGTAGCAGCTATAGTTTATTTAAATTATACCTTTTTCACTTATTCAGAAGAGCAGTGGAGGTATCACAGGGTGTAGGGCGTTAGCTTGTGAACTATCAGGTGTGCATCTTGCAAACCGGGCCTGTTAGTGGGTCCTGAGGACAGGAGTTGAGAACCGCTGTTCTAGCTGAAACCCCCTCACGTATGTGCCCTCTCTCCCCAGTTGCAGTAGCTCTGAACTCAGCAATGCTGTGATAAAGGAGATAGCTGATCACACATGTGCAGGGGTTGGAGAACTTGCTACTTTAACTGCTTCAGCCCTGGAAGATTTTAACCTGTGAGATCAGCAGGTTTGCCGCTGCTTTTAAAATTTAACATCAAAACAGTGTCACGGATTTCTAAATACTGTATTTCACTATATAAGCCATACAAAGCCATTCACAACTCTGCCCCGAGCTACATCACCAATCTGGTCTCCAAATATCACCCAAATCGACCTCTCCGCTCTTCTCAAGACCTCCTGCTTTCAAGCTCTCTCATCTCCTCCTCTCATGCTTGCCTCCAGGATTTCTCCAGAGCCTCTCCCATCCTCTGGAACTCGCTACCTCCATCTATCTGGCTATTCCCTACTCTTGCTACCTTCCAGCGATCCCTGAAAACTCATCTCTTCAGGAAAGCCTATCAAGTCTCCAACTAATTCTTAACACTTCCAACAGCTCATTCTCCACAGTTACAACCTTTTGTACCACCTTCCCCACCCTATTAGATTGTAAGCTCTTCTGAGCAGGGCCCTCCTAATCCTCTTGTATTTTATTGTATTATAACTGTATTGTCTCCCTTTTATATTGTAAAGCGCTGCGTAAACTGTTGGCGCTATATAAATCCTGTATAATAATAATAATAATATAAGCTCAGTTTACTCGTAAAAATAAGTGTGAAATGCAAGACTCAAAAGATGTCCGCTGGTCACCTTCAGACTGCCTGCTTACTGTGGCCGAGTGCAGGGTTACGTGTACCAAGATGGCTGTCGCAGAATGTCACTTCCGTTACAAAATCCGATGGGTCGCCGAATCTGACGGAACACCTGCACTGTATGGGAAGATGTCAGAGAATGATTACCATAAAAACTGTCTCATTTAGAGGGGGAAGCCTGTTGGAGCAATGAATAAGATAAGTACATAACCTTATCCATCATCTCCTAGGCAATACGAGTTATAAAACCCTACCATTTGTTGGGGGGACACCCTACAAGGGTAAGTCCCCTTTCATACTTTTATGACTTGTCCCACGATTTTGTACTGCAAAATCATATGACAAGTCATTCTCCATGATTTTCAATGACTACCATTCATATTGGCACGACTTTAAGTCGTACCGACTTCAAAGTAGTCCCTGCACTACTTTGGTCCAACTTCCATGCAAGTTGATATCCATAGACCTCAATGTTAAACCCTCAAGTAGCATGCAAATCGTACCTGAATAATATAGACACGATTTCAGTACGACTTTGTAAGCACAAGCTGAGAATGGTTAATGGCAAATTTGTAGCAAAATCGTACAAAGTAGCACTGCTCCCAAATTGCGGCGAAATTTCGGCCGCGAAATCTCGGTACAATCGCTTGGCCTTGAAGTCGCACAAGTGTGAAAGGTGCCTAAATCTTTTTTTTCCACAGAGTTCAGCTTTAGGCCCCTTTCACACTTGTGCGACCTCAAAGTCGCGTGACTTTACCGCGATTTCGCGGCTGCAATTTTGAAGCGATTTGGAAACAGTACTACTTTGTACGACTTTGCCACAACTTTGGCATTAACCATTCTCAGCTTGTGCTTACAAAGTCGTACTGAAATCGTGTCTATATTATTCAGGTACGATTTGCATGCTACTTGAGGGTTTAACATTGAGGTCTATGGACATCAACTTGCATGGAAGTTGGACCAAAGTAGTGCAGGGACTACTTTGAAGTCGGCACGACTTAAAGTCGTGCCAATATGAATGGTGGTCATTGAAAACGATGGAGAATGACTTGTCATACGATTTTGCAGTACAAAATCGTGGGACAAGTAGTATAAAAGTGTTAAAGGGGACTTAAAGTGTTTTTTTTTTTCCTACTGTGTACCCATTGACAAGATTCACCCTCAGTTCCTGTCCTGGTATCAATGTTGTTACTGGGACAGGAAGTGGGGGGGTGACAGTATTCGGGATTTAATAAGGCAGCTACTCTACTGTACGCCTGAAGTGATTTTAAAGCTTGACGGAAAAAGTCTGCAGGCACTTCCACAATATCGATAAGAAAATGTTATTAATTTTGCCATTGTATGCTGAGTTTTATTATCAGACTTTCATTAGTAAAATGAAAGTGCCTGCAGTGAGGAGCTATAAGACGCACACCGGAGGATTCGGAAATGACTCTTCTGCAGTTGGACTTCTGCCAGCTGATATAATTGTGTGTTGTTATTAGCTGCGACATGAGCCGTGTAAAGCCTTTTCTTTCCCAGGTGATGTGAGGAAAAGAATTCTGACAAGTGTTTACAGCCTTATAGGGATATCTGTCATCCCTACATTCCGGGGCTGTATTTACCAAACAGGCAGCCTAGGCATGGGCCTGGGGCCACCATAAACCATCGAAAATTATTCTGTACACGTTCTTTCTTTTTGGCTTTTTTACTTCTGGTTTAGCATACTTATTAAGAATGGTGCCGTTTATTTATATATTTTATTCCTTTATATATATCACCAAACATATTTTATTCCTTTATATATATCACCAACAAGCTTGTAGGTGGGGTGCAGCATGATGCAGCAGCATTAACACACAGTCCAAATGCTATATAAAATACTTATATTGAAGTAATGCAGTGACAGCTCACAATAAATCCTGTGGGATGATTGCCCAGCCGGGAACACTCATGGTTCTAACAGCGTGTAGAGAGCAGATTTCAGTTGCACTGATAGCGCCTGTTAGGAGAAGCAGAATGCGGCCTGGGCATCTTGTGAGCATGTCCAAAGAAGTTATGAGCCCTATGCTTTCCCACCCCAATAGGAACCTTTCCCTGCCGCTAGTTCTTTCCCTACCAGGTGGGATACCTGTCCCTACTCTACCCTCTCCCAAAAAGCAGCCAAGCCTGGGAGCCAGGGTCTTAAATAGCGAGAGTCACATGGGGCAGCAGCATCCAACCAGATAGCTTCCCCAGTGACCCAGGAAGCGATAGAGCAGGGGTAGGCAACCTCGGCCCTCCAGCTGCGGTGAAACTACAAGTCCCATGAGACATTGCAAGACCCTGACAATCACAGGCATGACTCCTAGAGGCAAAGGCATGATGGGATTTGTAGTTTCACCACAGCTGGTGTGCCGAAGTTGCCTACCCTTGCCATAGAGCAGTGGTTCTCAACTCCAGTCCTCAGGACCCACCAACAGGCCAGGTTTGCAAGATAGCTGAAATACATCACAGGTGATATCACTTGATGCTCAGTGATTGCAGTATTCTAGTCTGCAACTCCCCAAGGTAATACTTAAAATCTGGCCTGTTGGTGGGTCCTGAGGACTGGAGTTGAGAACCACTACCATAGAGGAACCATAATCCCCTTGGCCTCCTCTCTAAATGTACTGTCACTATGGATGAGCACCACCTACAGTAGAGAAAGTAGATTAACCCTGCCTACAAGCTCCCCAAGCTGCCTTGTTCCAGTCCTTCTATTGCTCCATGATACTGTCTTGTTTTCACCTGCCCTCTGGTTTGCACCACCACTTCTCTCCTGCACCACTTCATTTAGGTTACGTGTTGGCAGTCATTAGTCTTCACTAGTATGTTGTATTACTGTATAAACCATTCCTTTCAGCGCATATCATGAAAAAGGGTACATGTAGGGTGGTGATTGTATTTTACTTTTTATTCATCATTTCATTTGTTTTTCACAATTTATTTTTTTAGGATATATTTGTCTCCTTTTTTTATATTCCACATGAGATTCGTGGTGGTTTTATGCAGTATTTTGGTTTTATGGCTTTATACACTATTTATTTAGTATGTATTATATATATTTGACTGGTGTTATACCAAGTTAGGGCTCAATGTGAGTTTGATTTTTTCAGCTAGATATAAAACTACTGCATAAAAATATTAGGTGACATAAATTAAAAAAGTAACAACGGTGCTTTATTGGTGTATTGCCCACCACCTTTAGGTGGGTGCTAAAAGGTTAAAAGACAGGTTAAATTACCAGTGCCTTACTATTTGTACAGGTCTGGAGGTTTGATTTGGGTTAAGGTGGAGTTCTAGGTTAGAGGGGGGTGGGACCACCTGTTCATCATCACCCTGGAAAACCCTTCCTTGCTTCTCCAGAGTAATGTTCTGGAAAGGAGGCAGGTTAGGGCTTGAAGGACAGGCAGTGTGTATGGTCCTGGTCCAATGGTTAATTTGTTTGGGCAGGGGCGGGCTCATATATATATAAAAAATAAATAAATAAAAATTGGAGAAACCGCGCTAGAAAACCTAAACATAAAAACAAGAAAACAAAACTATAGCTGCACAAATAAACACCAATATCTGTGTAAAATAAACTAAAAAAATCGAAATAAGTGTGCTTATAGCCTGTTTGCAAAGAATAGTGACATTAATTGAAAAAAAAATGGATTAATTGAACGTGCATAAATAAAAGTGCAATAAAATAAATGACATGAGAAGAGTGTGCACTTGTGTGCAAAAACACATATATAGACAATTCAGATATAACATATACTGAATGAATGATCACTTCAAACTATCACTAGACAGAGCGAAATTCATCAGTGGTGAAAATACGTAAAAATGGTGATTTTAGTCCTTAAACTGAAGAGCAAAAAAGTTCCATGAGTGTGTATCAACTTCATGAAAGTAGGGAAACACATCCATGTTCCATCCCGCCGTGCCCCATATAGGTGAAGGGAGAAGAGAGGAGTATAAAGATGTGACTCTCTGTTGAAATAAATCCAAAGCAATGCTAATGGTGGACCCTTACCCTGAATGGTGAACCCCCTATTAGCAAGGTCTTACAAGCAAGCAGATTAAGCCCTCTGCGGGGACCGCGAAGTGGTGGCGTCCAACACAGCTGATGCGTCCAACTTTTCCAACCTGGCGTTATCCAAATCGTCCACCAGGGATAAATAGGAGTCGCTCTTCTGGGATCTCTCAGGCGGGGCTCTTGCAAATGGCTTTCTAATGTTTTCCTTTGGCGTTTTCATACAGCATCATGGCGGGGGTCAAGGTTCAAGATCAATTGGTGCTCAGTTTGAAGCAGTGGAGCTTGGTGTAAGTGGAACTGAATTAAGTGGGAGTTAAACATAAGAGTTAGAGTATACAAGTCTTGGTGTTTGGTTGCTGTCTGCTGTCTGTTGCTGTCTGTTGCTGTCTGCTGTCTGTTGCTGTCTGCTGTCTGTTGCTGTCTGCTGTCTGTTGCTGTCTGCTGTCTGTTGCTGTCTGCTGTCTGTTGCTGTCTGCTGTCTGTAGCTGTTTGCTGGGGTGCTTTTTGGGGGCTTTTCCTTTGACTTTTGCTGTCACTTTTTAAATAGCTCTTTTTTTTTTTTTTTTTCTGGTTTCATCAGTCTATCAATTAAGGGGTGTGGTTAATTGCTCACAGGTGACTATTTAACTGGTTGCAGGGCTCAGTGTGAGCGTGCTCAGTTTGAAGCAGTGGAGCTTGGTGTAAGTGGAACTGAATTAAGTGGGAGTTAAACACAAGAGTTAGAGTATACAAGTCTTGGTGTTTGGTGGCTGTCTGCTGTCTGTTGCTGTCTGTTGCTGTCTGCTGTCTGTTGCTGTCTGCTGTCTGTTGCTGTCTGCTGTCTGTAGCTGTTTGCTGGGGTGCTTTTTGGGGGCTTTTCCTTTGACTTTTGCTGTCACTTTTTAAATAGCTCTTTTTTTTTTTTTTTCTGGTTTCATCAGTCTATCAATTAAGGGGTGTGGTTAATTGCTCACAGGTGACTATTTAACTGGTTGCAGGGCTCAGTGTGAGCGTGCTCAGTTTGAAGCAGTGGAGCTTGGTGTAAGTGGAACTGAATTAAGTGGGAGTTAAACATAAGAGTTAGAGTATACAAGTCTTGGTGTTTGGTTGCTGTCTGCTGTCTGTTGCTGTCTGTTGCTGTCTGCTGTCTGTTGCTGTCTGCTGTCTGTTGCTGTCTGCTGTCTGTTGCTGTCTGCTGTCTGTAGCTGTTTGCTGGGGTGCTTTTTGGGGGCTTTTCCTTTGACTTTTGCTGTCACTTTTTAAAGAGCTCTTTTTTTTTTTTTTTTTTCTGGTTTCATCAGTCTATCAATTAAGGGGTGTGGTTAATTGCTCACAGGTGACTATTTAACTGGTTGCAGGGCTCAGTGTGAGCGTGCTCAGTTTGAAGCAGTGGAGCTTGGTGTAAGTGGAACTGAATTAAGTGGGAGTTAAACATAAGAGTTAGAGTATACAAGTCTTGGTGTTTGGTTGCTGTCTGCTGTCTGTTGCTGTCTGCTGTCTGTTGCTGTCTGCTGTCTGTTGCTGTCTGCTGTCTGTAGCTGTCTGCTGTCTGTAGCTGTTTGCTGGGGTGCTTTTTGGGGGCTTTTCCTTTGACTTTTGCTGTCACTTTTTAAATAGCTCTTTTTTTTTTTTTTCTGGTTTCATCAGTCTATCAATTAAGGGGTGTGGTTAATTGCTCACAGGTGACTATTTAACTGGTTGCAGGGCTCAGTGTGAGCATGCTCAGTTTGAAGCAGTGGAGCTTGGTGTAAGTGGAGCTGAATTAAGTGGGAGTTAAACACAAGAGTTTAAAACAGGAGGTTATAACAGGGGTCATAGTACCTGTGTAGTGTGAGTATCTGAGTGTTGTCTGAGTAGTGTGTGTGGATTGTTAGTACTGTGTATTGTGTACCTGTGTATTGTCTTGTTGTGTACCTGTGTATTGTCTTGAGTATTAGTGCCAGGAAGCTAGCTGTTAGGTAATTTGGACAGGGTAAAATTTCCCCAATCCTCACTAAATTTAATAGGTACGATGCCCGGCGGGTGTGGAGAGGCGGCTCTTTGTACATCTTGCCGCATGTATGCGTTCCTTGATCATCCGATCGAGGGCGAATACTGCAGTGCAAAATGTAAGCACATTGTTTCCCTGGAAGCCCAGGTTCTGAATCTAGGGAAGCAACTGTCAGCACTGAGAAGTCCCTCCATACTAAAGGTGAGCCAGGAATGTACACGGCAGGTGCCGGCAGGGGTCAGCACAGAGGCGGGTGGAGACAAAGAGGTGCAGGCACTAGCAAAGAGTAGATGGGTGACAGTCAGGAGGGGTAGAGGGGGAAGTGCCAGAGAGGCCGTTCCAGGACTGGAGCATCCCAATAAGTACGCTCCATTGAGTGACATTGGTGAAACCAGTCAGGGACCAGCACTGCTGGAGATGAGGGACTCTCCTAGCTGCCAGGGGAAGAACTCCTCCAGTGAGAGTGGGGGGGCAGCAAAGGGAAAGGAAAGACAGATTCTGGTGGTAGGGGACTCAATTCTTAGAAGGACAGAGAGGGCAATCTGTAACCAAGACCTGAAGCGCCGAACAGTATGTTGTCTACCGGGCGCTCGGGTTCGGCACATCACGGATCTTGTGGACAGATTACTGGGAGGGGCTGGGGAAGACCCGGCTGTCATGGTGCACGTTGGCACCAATGACAAAGTCAGAGGCAGATGGAGTGTCCTAAAGAACGATTTTAGGGACTTAGGAGCTAAATTGAGGAAAAGGACCTCCAAGGTAGTGTTCTCAGGAATACTACCGGTACATCGAGCCACACCAGAAAGGCAGAGGGAGATTAGGGAAGTAAACAAGTGGCTGAAGAGCTGGTGTAGTAAGGAGGGGTTTGGGTTCCTGGAGGACTGGGCCGACTTCTCAGTCGGTAACCGGTACTATAGAAGGGACGGACTGCACCTAAATGAGGAGGGTGCAGATCTGCTGGGAATGAAGATGGCCAAAAAGTTAGAGGGGTTTTTAAACTAGGCGATGGGGGGAGGGTCCAGAGACAGTGATAGCCAGCGCGGAAGATATTCCAGAGGGTAGTATTGGGGGCATTAGTGGTAGGTTAACCAAAGCACAAAAACACAAGGTGAGTATAGTAGCAAGTCCTAGTTGCAATCTTGAAACACCCAATACGAGGTCAATATGCGACCAGTCTAAACTATGTGGCATGTTCACCAATGCCAGGAGCATGGCGGACAAGATGGGTGAACTAGAGATACGGTTGTACAAGGAGGATTTGGATTTTGTGGGAATTTCAGAGACCTGGTTCAACAGCTCTCATGATTGGCTGGCAAACATTCAAGGGTATACCCTATACCGCAAGGATAGAGAAGGTAAAAAAGGGGGAGGGGTATGCCTATATATCAAGAATAATGTACAAGTGAGTGTGAGAGATGACATCAATGAGGGGGCTAGGGAGGAGGTGGAATCTTTATGGGTAGAGCTCCAAAGGGATGAAGCTAAGGGGAAAATAATACTGGGAGTATGCTATAGGCCCCCAAACCTGAGGGAGGAAGTGGAGACGGATCTCCGATCACAAATTGGATTAGCAGCAAGGATGGGAAGTGTTATCATAATGGGGGATTTTAATTATCCAGACATAGACTGGGCGGAGGGAACCGCGCATTCATTTAAGGCTCGCCAGTTCCTTAGTGTTTTGCAGGACAATTTTATGGGTCAGATGGTAGACGCACCAACTAGAAATAAAACATTACTAGATCTACTGATTACCAATAATACAGACCTGATAACAGATGTGGTAATACGGGGCAATTTAGGTAACAGCGATCACAGGTCAATTAGTTTCAGTATAAATCACACAAATAGGAAACATGAAGGGAACACAAAGACACTGAATTTCAAAAGAGCCAACTTCCCTAAACTACAAACCTTGCTAAAAGGCATAAATTGGGATAAAATATTAGGAACAAAGAATACGGAGGAGAGATGGGTTTGCTTTAAGAGCATATTAAATAAGGGCATTAGCCAATGTATCCCATTGGGTAATAAATTTAAAAGAGCGAACAAACATCCTGGATGGCTTAACTCCGATGTAAAAATGCATATAAAAGCAAAGGAGAAGGCCTTCAAAAAATACAAGGTTGAGGGATCATCCTCAGCATTCAGAATTTATAAAGAATGCAATAAGAAATGTAAGGGTGCAATTAGGATGGCTAAGATAGAACATGAAAGACACATAGCGGAGGAGAGCAAAAGAAATCCCAAGAAATTCTTTAAGTATGTAAACAGTAAAAAAGGGAGGACAGACCATATTGGCCCCATAAAGAATGAGGAAGGACATCTGGTTACAAAGGATGGGGAGATGGCAAAGGTATTGAATTTATTCTTCTCCTCAGTCTTCACAAGTGAATCGGGGGGCTTCAGTAACCAAAACTGCAGTGTTTATCCTCATGACACATCACAGGAAGCACCTCCATGGTTAACAGAGGACGGAATTAAAATTAGACTTGAGAAACTTAACATTAATAAATCACCGGGACCAGATGGCTTGCATCCGAGGGTACTTAGGGAACTCAGTCAGGTGATTGCCAGACCGTTGTTCCTAATATTTACAGACAGTCTATTGACTGGAATGGTACCAGCTGATTGGAGAAAAGCCAATGTAGCACCAATATTTAAAAAGGGCCCAAAAAACATCCCTGGGAATTACAGACCAGTTAGCTTAACATCAATAGTATGTAAACTCTTGGAGGGGATGATAAGGGACTATATACAAGATTTTAGTAATAAGAATGATTTCATTAGCAGTAATCAGCATGGATTCATGAAGAATCGTTCTTGCCAAACCAATCTATTAACCTTCTATGAGGAGGTGAGTTGCCATCTAGATAAAGGAAGGCCCGTAGACGTGGTGTATCTGGATTTTGCAAAAGCATTTGACACAGTTCCCCATAAACGTTTACTATACAAAATAAGGTGCGTTGGCATGGACCATAGAGTGAGTACATGGATTGAAAACTGGCTACAAGGGCGTGTTCAGAGGGTGGTGATAAATGGGGAGTACTCAGAATGGTCAGGGGTGGGTAGTGGGGTTCCCCAGGGTTCTGTGCTGGGACCAATCCTATTTAATTTGTTCATAAACGACCTGGAGGATGGGATAAAGAGTTCAATCTCTGTATTTGCAGACGATACTAAGCTAAGCAGGGCAATAACTTCTCTGCAGGATGTGGAAATCTTGCAAAAAGACCTGAACAAATTAATGGGGTGGGCGACTACATGGCAAATGAGGTTCAATGTAGAAAAATGTAAAATAATGCATTTGGGTGGCAAAAATATGAATGCAATCTATACACTGGGGGGAGAACCTCTGGGGGAATCTAGGATGGAAAAGGACCTGGGGGTCCTAGTGGATGATAGGCTCAGCAATGGCATGCAATGCCAAGCTGCTGCTAATAAAGCAAACAGAATATTGGCATGCATTAAAAGGGGGATCAACTGCAGAGATAAAACGATAATTCTCCCGCTCTACAAGTCTCTGGTCCGGCCGCACCTGGAGTATGCTGTCCAGTTCTGGGCACCAGTCCTCAGGAGGGACGTACTGGAAATGGAGAGAGTACAAAGAAGGGCAACAAAGCTAATAAAGGGTCTGGAGGATCTTAGTTATGAGGAAAGGTTACAAGCACTGAACTTATTCTCTCTGGAGAAGAGACGCTTGAGAGGGGATATGATTTCAATTTACAAATACTGTACTGGTGACCCCACAATAGGGATAAAACTTTTTCGCAGAAGAGAGTTTATTAAGACTCGTGGCCACTCATTACAATTAGAAGAAAAGAGGTTTAACCTTAAACTACGTAGAGGGTTCTTTACTGTAAGAACGGTAAGGATGTGGAATTCCCTTCCACAGGCGGTGGTCTCAGCGGGGAGCATTGATAGCTTCAAGAAACTATTAGATAATCACCTGAATGACCGCAATATACAGGGATATGTAATGTAATACTGACACATTATCACACACATAGGTTGGACTTGATGGACTTGTGTCTTTTTTCAACCTCACCTACTATGTAACTATGTAACTATGTAACTCTGTTCCGCTCTCTCTATCGGTCCATCTCCGTTCTCCGCCTTCCGCCTTCCACACTTAGCCGCTCCAGCCCTGCCCACTGGCTGTCCACTGGGCTCATATATATACACTGGGGGTCACATGTTCCCGGGAGTGGAGTTGGTGTGGTAGGAGTGGAAAGGCAGCAAGATGTGACGTTAAGGATCAGGGCTGGAAGGCCGGGGTTTCAGAGACCCAGAGCTGGAAAGCCACGAAGCTTTGCCGGAAGGCATGGAGGTTCAGAGACTCCATAGCTGGAAGGTTTCATCAACCAAGAATCAAGAAGTGGCTGCAAACTGACCTGAGTAGACCGGGGGTTCCTGGACTTCCTTTAGCTGGCGAGGGAAGAAGTGATCGGAGGTGAGAAGGCAGGTAAGGCCATGAGCCGGTTCGTTAAGGGAAGATTTGAACTACTCGTGCAGCTTAGACAAGAGGCAACTTATATCTGTTTGCATCATTCAAGTAACACAACTGTCGAATCAGGAATAAAAGTTATTGTTTGAACTTTTCAACGGTGTCTGTGATTACTACAGCGGGGTGGAAGAAGCGGGGGTTAAACCACCATGTACTGTAATGAACTAACTAGCAGTTCCTACGGGGGTAGTGCGCTAGATTGGTAAACTACAAAATACCATATAAAATCCCCAAAACACCATTAAAGTAAGAAAACCCCTCACATATACTACCTCCTGCACATAAAAACAATTAAAACCAAACCCACTAAACATGATTCCGGTCCAAGTGTATATAAAAAATAGGACAAAGGTCCTCAAGAATTCGTCAACAAGGAACAGCCGGTTTTACAAAAGTACAAATTTCAACCAAATGCAAAAATACACCTCCACCATATGATCAGGTAAAATTTGACAACGTTGTCAAAAAGGACACAGGTAGCTACCATGGACACTCATCCATCCACATACATGCTGTTGTGTAGGAAATGTAAATAACAAGCCTGCTTATTGGAATGATATCACAGACTGTAATCAAGGCGACTGTCTATCATTCCCCCTGCCCCCCCCTGGTGTTCAGATATGGACTCATCTCAGTGGGGTTGGGAGTAGTGATTATGTCACATTTGAACAGCCCAGGTAAATGGAAATAAACTCAGGCTAGACAAATTACCATCACCAAGATAGTAGAACAAATCTGATAATAAGAGCAATAGAAAATGTAATAGAGAAATAACGGCAGGCAAAAGTTGATCACAAGTACTCCCAACTTCACTGAGATGAGTCCATATCTGAAGGGGGGAGGGAATAATAGTCACCTTGTAATGCTATAGCTAGGTTAGCAACAGTTTGCTGCACTCTGACTCAGCTATTATCATTTTATTCATGTGATTAAAGTCTGTAGAGGGGGATGTACATGGTGCTTTAAGTATGGGTGACAACCAATACGAAAGATATAGTTACAGAGGATATAAAAAGACACCCACCCCTAGCCTCTCCTCCTTCTGAAGAAGCTTGCCTGACGAGTGAAACGTGTCAACATGACGTCATCACGTTTGTGATGCTTGGACACGGACTGCTTCCCATAGTTACTCGGCCTTTACTTGGGAGTCATTTGCAGAAGAAGCGTTAAACAGCACTTTTGGAGGTCACAACGAGGTTTACATAGTGTGCAGGGTGCGGGATCATTCCCCCCGTGAAGACTGCCGGACAGTCTGGTGCCGGTCGGTGAAGTCCGGGTGAATCGGGGAGTGGTGAGAGACACCCTGGAATTAATTTTTTCCCCATTGGGGATGTGTATTTATCACATTGTCTGTGTTACATCACCTAACTGGCTCAGCTGCACATGAGCCATGCCCACTGCAGGACTGTGTTTAATGTGGCAGCTAAGCACGGTGCTTCTAGTGCAGGGATTAGGATTTTTCCCTACTGCCTTTGCCACACACGGCTTTACCACACCAAGTGCAACTTTACCCAGTATACCAACTCAAATCCCAGGGGCTCATCCTTGTCCCAGGACATCACTTTACTACACATTCCATACCAGCATACTATGGGTAACGGCAAGTGAACTATGAACATTCTGGGAGCATGTGAGGCATGTTTCATACATGCACATTGCACACCAATTTTCTTACTGATTGGTACAATATGACCCGTAGAACATCACATTGATCCCTATATTGGGCAACTTTGCCCTCTGAGTCTGTGATTACATTCCATACAGCGGGCTTATTTGTTAACAGCATGTATGTGGATGGATGAGTGTTCATGGTATCTACCTGTGTCCGTTTTGACAATGTTGTCAAATTTTACTTGATCATATGGTGGAGGTGTATTTTTGCATTTGGTTTACATTGTGATTTTTTTATTAAAGCAATTTGTACTTTTGTAAAACCAGCTGCTCCTTGTTGACGAATTCTTGAGGACCTTTTCTCCTATTTTTATATATGCTGTCAACAATCGGAACACACTCTCTATCCATCTACGGATCTACTTGAGTGATGGTTTATCTATTTTTGATCCAAGGTGGAGACATTAATTGGCCCCTTGGATCCACTTATTAGAGGTGTAGCCTAGTTATTATTTTCTTTGTTTTTTTAACGTTATTTAACATTCATTAAAAAATAGTCAAGGCTGATCCAAGTGCAATTCATGTAGTCCTTGACAAATTATTTCTACAGCATTATACCACTGCATTAACTACACAAAATGAAAAATTGTAGTAATGTCTTGCTTTCATACAATATGGTTCACATAGGAGCTATCCAATGTGTTTCAAGTAATTCTCTTCTTTAGGGTTGCCTGTGGTATATTATGTATATAAAGACCAAAGATCAGGCATGTGAAATAAAATCTGTAGGTTGATGCCTCCGCTTAGTCCAACTATCCAACTAAGAACAATTAGACCAACTAGCTGAGAAAGAGTCACAAGGGTTGCAGATGACACTTAAGCCTCGTACACAGGATCGGATTTTCCGCAGACAAAACCTCAGACTTTTGTCCGAAGGGCGTTAGGCAGGAACTTGTCTTGCGTACAAAACGGCAAGAAATTGTTAGCCAACAAACACGAATGTAGTGACACACTAGATGTACTATGAGTCGATAAAGAGGAAGTTCAATTGTCATGCGCAACCCATTGGGCTCCTTCTGCTAATTTCGTGTTAGTAGAAGTTTGGTGAGTGTTGATTTGCGTTTTTCATTTTGCGCTTTTCATTTTGCGCTTTTTAGTTTGTTTCTGAATGGCCGTTGGTCAAGCAGCCATGTTGCGGAATCGGAGGAGATAACATGTTATTTATTATTGGCCTTGGAGTTATTGCTTTGACCCAAGTAACGTCCAGGAACAGGAAGAGGAGGATTTCTTGGACCAAAAATTGGATGCTTTATTAATCGTGACAAATTATGTCATATGCCTTTGCTGCGGGAGCTCCAGGAGAATAATCCGAATGATTTTCAGAATTATCTCCGGATGACGGACCCCTGCTTTCACCAACTCCTGGCATTGTTGACCCCCTATAATAAGAAGCAGGACACATGCATGAGGCTTTTATTTTATGTTTTGGTTGAATAATGATTTGATTTGGTATATTTTCTATATTTTTGGATGCATAGAATGCACTTTTTGGTTAAGTTCTAATGGCAGATAGCATGTCTAATTTTTGTCTTCTTTTTTTAATGCACAATAAAAAAAATTGTGTAGAATAATACTTGACTATGTGTTTTATTTCAAATGACAGTTTGGGAGTAGGCAGTTACATTTTAAAAAATACAATGTAAAATTAACAAGGGACACCAACATAGTTGTATTTTGATATAAAAAACTACGGGATAATGGTGTTGTGGTAACTTGACCAAAAAAATAAAAGAACACAATATTATTTTTGATATCACTAGAAAAAAATAATACATTTGGCAGAACTCCATCATCACCAGCAAAGCAGCTTCATTATTATCCCATTAAAGAAGAAGAGAATTGTGTGTTGCATTTCGAGATTTCAAATTTGCCGCATCAGGAATGTGAATTCTCCATTACGAACACTAGTTTTACAAGACCGACCGCTTCCAGCTCGTCCTTGCTTCCGAGCATGCGTGTTTGTACTTTGGACTTTTGTCTGACGGACTTGTGTACACACACTTGGAAAATCCGACAACAGACCACTGTCTGTGGAAAATTTATAAACCTGTCATCCAACATTTGTCCACGGAAAGTTGGCCAACAATTGTCTGATGGAGCATACAAGTGGTCAGATTTTCCGCCAACAGCCTGTCATCACACAATTCCCGTCGGAAAATCCGAACGTGTGTACGAGGCTTTAACTGTAGGTTTCTTCTTATGCCCCGTACACACGGTCGGATTTTCCGACGGAAAATATGTAATAGGACCTTGTTGTCGGAAATTCCGACCGTGTGTACACAAATCCGACGGACAAAGTGCCACGCATGCTCAGAATAAATAAAGAGATGAAAGCTATTGGCCACTGCCCCGTTTATAGTCCCGACGTTTTTTTTCAGGGGGAACTTGGTGGAACTCAGTAACACCACCTCTGGCTCAGACCCTTAGGGGGGCCTGCTCACCACAATCACTTGTAAACAGAGAACTCCGGTTTCTGTGTTTACAAGTGACAGCTCTGCACTCTGTGTGTAACCCCCTGAACTCTGCACTCTGTATGTAATGCAA
Organism: Lithobates clamitans; assembly: GCA_037952925.1. Taxonomy (NCBI): domain Eukaryota; kingdom Metazoa; phylum Chordata; class Amphibia; order Anura; family Ranidae; genus Lithobates; species Lithobates clamitans. Next base: position 1,674,393 of record JBBGZY010001849.1, on the reverse strand, counting down.
TCCTGGTATTTAATGCCCCTTTAAAACCCTCCTACTGTTTGTGAAATATGGCTGACCACACCCACTATTTGATGTGATTTGGAGGGGGTGTGTGTGTGGGTGGAGGGGTTTTGGGGGGTCATGGTTGAGTTCAAGCACCTATTGTTTGAGGAAAAAAAGCCCTGATTTTTTGTATTTAAATAAATAGTGCATAAATACATTCAATTGAAATACTGCATAAAACCACCACTAATATCATGTGGAATAACAATAAATATATTGATGAATATATAATCCCGTTGCTAGAGTTCTGCTTTAACAAATCTGCAAATGGACTATGGTGGGGAGATGGCTCTACTCTAACATAACATTAGTAACATTTCTACAAATTGTACTTGCTTTGCTCAGCTGAGAGAACATTGCAGACCACAGAATATTGCAATATAACACACAGAAGGTCTCACATAAAAGAGCAAAGGACTAGTTCACAGGGAGATTTTCCATCAGGCTGAGGAGTACCTTGAACTACATTGGAAACATACCATCAATCACAAGCAATGCTGGAATCCAGGAGCTTCTCTTGCATTTATGACATATATGGCCTTTCGTAACACAAGATTGTGCAATTACTATCATGTCTCCCCTTTTTCTGGCCTTCGGATAAGAGTCTATTATGTATTTTAGGGGGGGCCTCATGCCATTAAAAAAAAAAAAAAAAAAAAAAGAAAAAAGAATGTTGGCTCTTTTGTTTACATTCTGCTGTCAGCTGGGACTCCTTACAGTGGAACTTTACCTATAACAGTTTGATAACAATTAATGCAAATGAGGTTTAATGTAGAAAAATGTAAAATAATGCATTTGGGTGGCAAAAATATGAATGCAATCTATACACTGGGGGAGAACCTCTGGGGGAATCTAGGATGGAAAAGGACCTGGGGGTCCTAGTAGATGATAGGCTCAGCAATGGCATGCAATGCCAAGCTGCTGCTAACAAAGCAAACAGAATATTGGCATGCATTAAAAAGGGATTAACTCCAGAGATAAAACGATAATTCTCCCACTCTACAAGACTCTGGTCCGGCCGCACCTGGAGTATGCTGTCCAGTTCTGGGCACCAGTCCTCAGGAAGGATGTACTGGAAATAGAGTGAATACAAAGAAGGGCAATAAAGCTAATAAAGGGTCTGGAGGATATTAGTTATGAGGAAAGGTTGTGAGCACTGAACTTGTTCTCTCTGGAGAAGAGACGCTTGAGAGGGGATATGATTTCAATTTAAAAATACCGTACTGGTGACCCCACAATAGGGAAGGGAGTTTAACAAGACACGTGGCCACTCATTAAAATGAGAAGAAAAGAGGTTTAACCTTAAACTGTGTAGAGGGTTCTTTACTGTAAGAGCAGCAAGGATGTGGAATTCCCTTCCACAGGCGGTGGTCTCAGCGGAGAGCATCGATAGTTTCAAAATACTATTAGATAAGCACCTGAAGGACCGAAACCTACAGGGATATACAATGTAATACTGACATTTGATCACACACATAGGTTGGACTTGATGGACTTGTGTCTTTTTTCAACCTCACCTACTATGTAACTATGTAATTTCCATACCTGCGCAAAGGTGTGTGGAAAATTATTAAAATTATATAGATAGGCGCTGCTCGTTGTGAGGTTAATACCTATGAAGTTAAAAATTGGTGGTGAACCCTTGAGGTATGTTATACAATAAAGTGCAAAGTGCAATATGTGAACAACCACTGGGTATCCCCAGTGAGGGATAGTGGCATTGATGCTATACAAACAATTTTAAAGTACAAATAATGAGCATAGAATTGACCACCCAATGTTCAGGTAGATGGCAAATGTTGTTCAATGTCAAAAGAATAAGTGTTTAATTAAAGTCCAAAAATTCATCAAATGATTCCAATGGTGCAGTGATCTCGTGGATCCCAACAAACAAATGACTGTAAATCTTCCTCCACCAACACCGGTCACTAAGTCTACTCACCAAATATACATGACCCCCATTACAGAAGTCATATACTACATAAGGGTGCAAGATATTCCCATGATCCGTCACAGTACCCGGCAATAGAGCCTCCAATCGATCATCAAAGGAAAGGACACCTGACGAATCTCTGGACAACAGAATCAAAAAATGAAAAAGGAACAATCTCTCATGGTGAAGAACGTTGGTGTTTTTATTAAAATAAGTAATAAAAACACATAAACAAGTGTACAAAATAAAAAAAAAACAAGTGGACAGGGGGACGCTGAGGAGAGCATGGGAGATTGTTCCTTTTTCATTTTTTGATCCTGTTGTCCGGAGATTCGGCGGGTGTCCTTTCCTTGATGATCGATTGGAGGCTCCATTGCCGGGTACTGTGACGGATCATGGGAATATCTTGCACCCTTATGCTGTATATGACTTCTGTAGTGGGGGTCATGTATATTTGGCAAAAATATTTGGTTACCCAGCATGCACCTCTCCATCGGTAATCCAGGAAGAGATTGCGATTGGGCTTCACATGCCCACAATCATCATGGCAACGGCCAGAAGAGGATTTACTGAGTTGTGAGTATAAAATAAATATATTATCAACATTCACTAGCAAACATATAACATCGTTCTTTATGTAAATAATACATTATGCTCGGATACCTGAAAAAAATTAAATAAATGTGTCCGGAACTCCGTTTTTAAAATGGTACATTTTCTCAGTTTAAACATTTGTTTTCTATTTTCTATTGCGAATAAAATATGGGTTTATGAGGTTTGTAAATCATCGCGTTCTGCTTTTATGTAGACTTTACATAGTGTCCCAAATTTTTGGGAATTGGAGTTTTAGTTTATCGGGCCCATTTTTTGAGGCTCTGTGATGTTCTTTGCGGGTGGAATTTTTGGTCCCCCTTGTACCGCCTCAAATGAGAATTGACTGGCAAGACAAGAACAGGGTCCATAGCCTTCCAATGGACATAAAGACACTGATGGACAGTCAGGTCATGGGGGAGTGCCGCCTGCTGGGGATGTGGAGGATCTGGTAAATAAAATGGTTTCTCCTTTCCCCTAGACCAGTGGTCTCCAAATTGCAGCCTTGAGGCCAGATGTGGCCCTTTGCTTCCCATTATTCGGCCCTTGGGACACTATTCCTCCCACAGATACAAGGCACTATCCCTTCAACTAACACCAATGATGGGGCACTATTCCTTCCACTGACACCATAATGGGTAATTTTTCCTTCCACTGACACCAAAAATGGAGCTCTGTTTCTCCCACTGGCACCAATGATGGGGCACTGTTTCTCCCAATATTGCCAATGATGGGCAATTGTTTACTCCCATTAATGTGGGGGCATTTCTACTCCGATTGTCCACAGTCTGGCCCCCTCAAAATCTGAAGGACAGCAAACTGGCCCTTTGTTTAGAAAGACCCCTTCCCTAGACAAAATGAGCAATTACCCTCGCAGTGTGAACGCAATCCCACTGCAAGGGGTAATTTATCATTTTCCCAGAATTGGGCTTTAAAGTGTATCTATAACCAGGAAAAGGTTTACATTTTGCAACTTACCACTCCTTAGATGTGGTGACTGTATTGGCTTTCTAATTTTTCAGACTCTTTTCCCTTTTGTTTTTACCTACTGATCCTGCTACAAACCCAACTCCTGTCCTAGGGTTACACACTTGTTGGAAGACTTTTTGGTCACCCTTGTCCCACCTCAAACCAGCTGAATGGTTATCCTGTCTCAATGCTATTGATCAAGCAAGCGGCTTTTTGCTTTGAATGAATGGTACGTTTCCAAAATAGGTGTCATCTATGTGCCGTCTCTACCTAAAACCCTGGACAGCGTCTCAGCAGCCGAATTTAATTTACATTACCGCCGATAAGGTTCTAATTAATTTCCTGACACGAGTGCTAATCACACTCCGGAAGCCTTACCTTAGGCAGCATTCTGTAAATGTCCTCTGCAATTAAAATATTCTTTTTACTTTCCACCTCATACGTGATATTACTTCCCAGCGAGGTATTGTTCTGAGAGACGATGAAGTTATTAACTGCATTGCAGCACGAAGACAAGTAGAGTCTGCAAACAAAAAATCACAACATAAATCTCGATCTCTACAGTGCTTATATTCTGTAATAACAAAGAGCTGCTAGAGTCACAAATGCAGAATCTATGCAGGGAACAGGCTTACAGAAGAATGGAAGGAGAGATTGATTTGTCTTTGGTGTATGGTGGGTGGCGGCGCTTGTCTATGGAAGTACATTTGGGGGTTTATTTATAAAGCTCGGAATCAGTGGGAGGCTTTTGTTTAAATTCCGGCATGGCACTGCCGATTGTTTATGAAAGTGAAGAGAAACGCCCGACACAAAAACAATCCTTCTTCTCCTGTGTGCCGCAGAATGGGAAGCATTAGGTCATTAATACAAGGGTACCGCTGTGATCCAAATATGATGTGACTGTTTTATGCTCCCGCTCTCCTGCGTCAAATCAAAGCCGTCATAAGAATTAGAAGTTAAAGCAGAATTATAGACAAATATGAAAGTCCCGGTTCTATACAGTTATGTATTAACTTCTTAGCGCCGGTGCCTCCCGGCCCTTTAAGAGGTTTATAACGCTGGGAGGAGGGGTCCAAAAACTCCCGCTCACAGAGATCGATCGGGGGCTTTCAGTTAGGTGATGTCAACTTTGCTGGGAGAGCGCAGTGCACGCTCTAAGCACAGGTGTATACACAGCAATTCATGCAAATATGCGGCCCCTCTGCGCTAAAGACCAGGCACCAAGAGGTCACATATTTGCATATGGCCAGCGCCAAGGGGTTAAAAAAAAAAAAAACTTTAGTGTTCCAATATATGGATATAAAAGTTGGACAATTTCCAGAAACAGACAAATCACTCACAATCCCTGGTAATAGTTAAAAAATAAAGAAAGAGACAGAGCTCTCTCAAAGGATAGTGGGATTTTTGTATGGAGATAGTGTGTCTGTTATTAAGGTGAGCATCGAAAACAACAATTGATTAAGAAAGTATAAATTTATTCAAGGGTAACAGGTTAAAAACAACACAGCCATAATACACATTGTAGACCGTAAATAGATACTTGATGTGTGAAATTAGATGCGTAGATATGCAGAGGTTGCCAACATGTTTCGGAAAATGCTTTGTCAGGGCACCGCATACATCTATAATTTCATCTAAGTTATCTAAGACATAAAACATGTCTTAGATAAGCCGGCCACGTCCTTAACAACCATGAGTCATCATCTGTGTGCTTCCCCACTGCCAGATGAATATAAAGAATGCGGGCAATTGCCTGACAATAGAAAAATGTTAAAAAACATAAAAATAGAAAAACTCTCTCCTCTCTCCGTCTGACATATGCAGTGGGAGGGGCCGAGATTCCCCCTGCTGATGTCAGTCTGAAGGGGAGGAGGAGGGGAGGGGGAGAGGAGGAGAGAGGCAGAGAGAGACGGCGCGTCACGTGACCGATGAAGAGCGGTCACAGATAAGGTATATATACGGCTTTTTTTTATACAACACACACAAGCAGTTGGACATATCATTAGAAGACAGAGCAGATTATATAAAGTAAGACATGTTATTAAAGCAGCACTGGGGGCGGTGGGGGGGGGGGGGGCTGACAGACAGGGAAGGGAGGGGGAGGAGGACACAAGAGTAGAGAGGAGAGACAGCAGGCTGCAGATGATGGAGACATGCAAACTGACGACAGTGTCAGGGCTCAGCAGCCATGATACACCGTGATTAGTTTACATAGGGGAGGGGAGAAACTGGCAGTATCAGCCAGGTTTTTTAGGTGTTACAGGGGTCCAAATGACACAGCAAAAGCACTGTGTCATATAACATGCCTTAAAGGAGCAGGATCAATTTTTTTTTGTTGGGTTAATATACACTTTATTAGACCTTACAAGCAGCAGGAGCAGGGGGATGGGGGTTGGAGGGTGCTTTGGCAATGCTATATGCAGCAGCCCGTTTTAAACAGGGCCTTTACTAGCAGCCTTCTACACCTGTCCTTACTGAGATCTACATAGATCTCAAACCTGCATGTTACCTGAATCGGCTGTATTCTTGGGGTTTCTTCTTCCATGTACAGTTCTGTACGTCATTAACAGCCTGGATGTAATAATCTTCTGAATACCTGCAAAGCATGGAGAACGAAATGGCATCATCAACCACGTTTAACAATAAGTATATTACCACATTACATTATTTGTCTGTCTATGTGTTTTGCGTTTGAGGATTGATATCTGTCTATCTGTTTAGTAGTTGGTCTTAGGTTACTTTTGAGTGTTTGAACTTTTGTTATATTACAGTTGACAGATGTTTTACCGTATTTATCACGTGCCGGCGTATAACACAAACCCCAATTTAAGAGGGAGGTTTCAGGAAAAAAACTTTACACAGCCCCCCTGCATAATACATGGACCCCCTGCATAATACACAGACCCCCTGCATAATACACAACCCCCTATACAACACACAGCCCCCTGTACAACACACAGTCCCCTTTCATTATAAAGACCCCCCTGCACTCCCAGCGCTGGGACAGGGACAGCACTGCGAACATACTCTAAAGTTGATAAAACTTCACACTGTCAGCCTGTCAGCCCCTTCTCATACACCGCTCCTCCTGTGTCACTCATTGTAAATCAAAGCTTCTAAATACCTCCATTAACACCGCTCTCTCTCGTGGACCTGGTCATGTGACTGCTCTCCTCTCTTTCATTGACGGTCACGTGACCGCTCTCCTCCTCCAATCAAAAGCTACACATGAGGAGGAGGAGAGCAGCCACAATGAGCGGCATTAATTAATGGATTCTGGGGCTTAGATTTACATGAGTTACACAGGAGGAGCGGTATATGACAAAGGGCTGGCATTGCAGAAAGTTTAGAGTTTACTGGCAGCGCTGTTCCACAGTCAGGAGGGGCGGGGCGGCCAGCCTGACACCCTCCCAATAGGTGGCACCCGGGGGCAGACCGCCCGATCCCCGCCCCATGCTGGTAAAACAACTGATATCAGCATATAACACGCTTGCACAGTTTACCCTCTATTTTCAGGGTAAAATAGTGCGTGTTTTACGACCAATAAATATGGTAAATGTCTTTGTAACAGGTCTGTAACCTGGGCAAATAGCTTGGCCTTTCTGACATATATAACCTATGGTATGATACAAAAGTACCATCTAGAGGGTGAACTGGAGAATGCTTCTCCCATTAAGCTCAGTTTTTCTAAAGGTGGGGATGGTACAGTTGGAGCAGTCTGTTGTTCTGTAACTACGGTAAACAAGTTTGTAACCATAGTCGACAAAAGCTTGAACACCTGAAGGGTCATCAGGCATAAGCTGACAAGGAGGACTCCATAATGCCTTAACACCAAGGAAGAAGGTCTGTACTAGTCAGAAGAAGCTATACCTGAAGATGCTTTTGCTTGATCTCCAGCAACTGCTTGGGTCCTCATTGTCTACAGAGATCATGAACACACAGTAACCGGAGTTAAGTAACTTTTAAGCGTATTTCTACTGTTTACAGACCATAGACTGCTTATTTACTAGGCATCTTGCTTCTTTTATCTGTCAGTCTTGTATTGTATTCCTAATATTGTAATAGTTTTGTATGTACAGCATTTCTGTATAGTAAAAGCACATTTATACACTGCAGAGGTCTGACCTCCCTTGCTTATACTGCAAAGTAACCTTACTAGATAGATGCAAGCAAAACTATCTATCTATCTATCTATCTATCTATCTATCTATCTATCTATCTATCTATCTATCTATCTATCTATCTATCTATCTATCTATCTATCTATCTATCTATCTATCTGCACCTCCACTAGGCAGTACAAAGAAGGAGGTTACCTACTCCTCCACACCTGGAAATGCAGGGTATTGTGGCTGGCTGCAAAGATGGAAGAAGCCATGGCTGACATAAAAGCACACAGGTTGGACTTGATGGACTTGTGTCTTATTTCAACCTAACCGACTATGTAACTGTGTAACTATGTAAGCAACGAGGGATTGTTGGTAAGATGGGTATTGAAGGGGGTCGAGGATGCCCTTTTCGAAGACATTGCCTATTTGCCCTAGATGGGTTAGGTGACACTGGGACCCAAACTAAATTGACAGGTGGCGCTCAAGGCTCAACCGGGTCCTCTTATGTAGCAACTGACTGGAGTGCAGACAAGGACAGAGCTCATCCCCCCTCTAGACAGTTAATAGAAAAGGGAAAAGTCCTGGAAGTCGCACATCTCTGTAAAATCCCATAAGAAGGTATACAGTATGGCAGCCTTAGCCCAGGCTCCAACCAGGCCACACTTCCAACACATTTCACTCCACCCATGGAGCTTAGACCCCCCTATGCATGGGATCCTTCTCTCTATTACTAAGTTCTGTGGGTGTAGTGAACGCATTCGGGGTGTGGCCTGGTTGGAGCCCAGGCTGAGGCTGTCATACACCTTCTTACGGGGCTTTGCAGTGATGTGCGACTTCCAGGGCTTTTCCCTTTTCTATTAGGTGTCACTGTGGTTGATTTATTAAAGGCAAACAGACTGTGCACATTGTAGGTGTAGTTGCACTCTTCAAGGGCATTTGCTCCAGAGCGTAAGCTCTTGTGGCTTCCATCATCCAATCATGTTCAAGCAAAAATGCTTCTTTTTTAAAAATTTCCTTGCACATGATTGGGTATTCTTTGCAAAGGGAAGCTTTACCTCATTTACTAAGCTCTGGAGCAAAGGCCCTTGAAGAGTGCAACTACACCTGCAATGCGCAGTTTAATTGCCTTTAGTAAGTCAACCCCACTGTCTGTTTAAGTTGTGTTTGTGTATATTTCACCAATTGCTCAGCATCATTAACAACCAGCAGGAAAATTCCATTTGCATCAATATGTTAGACGTGTCATTATGTAAAAAATCACTTTTCTTTGCAGCCTATTCCATGCCATAGCCTGGAAGGGAATATGGGAAATACATAGGATGATGGATTACACATTACAATATGAATGTCACTAATGAACCCAGCTAATTAATTTGTCATGGAGCTCAGTTAATCAATAATAATAAATATCAGCAGTCAAGTAAAAGGTTTATTACAAGATTAAAAGTAAAGTAGTGCCTGACGGCTATTCCTGTGTGTGTCAGAATTAGATCAGAGACCCAGTGTCATTTTTCTAGTGTTATTTTAGAACTTGTATCATTGATAAACACAGCAGTGAAGTTAAAGCTCATTTATTCATGTCAATTTAGTTTTAAAAAAAAGTTTTCTTTTTTTTTTCTGTTTTGTAACTTAACTCTAATGCCGCGTGTACACATGGTCGAAATTTCCGACAACAAATGTTCGATGTGAGCTTGTTGTCGGAAATCCTGACCGTGTGTAGGCTCCATGGGACATTTGTTGTTGGAAACTCCGACCGTGTGTACGCGCGGCGTTAGAGTTAAGTTACAAAAAAAGGAAAACTTTTTTTTTTAAACTGAATTTCCGACAACAAAAATTTGAGAGCTGGTTCTCAAATTTTCCGACAACAAAATCCGTTGTCGGAAATTCTGATCGTGTGTACACAATTCCAAGGCACAAAATTCCAGGCATGCTCGGAATCAGCAGAAGAGCTTGGCACTGGCTATTGAACTTTATATTTCTCGGCTCGTCGTACGTGTTGTACGTCACCGCATTCTTGACGTTTGGAATTTCCGACAACATTTGTGTGGCTGTGTGTATGCAAGACAAGTTTGAGCCAACATCCGTCGGAAATAAATCCAGGATTTTGTTGTTGGAATGTCCGATTGTGTGTACGCAGCATAATGCTATCACCATAGACTGACCAGTCATCCGAGGTCTATTGGATCCAAATGCCATCCCTGCACCTTGTTGAAGATGCTTGACTTGCTGCTTCCCCCGCCAGAGCTGCCTGGGTTTAACAGCTCTAAACCAGGAAGCGTTTAGAGTTGAGTGCTTCTGGGTTCATTCAACAGGGGAGATCCATCCTGACACCTGTCATGGGCACCCAAGAGGCCAGGGGCAAAGGGGGGGAAGTTCAGAAATCAGGAGGCTATACATCGTGGAAGGATGAATCCCTCTGCTGGGCTATTATCAAAGGCTTGCGCACAGGGTGTGCCGGGTGTGCCCAGGCACACCCTAATCACCCTGTGAACATTAGTGTTATCGCTCTGTGTAGCAGCAGAAACAGGGGAAAGATCTCCCTCTTACCGGCTCCGCCATAAAAGAAGTGTTTATGCTCTTCTCTTTCACTGTGTCGGCAGGGAGATCAATGTGCCAGGGTCATATATATGTAGACACCCGCACACGCATGTGTGTTTGAGCTTAAGGGTGCACACCCTAATGCAATAGGCTGCGCACACCTATGGCTATTTTATACTCCAGCTGTCAGAACACTGGAAAAGCGGCTGTATCTGATTGCATTGTCAAAACCCTTGTGAAGAAATAGATATATTTTCATAATTCAACTTGGATGTTTAAGACTGTATAGGTCCCAGAAACAAAGGATCACTTTCCATCCATCAGACACACACACACTTCATCCACCCACAGTACACTCGCAATTTGGAACTTCATTCATAGAGACACCTATCCATCCAGAGAGACATTCATCATCACGGCTCATCATCTGACACTTCAAGGACGCCAAGACGAAACTCCACCCTGAGACACCATTTTGGGAAAGGCAGCTATTTTAGGAGAGTCTGGTGAAGACCATTGTAAGCCAGCAGCCATTTTGAAAGGGTTTTTGTAACCTATTGATCTTTTCATGATCCATTGCTTATTTTGATATACCTATTATTGATTTCTTGTGATACTTAGATTGTTCTTCCCCCGACTTAATAACCATTTCAATTTTTCTTTAATTTTATTTTTGTTTTTCCAATTTTTATAATTTCTTGTTTGGCGCAATCGTAGCATACCATTTTTTTTACGTGGTTTAACACTTAATCCTTCTGCAGGGGAATAACTGTTGGGCTTCGTAAAACGCAGACTATTGTCTGATAGTTAGCTATCAATATACATGGTTATTTTGTCCACGGGGAAAAATGTATCCTTTCGTTTTATTCATATACGTAGCAATATAACTTAGCGAGTGTTGCATACGATCTTGTTATTTTATGTGAGATTGTTGTCTATGTCCATCCACAGATCTAACTATTTATTGTGAATACATGTCTAGTGAATAAATATTAATTTAATTTCATATTTATGCCCTGTACACACGGTCGGAATTTCCGATGGAAAAAGTGCGATCGGATTGTGCTGTCGGAAATTCCGATCGTGTGTGGGCTCCATCAGACTTTTTCTGTCGGAATTTCCGACACACAAAGTTTGGGAGCAGGATATAAAATTCCAATTTCCAACAACAAAATCCGATCGTTTAAATTCCGATCGTGTGTACACAAATCCGACGCACAAAGTTCCACGCAGCATAAATTAAGAGACGAAAGCTATTGGCTACTGCCCCATTTATAGTCCCGACGTACGTGTTTTACATCACTGCGTCAGAACGATCGGATTATCTGACAACTTTGTGCGACCGTGTGTATGCAAGACAAGTTTGGCCCAAAATCCGTTGGAAAAAATCTGATGGATTTTGTTGTCGGAATGTCCGATCAATGTCCGATCGTGTGTACGGGGCATAAGTCTGTATTCATATCGATCGGTTTGTGTTTTTCTACATTTTCGAGTTTGGTCGAAAAATTACTCAATATAATTAATCGTTCAGGCAATACCTGACGCAATCACATAACAGAATGCAGCCACTGTTCAGCCAACAGTTTTGCCCCGTACACACGGTCGGACTTTGTTCGGACATTCCGACAACAAAATGCTAGGATTTTTTCCAACGGATGTTGGCTCAAACTTGTCTTGCATACACACAGTCACACAAAGTTGTCAGAAAATCTGATCATTCTGAACGCGGTGACGTAAAACACGTACGTCGGGACTATAAACGGGGCAGTGGCCAATAGCTTTCATCTCTTTATTTATTCTGAGCATGCGTGGCACTTTGTCCGTCGGATTTGTGTACACACGATCGGAATTTCCGACAACGGATTTTGTTGTCGGAAAATTTTATAGCCTGCCCTTAAACTTTGTGTGTCAGAAAATCCGATGGAAAATGTGTGATGGAGCCTACACACGGTCGGATTTTCAGACAACAAGGTCCTATCACACATTTTCCGTCGGAAAATCCGACCGTGTGTACGGGGCATAACTCACCTGGCTCCTTTGACTGGAAAATGTTGGGCGGGAGGGAGCCATCAGGGCCACCCACATAGCGAACTTTGTATAGTTCAACAGGAAACGGCCAACATTTTCACCATGTATGGCCATACATATTCAGATTTATGATATTTAGCCCAATGAAATCACTTGATTCCCCACTTGATTGGCTGGATCAACAGTGTGGATGGTCGAATTTCCTCTGCGGGTTATTCAAGCTACGCAGTCACTAGTCGGCTGACACTTCTCCACCCGTATTTTTCTATTTTTAAATCTAAGTCTGTTAAAGCGGAACTAAAGGGAGGATAGTCGCCTTCCCAAAGCTCCCTAGCCAGTGCTGACATCTTGTACTGTATGCTATTTCCATTGGCTATCCCAGGAGCTAGTCATCCTGGCACACAGGATCAGCTCGGCCTCTGCAAACGCATGTGAGCCACGCATGTGCAGCTCAGTTTACAGTCCGAGGATCGCTGTGAGCAGGTAGATACAGGTATGTCTTATTGCAGAAGACACATTGCATATCTCTTTTGAAATAAAATGCCACTTTCTCACAGTGTATCATAGTGGAACTTCAGTTCTGCTTTAGGCTGGCTGGGCCACCCACTGGTGGAATTTTAGCTGACTCTTGTATATGGCCAGCTTAAAGTAGCTCTAAAAGTACAAGGTTTTTACCCTAACCTTGCATCAAGGTAAAAAACCTTCTGCAAGCAGCTCCCTAACCCCCCCCAATTCCCACTTATACCTGAGCCCAATCTCCATCCCGCGATGTGCACGGAAGCAGAAGCTCTCTTGGCTCTCTCTCTCTTTATTGGACTTAGAGGCAGCAGCAGGAGCCATTGGTTCCTGCTGCGGTCAATCGCAGGCAGTGAGGAGGGAGTGGGGGCAGGGCTGAGCTGTGCTGTGTGTGTCAGTGGCTTGGAGCCACCCTGCTTGAGTGCCCTGATAGCAAACAGCTTGCTATGGGGGTACTCAGCAGGGGGGAGGAGCCAGGAGCGTCGGCGGGGGACACGAAAAGAGGAGGATCAGTGCTGCTCTGTGCAAATCCATTCCACAGAGCAGGTATGACGTTTGTTTTTTGTTTTTTACGTTTTTACCTTCAAATTCACTTTAAATCATGTGAACAAACTCTCGGCTAAAATAGCGGCCATGAGTTTGCGTGCTGAAATAGTTAAGATGTTTGCAAATAACCACATCCTGCCTGGCCTATAGCAAAATGATGGCCGGGCGGTGGCTTCCCCATTCTAAATGGACGTCAGAACATGCCGCTCGTGCGCTCCCCCAGGGGCACGCATCCCGGTAATCGGTGGTGTGGTGTATCGCTCGGACACACCGCATCTCCGATCACAGTACAGAGCTTATGATGTAGGCTTTTTACCATGTGATCAACTGTGTCCAATCACAGCTGATCACAGTGTAACTAGGAAGTGCCAGTTATCGGCATTGCTCTACTCACGCTGAAATTGCATGAGTAGAGGAGAGCCGATAAGTGGTTTTTCTGACAGGGGGATCTGCACTGATAATCAGTGCAATGGTTATCAGTGCAGCCCCATCAGTGATGCCCACCAGTGCTGCCTGTCAGTGCCTCCCCATCAGTGCTGCCTATCAGTGCCCATCAGTACCGCCCATCAGTGCCATCCATCAATGCCACCCAGCAGTGCCCATCAGTGCTGCCTATCAGTGCCCATCATTGACACCTATCAGTGCCCATAAAGGCTGCCCATCAGTTCTGCCTATCAGTGCCCATCAATGTCGCCTATCAGTGCCGCCTATCAGTGCTACATATTAGTGCCTCCTCATCAGTACCGCCTCATCAGTGAAGGAGAAAAATTACTTATTTACAAAATTTTATAACAGAAACAAAAAAAATCTTCATTTTTTTCTCAAAATTTTTATTCTTTTTGCATTTGTTTAGCAAAAAATAAAAACTCAGTGGTGATTAAATACCACCAAAAGAAAGCCCTATTTGTCTAAGCCCTCATTCACACGAGGCGGACTCCGCTTCCACGGAGCCCGCCTCGGTCCGCCGGCTCAGCGGGAGATCTCTCCGTTGATCTCCGCTGAGCCGGCGGATGACAGGTCCCTCTCTGCTCACTGAGCGGGGAGGGGCTTGTCAGGCGCCGCTGCTGCCTATGGAGGGATCGGATGAAAACGGACAGCACGTCCGTTTTCATCAGATCTCACCTGATCCAATCCGCCAGCGACGGATCCGGACGTAGGGCCATCCGTCTGCTTTTTGCGGATCGGACTGGGTCGGATGTCCGCTGACATCCGTCGCTTCATAGGCTAACATGGAGCGCTCGTTCAGGTCCGCCGTCAAAACTGTCCGATCGTGTGAAAGGGGCCTAAAAAAACAAATGATAAAAATGTTATAATTTTGTAACTTTTGGGTACAGCATTGCATGACAGTGCAATTATCATTCTAATAGGGCGTACACACGGTCGGACTTTGCTCGGACATTCCGACAACAAAATCCATGGATTTTTTCTGACGGATGTTGGCTCAAACTTGTCTTGCATACACACAGTCACACAAAGTTGTCGGAAAATCCGATCGTTCTGAACGCGGTGACGTAAAACGCGTACGTCGGGACTATAAACGGGGCAGTGGCCAATAGCTTTCATCTCTTTATTTATTCTGAGCATGCGTGGCACTTTGTCCGTCGGATTTGTGTACACACGATCGCAATTTTAAAAATTTTTTATCTCCTGCTCTCCATCTGTGTCGGAAAATCCGATGGAAAATGTCCGATGGAGCCCACACACGGTTGGAATTTCCGACAACACGCTCCGATCGGACATTTTCCATCGGAAAATCCGATCGTGTGTACGGGGCATACGTGTTTCAGCGCTGAATGCTAAAAATTTGCCTGGGCAAGAAGGGGTGAAAGTATTGAAGTGGTTAAAGGGTTATTGTCTATAAAAATTTTTTGAATAAAAACGTATTTCTAATGGACTAGTAGGTGGACTGATGCTTGCTTGGATGAAAAGCAGAAGCCAATTTCCTGTAGTCCTTTCAAGGCCTAATTTTCCATTATGACTGGTGTGTGCCTTTAATGCCATTCCCTTTTAGAATCAATACATCCGCAGTATTAATCTAGGATGAGCGGATGACATTTCATGTGTTATAGATATCACTTAAGTGGATTGGAATCTGTCTGCATCATTTACTGCGCAAGTTGGTTTCTAGGCAATATGGATCCCTAGTGTGCTACAAGTGGCTCATATTTTTAGTAGCGGCATATGTATTAATCATAACATAATCACAATTGCTTATAGATCAGGCCGGAGACAAGCAGGCGCTAATATGAAGTGTTTGGGGATGGCAGAGGAAAAAAATAGTCTTTAGCATCAGAAAAGGCCTCGAGGGTCTTCTGGGATGCGTAAAAAACAAAACAAAAAAAAAGAAATCTAGACCCCAATTATGGCATTTTATAGAGGAAACAAGGCCTGTTAAATGTTCCTGGAAAGAGCTAGGTAGGGCTATTGTGCCAGGGGATATGTAATAAAGTGATTACACCGAATCTTCCTGTCCTGCTCACACATCTGTTTTTTTAGTAATTACATTTAACTAATCAGGACTCAGAAAGGGCTAAATATTCCTTTTGGCTGTTGACAGAACACAGTAAAACATTTCTGTTTTATGTCGCAGTTGTAAAGAAAATCAGACATGAGCTAATTATTAAAGTAGATACAAACCTTAAGGGCTTGTTTGGACTAGAGGACGAGGAGAGGGGGGGAGTAAAATAGGCAGTTTAGCCATGTTTTCACTGCACCCCCTTTAACAGCCAATGGCTGTAAGCGCTGATCTGTGTATTCTGGCTGTGTGGAGTCGCCCCTGTCAGTATACAATAGCACGGCAGCGGAGATCCTTGCATCACACATTGTTTGTGTGGATATGGGGATCTGTCAGTTTTTCCTTCATTCAATTCTCTGGTTGAACGAAAAAAAAAAAAAACGTCTATATCCTGCCTAACCACTTCAGCCCCGGATGATTTTACCCCCTTTCTGACCAGAGTACTTTTTGCTATTCGGCACTGCGTCGCTTTAACTGACAATTGCGCGGTCATGCAACGTTGTACCCAAACAAAATTGACGTCCTTTTTCTTACAAATAGAGCTTTCTTTTGGTGGTATTTGATCGCCTCTGCGGTTTTATTTTTTGCACTATAAACAAAAAAAGAAAATGACAATTTTGAAAAAAACGCATTTTTTTACTTTTTGCTATAATATCCCCCAAAAATATATAAAAAATGTTTTTTTTCTCAGTTTAGGCCGATATGTATTCTTCTACATATTTTTGGTAAAAAAAAAATCGCAATAAGCGTATATTGATTGGTTTGCGCAAAATTTATAGCGTCTACAAAATAGGGGATAGTTTTATGGCATTTTTATTTTTATTAGTAATGGCAGCGAACTGCGATTTTTATCAGGACTGCGACATTATGGCGGACACATCAGACATTTTTGACACATTTTTGGGACCATTGTCATTTATACAGCGATCAGTGCGATTAAAAATGCATTGATTACTGTGTAAATGACACTGGCAGTAAAGGGGTTAACCACTAGGGGGCAGTGAAGGGGTTAGGTGTGTCCTAGGGAGTGATTCTAACTTTGAGGGGACTGGGCTTGAACACACAGGACAGTGATCACTGCTCTCGATGACAGAGCAGTGATCTCTGTCCTGTCACTAGGCAGAACGGGGAACGCTTTGTTTACATAAGCATCTCCCCATTCTTCCTCTCCGTGACACGATCGCAGGCACCCGGTGGACATCGAGTCTGTGGGACCCGCAGTCATGGAGACCGCAGCGGCGCTCACGCGCTCGCGACACCGCTTCTTAAAGGGGACGTACCTGTACGCCCTTTTGCCTGCCAGTGCCATTCTTGCCATTGGGTCGTGCTGGTCGGCAAGCGGTTAAAGCAGGTGTAAAGTCCCCATAAAAATGCTAAATCCCCCTGCAGATTTGAGTCATAATGTACTAGTATGCACCGCATACATTATGACAGACTTACCTGCAAACAGAGCCTTTCAAGCTTCGCTGTCACGACTCCCCCGGCGCTTCCATCTTCGCCTGCTCTTCCTTCTGGGTTTCGTAAGCTCGGTCACCTGAATGGCCCGGCGGAGTGGGCCATAAATGTAGTCTAAGCTGCGCATGCGCGAGCTCGGATCACATTCCTACTGAACGGAAAGGAGGAGATTCATGACAGAAGAGACCTCTAGGGTCTCTTCTGTTATATAAACCCTGCCTGTCAGCAGATTTTTACATTTTGACTTTACTTCCACTTTAAAGGATAAGTTCACCTTTTGAAAAAAAATAATACATGCAAATTTTTTTGCAGGTTAACAGTCACTTTTCAGAGCTGCAGCAATGACAGAAAAGTGAACATTCTATTTGCCTTTAGTAAACCAACCCCATAGGGATTGATTTATTGAAATCTGGTGTAGCTCTGCATAGAAACCAGCTTCCAGTTTTTTTTTGTCAAACCTTAAAGTGGTTGTAAAGCCTCAAGGTTTTTCACCTTAGTGCATTCTATGCATTAGGGTGAAAAACCTCCTGTCCTTTCTCTTACCTGAGCCCAATCTGATGCACCATCCATCTGTGTACGAGTGCAGCGGTACCAGCCACTGTCTCTCTCCTCATTGGACAGATTGATAGCAATGGGAACCATTGGCTCCCGCTGCTGTCAATCTAATCCTGTAACACGGGAGCGGTGGGCGAGGCTGAATCCCACTTTCTGTGTCAATTGGCGCAGCAGCGGGACTTGGGAGTGAGCGCGCACGGGTGCCCCCATTTAAAGCGGCTTTCCGTAAGGGGTTACCGATGAAGAGGAGGAGCCAGGAGCGCCAGAGGGGGACCCCAGAAGAGGAGGTTTGAATTGCACAGAACAGGTAAGTATTGAGATGTTTGTTATTTAAATACAAAGAACCCCCAAAAACTTTACAACTGTTTTAAATGAACAGGCTGAAGTTAGAAGCTTATGTTTGCACTCTCCAGTTTTAGTAAATCAACCCTATAGTCTTCTGGCAAAATTACTGTTCACTTTGCAAGGGAATTTTCCCCCATTGCTAGTGCATTCACATTCATAGGTGAAGCTCTGCTGACTTCCAACATCTAATCATGTGCAAGCAGAAATACTGTTTTTTTTTTTTCTCTTGCACACAATTGGCTATTCTTTATTTGCAAACTGAAATGTTAACGCATTCACTAAGCTCTGGGGAAAATCCCCTTTGCAAAGTGCAACTTCCTTTTGCAAAGTGAACAGCCTATTTGCCTTTAGTAAATCAATCCCTATGTATCCATAATCCTGAATAATCATAAAACCTCTTTTACATAAGGCGGCTTAAACATTTTTTTGTAAATCAGCTATTGTCGCCTTTTAAAATATATTTAATTCTGTCAAGCAACATAAACCACAATTTATTTATCCATAAATATTCTTCTGCGTAACACAATTTGTGATTTATCTTTAGTGGCTCTTTACCGGCAATAACGCACATGGTGGGTATTATTCATACATACCGCTTCCTCAAAGAAACCGACAAAAGGCGATCCTGTACATCTCTGCAGAAGAAGCTGGCTGTGTAGTTGTGTGCTGGGAATCTAAATTTGAATACAAAAATAATTAAAGTTTTTTGTTATAACTCTAAAAGCTAAAACAAAATAAATAAATAAAAATGTAAAAAAAAGTGTATACCTTTGTGACAAAAATAAACAGAAACAATTGAGTACTGTCCGTGATGCTTTTTTTATTTGCACTAACATATCATTTTTCAGGACAAACTTTTGTAGTATGCCCCCTTCTTTAAGGTCCTCCTAGCAGTATTGCTAGGTCCTTGAAGAAGAGGCCATACCTCAAAAGCTTGTCTTAAAAAAATTGTATGTTAGTGCAAATAAAAAAAGTATCAGGGACAGTACTCAATTGTTTTTGTTGCACTAATACAGCTACAATCACCTCTGAGAGAAATAAAAAACAGCTGAAGTAATAGAAGGAGGCAGAGAAACACAGGAAGAAACCATTTCATGAAAAATAGATTACAGGACCATTAGGTAGTGGATGTGTATGGATTATTTTTGGAGAATAAGGCTATGGTGTAGTGTCACTGTCAGTTAATCATGTTGAGATGGATATATATATACAGAATACAGTCCACAGGGTCATTTGTAAAAGCCCAACCATATATAAGAACATGTATACATAGCAGAGAACATTGGCTTGGTGGTTAGTTCTCTCTTTGCTTGCATAGGTTTCTTTCCACCCTTCAAACACATGCTGGTAGAACAAGGCTTACCTTAGAACGAAGCCCTCCAGCACCGTGCTGTCACCTTCCATCTTCACCCGGTCCTCCTTCCAGGTTCGCAGACTCCGCTGTATGAGTGGCCGGAGCCGCAATGACATCACTCCCACGCATGCATGTGGGAGCCTGCGTTTACGTCACAGGAATCTGAAGAAACAGTATGGGTGGCCGTTCCTTCATAGCGCATGTGTTGGTGACGTCACCGGCTGCATCTTAAGTAAATATCTCCTAAATGATGCATGTTTAGGAGATATTTAGAATACCTGTAGGTAAGCCTTATTATAGGCTTACCTATGGATATTAATCATGCATGGGAGTTTATTCCTATTTTAACAAAATAAAACATACAGATTCCTCCATCACAATCAAGGTAGATAGAGGAATCCTTCACGCAGGGACTCTCGGCTGTCAGAATACATTGATCAGTGGCTGCAGTCCACTGATTGAGAATAGTTTTCCAAAAAGCCTGTTCAACAGAAGTCAATCAATTGAGCGGTACCAACTACATATGGATCAAAATCTGTCCGCTTCAGCAGGGGTAACCTAGATGGCTAAATTGAGTGCCCTACCTCCTATGTTCTTTGAGTCCCCAGCAATTAAAGCGCTATAGAAATACAAATTAAAGTATATTTTACCCCTTGCCTTGTAAACCAACCCATTCAGTTTAAAATAAAAATAAAAGGCAAAACATTTGTGTATAGATATAAAAAGCATTAGAAATACTTTTTATTTTTATTTTTCACATACCCTCTGTTCTCAACTGCAATGGGATCTTTGAGAGGTGGTGGAGGAGAAACAGCAGCGCACTGTTCTTCCCAGTGAATGGCTGTGCAGAGGGGGCATGTCAGCACAGGTCTAATCAATGGAAGGAAAGGAGGCTCAGTTCTTAGCACAGCTAGAAAACTGAGAACGCTGTGCTTTCATGCTTAGTGTGATCAGTTTTTAACTGGAAAGGACAGGATACTTTTTCATACAAGTACATGGGTACAGCAGGCACATACCAGGAATATGAAACATTGGGTGTACATATTCTATAAATTAAAGAAAACAAAAAAAACGTACCTTAGTGGCAGCCATGTCTTTAACCACTTCCTGCCCGCCGTATAGTAAAATGACGGCAGGAACGACCTCGATCTCAGTAAAGAGCTGATGATGCGGCTATTTACCCATGTGATTGGCTGTGTTCAATCACAGCCAGTAACATGTAAACAAGGAAGTGCCGTTTATCAGCTCTCCTCTTCTCACAATGACAGGGTGTGTGGCGAGAAGAGCTGATCAGCGGCATCTCCCCGAAGGGGAGACCTGTACAGGTAATCAGGGCACTGATCATCAGTGCCCTGATTACAGTACAGCCCAAGCAGTGCCCATTGGTGAAACCAATCAGTGCCCATCAGTGACACCAATCAGTGCACATTAGTGATGCCAGTCAGTGCTGCCTTTCAGTGCACATCAGTGCCAACCATCAGTGCTCATCAGTGCGACCTATTGCCCATCAGTGCCGCCTATCAGTGCTTATTAGTGCCGTATATCAGTGCCACCTATGAGTGCCCATCAGTGCGACATATTAGTGCCTCCTTATCAGTACCACCTAATCAGAGCCGCCTCATCAGTGCCTATAATTGCCACCTCATCGGTGCCCATCAGTGCAGCCTATCAGTGTAGCCTCATCAGCGCACATCAATGAAGGTGAAAAATTACTTATTTATAAAATTTATTGACAGAAACTAAGAATACCTTTTTTTTTTTTTTTTTCAAAATTTTCGTTTTTTTATAGCAAAAAATAAAAAACCCAGCAGTGATTAAAAACCATCATAACAAAGCTCTATTTGTGTGAAAAAAAAATGATAAAAATCTAATTTGGATACAGTGTTGCATGATCGCTCAATTGTCATTCAAATGGTGACAGTGCTGAAAATTGGCCTGGGCAGGAAGAGGGTAAAAGTGCCCAGTAGGCAAGTGGTTAAAGAGCAATTCCAGGTATGGCTATTTCATACATAGTTACATTGGTTGAGCTTGGACCAATGTAACTATGTATACACCATACCTGGCCAATGCCCCTGGAAGCTGGAAATTACTGAAGTACACATCGTTACCCCAGTGATCTCCACTAGCTTTCAGGTTCTGTGCTGAGCGGCTGTCCTTCTGCATTCTGAACACAGGAGGTCAGGCGCTTGGCGTAGGCGCCATTCAGATAAAGATTTGCAATTTCTGAACGAATGCAAAACTTCCTCTGATTGGACAAGGTGGAGAAGTGCAGAGTTGATGTCACACGCTCCACCTCGTCCAATCAGAATGATTTGCATCCATTCAGAAATTGCAAAGCTTTCTCTGAATGGTGCCCAGGTCCAAGCTGGACCAATGTAACTATGTATAAAATATCCATTCTTGGAATTCCTGTATAAACTCCACCACTTTGCTGCTCCCCAGTCGTGCACAGCGGTTCCTCCCTCCAGCTCGTATGTTCTGTAGTGATGTATGAGCCAACAAGATGAAATCCAGCACATGCAGCAGGAACTGGTATTCTGGAGGGGTAGAAAACCTGCAGTGGCCAGGGAGTTCCAAGATGCGGGTCATTAGAAAGGTAAGTATACTGTACATGATCTTCTTTCACGGGCTGGGCTTTTCTTTACAATTGACCCTGTGGTGACAGGTTCACTTTCAAAATAAAATGTTACAATAATCTGTGTTTTTACCTGAAACTTACACATATGTGCTAAACAGAAACTAGCAAGTATTTAAACATGCGTAAAACTGGGAATCCATAAATTTCTCTTCCTGCGGAACTCTGTTGTTTGGTAGAACAAAAGCACAGCCTTGCCATTCCATTGTAAGGCCCATAAAACGACTTTACAAGTGTGTAGGCCCCTGCTAGGACTTGCAGGTATCCATATAAATATGTTACATTGGAGCTGATAATGGAAAACACATTCTTAGTATTCTGAATTTTAAAGTGACTGCAGCTAAATAGCTGTACAATTCTACAGCCATATATTTGGCGTATTTGTTTTTGGGTGCATCAGATTTAAAGCCAACTAATTTATTGCATCCAACTAGCTACTATCAGGTAAACAGTTTACTCTAAATCAGTGTTTCTCAACTCCAGTCCTCAAGGCCCCCCAACAGGTCATGTTTTCAGGATTTCCCTCAAAAGAAACGGCTGTGGTAATTACTAAGGCAGTGAAACTGATCAAATCACCTGTGCAAAATAATGGCAAGCCTGAAAACATGACCTGTTAGGGCTCCTTGAGGACTGGAGTTGAGAAACACTACTCTAAATGGAAACCTGGCACGAAGGAAATGTATAGGCTGCCATTGTCATTACTAGTATCCTGGCTGCCATGTTAACCTAATAACTTCATTGGTTTCAAGGGACTGATGGGAAACAAGTATGTTGATAAGGTTTTCTGACTTCATGCTGACTTTGTACTCATCACTGGGCCTCCAACCCAGAAAATATTGAACCACTTCACATAACACACCTCTTCACCCTCTATGGACCATAGCCATTTTTACATTTCTGCTATGGACCTGTTAATTTGACAATAATTGTGTCATTGCTGAAGACAACAAGGTAATACATATATATTGTTTTCTTAGTCCGGGTTTGCACTGCTCCGACACAGAAGTCACATGACTTCTGATCCGACTTTGCCCTGCGACTTTTAGGTCCGACTTCTATGAGACTTCAATGAACAGGATCTGACTTTGATCCAACCTTGAGATGATTGCGACTTCACTTATGGGGGGGGGGGGAACAGAGGAAGAAGACATTGCTGGAGTAACCAGAGGAAGAAGACACGTTGGAGCAGCCACTTCATTTTAAATAAAGGACTTGTCAAAAACCGTCTTTTGTTTTTTGTAACACTACAGCCTCCAGATTCCGATAAGCACCCCTGCCCACAAACCCCCACAACCACCGCCCAGGGTTGTCGGGAAGAGGCGCTTGTTACCATCAACATAGGGACAAACTGCTTTGGGGTGGGGGGGGCAAAGCTCCCTGCCCACAGACCCCCCCCCCCCATGTTGAAGGCATGTGGACTGGTATAGAGTTAGGGTTTCCCCTTGAAGAAGAAGGTTAGGACTCAGGGATTGGAATAGGGACCCCTTTTCCTGACTAGCTGGGCAGCATGCTCGGATAAGGGTCTTGTATGGTCTTAGGGGGACCCCACGCCATTTTTTAAAAAAAAAGTTTGGACGTGGGGGTTCCCTTTCAAGATCCTCAGAGCACAAGTCGCGTGCCACAGGTCGGATTAGTTAAGATTATGATGCGACTAGGATGCAGCTTACAGTGGATATAAAAAGTCTACACACCCCTGTTAAAATGTCAGGTTTCTGTGATGTAAAAATGAGACAAAGATAAATCATTTCCAAACTTTTTCCACCTTTAATGTGACCTATAAACTGTACAACTCAATTGAACAACAAACTGAAATCTTTTGGGTGGAGGGAAGTAAAAATAAAACCTGACATTTGTGTAGATTTTCTATATCCACTGTACGTTAAAATCAATGGGCTGAAATCGTGCCCAAGTCAGACCAAAGTACTGCAGGAACCTTTTTCAAAGTCGGACTGACACAAGTCGGACCAGTTAAGACGGCTCCCATGGGGGGCCATTGATTTTGACATGTCATGCGACTTGTTCACTTAAAGTCGGAGCTTATGTCAGACCAGTGTGAACCGGTCCTTAAGGACAAAAAAAAATCTTTCTTTTTATGATATTTTTTTTCAACAGTGATTTTTTTCTTTGCAAACCTTGAACAATAAAACGCAACAAAACTAAACAAAACACACTTTTTTTTTCTTGAGCAGTGTTAGATAAAAAATATAACGTGTTACTGCACATAAAATATGCACACTTTATTCTGTAATGTGTCCTAAAATTATGATTCTAGTACAAAGCATTGCAAAGTTATTTACAGGAAATAAAGTGTGCTTTTTTATTTTTTTTATTTTGCACTTCTTTGAATGGGATATGTGTAAATATATGTTAAATGTGTAAAAATATTAACAAACAAAACAAAAAAGTTAAAACATTAAAAATTAATAAAATAGAAACAAACAAAAAAATCAGCAGAAAAATAATACTTGAAGGAAGAAAGAGACTAAGGAGTTAATTAGCGCTGATTAGAGTAAACTAAGGATTGATAAGGGGTTAACCACTTGGCGACCACGCTATAGCCGAATGATGGCCACATCGCGGTTGTCCAGTTCTGGTAGGGCGTCTATTGACATCCTTTCAGAACCAAGCCCCCTGTGCGCAAGCTGCAGCGCACATCTGTCCAGCAGACATACATGATCACAGATTGGGTAAAGGGCCAATCACAGAGGCCCTTTACCACGTCATCAGCTGTGTCTAATCACAGCTGATCACAATGTAAATACCCTTGCCAGTTATCAGCATTCCTTTCCCCACACTGTCACAGCGTGAGGAGAGCCAGTAACCGTCACATGTGAAAGGGGAACACCTACACTCATAATCAGCACAATGGGAAATTTCCTCTAGTGGGACTTTGTAAGGCAAGAGTCTTCAAACAATGATATATCAAAAAAATATATAATTTTATTATCAAAAGTTAAAACATGACAAAAGTAAAAGAGGTGGATGCCAGCAAATTCAGATGGTGGTAACAAAAAGGAGTATACATATCTATTTACAATAATGCAATTAACCCCACACAGATTGTTTCAGCAGGGGGCTGAAAACAGAGGTCCGACGCGTTTCAAGGTTATAAGTGTTGAAACCTCTTCTTCAGGGACTGATGGTGAGGTATATGATTATCTAAAAACATTTTGCAAAGAAAAAAAGAATAAGCAACACCGTGAGAACCAAACATCATATAATATTCGAATACATTCATATAACATAGAAATAAAAATTTAATTGGTGCGTTTAAGAAATGTTCTGACCGTGTTACTCCTAAGCCAACATCGAGTAGCATCCAACTTCAAGAAAAAATGCGGCAGAATGGTTTGCCGGCAGGGATCAGATCCGTGAGCCAAAGCTTGTCACCGAGAAATGCGCAAATCCACGGCCCAGGACAGAACACAAAGGGCGTCCGTGCCCGTATAGTCCACTCGGCGCACAGGGGCCAATGTGTCATCCTTTTGTTTGGCACTTTTGGCCTCCTTCTTCATGATCGTGCATGACCGGGATATGCTTATCCCGTTGCCATGACGATCAGCGCGCCATGAGCCCCTGATGCGGACGTCAGCTCCCTCCCAACACGGGTCTGCTCTCTCTAGCGTGTGACGTCATCTCCTCCTGGACGCCGAAACATGTATGGGGCTCTGGGGGCGGGCCTGCACGCCGGGTACTCTGAGGTTGACCCTTCCCACTGCCATGACGCCTGCCCAAACTTGAGCCAGCTGTGTCAGTTTTTTCCCCAACGAGCAGTGCTATTTAGGCTGCACGTGTGGACGCCCAGTCTCATGCCAGTACAGGCATCAGACTGGTCGTGCAGCCGCTCACCTCTAAAGGTAAATCATCCATTTTTGCTTTGTAAACCACACGTTGTATATCCTGATATGACACTCTGCAGAGAGCAATGTGCCTCTATATGCAAACTCACTTTTATACTGTATTGCAATGGCTATTGCCCACTTAGGACATTCCATGCTGCAGTTTGAGTAATATATGGCTGCTATTTGTGACTTTGATTAATCACACAGCACCAATTATCTCTCTCTTTTCTTTCTAGCTGTTGTTTGCAGACGCTTCCACCGCTCTCCCTTTGTGTGATTTCTTTTCTCTGGGGGATCTAATACTATCTCTGACCAGATAGCGCCTCATGTGACATCCCCTCATCCCTTAATAGGAGCGATTTATCCTCCATGTATTAACAGGTATGTATAGGACATATATACATTCCCATTATACTAAATCTATAGTAGGTGTAAGCCTATTTAGGCTTAACCTTTTTCCCTATATCTATGGGGTGGTTTCTTTTATATTGTCCCTTCTTTCCCTCAGTTGACAGGATATTCTATGACATTTGATATCAGTGATGTCACATTACAAGTGGTAGGACGCCCTTTGTGTTCTATCCTGGGCCGTGGATTTGCGCATTTCTCGGTGACAAGCTTTGGCTCACGGATCTGATCCAACCATTCCGCCCCATTTTTTCTTGAAGTTGGATGCTACTCGATGTTGGCTTAGGAGTAACACGGTCAGAACATTTCTTAAACGCACTAATTAAATTTTGATTTCTTTGTTATATGAATGTATTTGAATATTATATCATGTTTGGTTCTCACGGTGTTGCTTATTCTGTTTTTCTTTGCAAAATGTTTTTAAATAATCATATACCTCACCATCAGTCCCTGAAGAACACTTCAACACTTATAACCTTGAAACGCGTCGGGCCTCTGTTTTCAGCCCCCTGCTGAAACAGTCTTTGTGGTGTTAATTGCATTATTGTAAACAGATATGTATACTCCTCCATCTGAATTTGCTGGCATCTACCTCTTTTACTTTTGTCATGTTTTAACTTTTGATAATAAAATTATATATTTTTTTGATATATCATTGTTTGAAAACTCTTGCCTTACAAAGTCCCACTAGAGGAAATTTCCTATTGTGTAGTCTTATAGGGATGTGGGCAAGGTGTCTTCTTCCACAAGGTTCCTGTCACTACCATTGTATACACTCATAATCAGTGACCTGATAATCAGTGCTGCCAATCAGTGCCCATTTGTACTGCCAATCAGTGCCGTCTATCAGTGCCTCTTCATCAGTGTCCCCTATCAGTGCTGCCTATCAGTGCCCATCAGTGCTGCCTATCAGTGCCGTATATCAGTGCCGTATATCAGTGCAGCCTCATCAGTGTTCACCAGTGCTGCCTTATCAGTGCAGCCTATTAGTGCCCATCAGTACAGTCTCATCAGCACACATCAGTGAAGGAGAAAAATGACCTGTTTGCAAAATATTATAACAGAAACTAAAAAAAATGTTTTTGTTTTCCCCCCAAATGTTTGGTCTTTTTTGATTTGTTTAGCAAAAAAATAAAAAACCCAGTGGTGATTAAATACCACCAAAAGAAAGTTATATTTGTGTGAAAAAAAATTATAAAAATCTGATATGAGTACAGCGTAGCATGACTGCGCAATTGTTATTCAAATTATGACAGCACTAAAAGCTAAAAATTGGCCTTGGCAGGAAGGGGGTGAAAGTGCCCAGTAGGCAACTGGTTAAACAGAGGAATATTTTATTTAAACAAGAAAACATTTTTTAATTGTCAGGTTGCTTTAACAAACATAATTTGCAGATCATCTCTTTGATCTGCAGTAGAGTTGGGCTGAACACCCCCCGGTTCGGCTCGTGCCAAAACTCTCGAACATTGCATGAGTTTGGACCCAAACCCTATTGAAGTCTATGAGACCCGAATTTGAAAAACCAAAATTCCCCATTTTGAAGGCTTGTATGCATGTTATTGGCCATAAAAACGGTATGGGGGCCAGGGTACTGCCCTAGGGGACATGTATCAATGCAATTTTTTTTTTAAAGGTAATTTTTACATGAGCAGTGATTTTAATGATGCTTAAAGTGAAACAATAAATATGAAAAATTCCTTTAAATATAGTGCCTGGGGGGTCCCTTTAGTCTGGCTGTAAAGTGGCGCGTCTGTACTATGTATAGAACCTGCTGCAGCAAAACTGACATTTATAACAACAACAAAAAATGACGTTTAAATTGCCGGCAATACCATTGGCAGCAATACAAAAATGTAAAAAAAAAAGCGTGGGGTCCCCCCAAAATCCAGACCCTTATCCGAGCATGCACCCGGCAGGTCAGGAAAGTGGCGGGGGGGACAAGCGAGGATCCCCTCCTGAACCATACCAGGCCAAATGTCAACATGGGGGGGTGCTTTGCCCGAGACAAGTGTTACACAGGGGGAGGAGGACTTGTCAGCTAAAATGTTCCAGGCAAGTGTGCAAATACTTGGAGACAAACAAAAGTGTAATCTGCCTGAGCAGCCTTCTCCTCGTGAGCTGCGTTCTTGGATGGCTGTGGAAGGAGGAGGGGTGCTCTGTCTGACCTCACAGCTAGCCTTGGAAAGCACATCGAAGATGGGACAAAGTATTACATGTAATTCTACCCTGGGGAACACATTAATAAAATGCAAGTCAGACTTTTTATTTAATGCAGGGACAGCCAGGCAACTAAGCATTTTTATAAGTGAGTCATCAATGGCAGCCTTCATATATATATATATCTCTATTTGTTTTACTCATGGGTGCTTGAAATCCCAATAGAATGCACTCTACCCAACTGCAGGAATACATTCTTGTGGGATTTCGAGCACTCATGGGTAAAGCATAGTGACATCACCTGCACCTCCTGGAAGCATGCATACAATCAGGGCTGTCTCAATGAGTGGGCACACCTGGGCACTGCCCAGGGGCCCCAGCTGCATGGGGGGCCCCTGCACTTTCCCCAAATTGGGGGCCCCATGATGGTACTGAGAGTGATGGATACATAGGGGAGACAGGCTGGCAGCGGCGTGCCGTGCTGTGCAGAATGATACCTATTATTTCACAGCCAGCAGGGAGGGGCAGGGCCGGAGCTCCAGTGATGCTCTGACCCCGCCCCATGCAGCTTGAATGCTCAGGACTCGGAGGCTGCAGGGTAGGAGCTGGAGTGGGAGCTGCTGAGTCGGCAGCACTGAGAGCCTGTCTGCAGAAGTAGCATTGTGGATGGTGTCATGGTGAGCCCAGCCCTGTTTGCACAGAAGGGCTTGGAATGTCCGGATGGATGCTCCCTTCTCCGCCCCTCTTTCTGCCTGCTTGATTAGTATAGGTGAGCCCAGTGCTGGAGGTGGGTACATAGCCAAAAGTTTACATGCACTGCATGTCCACTGGAAAAGGGGCAATGTTTGGCTATAGTGCTAGAGGTATCAGGGATGTAGAGAGGCCACAGTGTAGGGGGTATCAGGGATGTAGTGGAGTCACAATACAAGGGGTATCTTATGGTATTTGGTAACAGTGCTGGGGGGAATATCTAAGGTGTAGAGGGGTCAGAGTGCTGGGGGGATATCTGGGGTGTAGAGGGGTCAGAGTGTTGGGGGGATAACTGGAATGAAGAGGGGTCAGAGTGCTGGGGGGATATCTGTGGTGTAGAGGGGTCAGAGTGCTGGGGGGATATCTGGAATGTAGAGCGGTCAGAGTGTTGGGGGGATATCTGAGAGGCAATGTTTGGCTATAGTGCAATGTAGAGGGGTCAGAAAGTTGGGGGGATATCTGTGGTGTAGAGGGGTCAGAGTGCTGGGGGGATATCTGTGGTGTAGAGGGGTCAGAGTGCTGGGGGGATATCTGTGGTGTAGAGGGGTCAGAGTGCTGGGGGGATATCTGTGGTGTAGAGGGGTCAGAGTGCTGGGGGGATATCTGTGGTGTAGAGGGGTCAGAGTGCTGAGGGGATATCTGGAATGTAGAGGGGTCAGAGTGCTGGGGGAATATCTGTGGTGTAGAGGGGTCAGAGTGCTGGGGGGATATCTGGAATGTAGAGGGGTCAGAGTGCTGGGGGGATATCTGTGGTGTAGAGGGGTCAGAGTGCTGGGGGGATATCTGGAATGTAGAGGGGTCAGAGTGCTGGGGGAATATCTGTGGTGTAGAGGGGTCAGAGTGCTGGGGGGATATCTGTGGTGTAGAGGGGTCAGAGTGTTGGGGGGATATCTGTGGTGTAGAGGGGTCAGAGTGCTGGGGGGATATCTGTGGTGTAGAGGGGTCAGAGTGTTGGGGGGATATCTGTGGTGTAGAGGGGTTAGAGTGTTGGGGGGATATCTGTGGTGTAGAGGGGTCAGAGTGTTGGGGGGATATCTGTGGTGTAGAGGGGTCAGAGTGATGGGGGGATATCTGTGGTGTAGAGGGGTCAGAGTGCTGGGGGGGAAATCTGTGGTGTAGAGGGGTCAGAGTGCTGGGGGGATATCTGTGGTGTAGAGGGGTCAGAGTGTTGGGGGGATATCTGTGGTGTAGAGGGGTCAGAGTGTTGGGGGGATATCTGTGGTGTAGAGGGGTCAGAGTGCTGGGGGGATATCTGTGGTGTAGAGGGGTCAGAGTGCTGGGGGGATATCTGTGGTGTAGAGGGGTCAGAGTGCTGGGGGGATATCTGTGGTGTAGAGGGGTCAGAGTGCTGGGGGGATATCTGTGGTGTAGAGGGGTCAGAGTGCTGAGGGGATATCTGGAATGTAGAGGGGTCAGAGTGCTGGGGGAATATCTGTGGTGTAGAGGGGTCAGAGTGCTGGGGGGATATCTGGAATGTAGAGGGGTCAGAGTGCTGGGGGGATATCTGTGGTGTAGAGGGGTCAGAGTGCTGGGGGGATATCTGGAATGTAGAGGGGTCAGAGTGCTGGGGGGATATCTGTGGTGTAGAGGGGTCAGAGTGTTGGGGGGATATCTGTGGTGTAGAGGGGTCAGAGTGCTGGGGGGATATCTGTGGTGTAGAGGGGTCAGAGTGCTGGGGGGATATCTGTGGTGTAGAGCGGTCAGAGTGCTGGGGGGATATCTGGAATGTAGAGCGGTCAGAGTGCTGGGGGGATAACTGGAATGAAGAGGGGTCAGAGTGCTGGGGGGATATCTGTGGTGTAGAGGGGTCAGAGTGCTGGGGGGATATCTGGAATGTAGAGCGGTCAGAGTGCTGGAGGAATATCTGTGGTGTAGAGGGGTCAGAGTGCTGGGGGGATATCTGTGGTGTAGAGGGGTCAGAGTGCTGGGGGGATATCTGGAATGTAGAGGGGTCAGAGTGCTGGGGGGATATCTGTGGTGTAGAGGGGTCAGAGTGCTGGGGGGATATCTGTGGTGTAGAGGGGTCAGAGTGCTGGGGGGATATCTGGAATGTAGAGGGGTCAGAGTGCTAGGGGGATATCTAGGGTATAGAGGGGCCATAGTACTGGGGAGTCAATCTAGCAGATATATTTATTGCACAGGACAGCTTTGTTACTTTATGTATGTAGTATTTTCCCACTCTTTCTTTGGTGTACAGAATGATTGTTCATGTAGTTAATGTGGAGCTCCACCCAAAAGGGGAAGCTCCGCTTGTCTGCCTCCTACCTACTTGATGCCTGTTTACCTGCGCTGTCTCCATTGTAGGGGCCCCAGAGCATTACTTTGCCCAGGGGCCCATGATGCTATTAAGACAGCCCTGCATACAATGATAGTAAGATTTTGAAAAAAGTCCAGACTTACATGTGGCTGACTTCAGGCTTGACTAGCCCCACTCTGGTGGTGATGTTTCCTGGCCTATGAGAAAACAAAGATTGACCGTTAGATGATGCAGGGGAACTGATACAGACAAAAGTCACTTGTTATCAGTATGCTGCTCTTATTTTCAATGCAAGGATGAACAAAATAATATAGAAACATGCCTAGATTAGACAACTGTCGGAAAGAAACCTGCCAGGAAAAAAATTAAGTAGCTGCTATTGCTGACTTATTTTTAAAAAAATGTGCAGGTTCCCCCGGCTGTCACCCAGAACCTTGCTTCACCACCTAGACAGACATTATCCTGGATCAGGCAGGTCAGCTGTTCTGACACTTCTCTGACTGCACGTTACAGTCAGAGTCTTACTATGTAGTATAGAAAGGTTAGGAGAGCACCTCAGATAGGGATACGATCGATCAGATCATAAAGCTCCATGCTCGTACAATCAATAACTTGTGCTCGTAACTTACAATTGTATCTTAAAGTGATACTAAAGGTTCAGCTTTAAAAAAAAACAAGCATGTCATACCTATTTGCTCTGTGTAATGGTTTTGCACAGAGCAGCCTGAGCCTCCTCTTCTCAATCCCCCGCCAGCACTCATGGCGCCTCTCCCCTGCTGAGTGCCCCCCAGAGCAAGCAGCTTGCTCTGGTGGCACTCATGTATGCTTGCTCCTGAGCCGTCTGTGTGTCCTCAGGCCCGCCACTGCTCCCTCCTTACTGTATGTGATTGACAGCAGCGGGCATCGGGCTCCTGCTGCTGTGTCTCAGCCAATGAGTAAGGAGAGACACAGGAGAGCCTCTGCTCTCATGTACTACTCTGGATCGAGATTGGGTTCAGGTTAGTATAAGGGGAGGCTGAGGGGGGAGCTGCACACTGAGGCTGGGTTCACTATGCGAATTAGATGCAGATTTTACCGAATCCAATTTGCATGACAGGAGACTTTGACCGGCTCTCAATGGAGCCAGTTCACACAGCTTGGGGGCGGGCATGGTCCGCACTGGAAAAGGGTCCTGTGCGCCTTTGGCTCCATTTCAGGTCGGAATTCAGGCACCTTAACCGCAGCTAGTGTGAACTCGGCCTGAAGGTTTTTTTACCTTCATGTATTGAAAAACCTTCAACCTCTAGAACCACTTAAACTATCAATGAAAAGCAACCCCCATGTGCATACTGATCTAATAAGTTGTCTACTAAAAATTCATTATTCCTATCGGAAAAGATTGATCGGAAACGAAGTTGATTATTTATCAAAGTGTTTGACCACCATTACATGGTGGAACCAGAAATATGATTGATAACTTACTATCTAATCTAAAGAATCAATCAAAATCCACTTCCCCACATGTGGTTGAATGAGTTGATGATTATAGATTGTTTATGTCTACCAGAGGAGATCGATCAGAACATAAAATCAGTCCTTTATCGAAGCGCGTATGGCACCATAACAGTAAATTGTTGATCGTTTCACATTGATCAGCAGCACTTTATTCATGTATACAATTGAATTTAGATCCAATAGATTATGAGATTACATGATGGAAACATAGATGTGACCAATAATTTACGATATTGATCAAAATCCACTTCCAAGTGTGTGGCATATTAATCGATTGGGTTGTCAACTATAGATAATTATTCCTATCGAAAGAAGTTGATAATTTATTGAAGTGTGTATGACCACCATTACATGGAGGAAACAGAGATTTAAAGAAGTATTGCCAAAGCTCTTTTGACCCTACCTCTCCTGTGGATCACAGGAGTAGACCTAGTTCTGCACTCCTGTGACCCAGTGGCGTAGCGTGGGTTGTCAGCACCCAGGGCAAGGCAAGTAATTTGCGTCCCCTAACCTGCAGACTTTTAGCACTCCCCGAGTCCCTTTAAATACAATAGTACTGACCTACCTGATTCCTATACTGACCACTACACTAACCTGCTTGATTTCAACACTGACCAACCTGATTCCTTTACTGAGCATTACACACTACACTGACCACTATACTATACTGTCCACTACACTATACAGTCCACTACACTATACTGACCACCACTACACTGACCACTATACTATCCACTACACTACACTGACCACTATACTACACTGTCCACTACACTGACCACCATACTACACTACACTGACCACTATACTGCACTGTCCACTATACTGACCACCATACTACACTACTCTGACCACCATACTACACTAACTGACCACCATACTACACTACACTGACCACCATACTATACTGACTGACCACCATACTATACTGACTGACCACATACTATACAAACTGACTACATACTACACTAACTGACCACCATACTACACTAACTGACCACATACTACACTAACTGACCACATACTACAATAACTGACCACCATACTACACTAACTGACCTTCTCTCTCTCTCTCTATCCCCCCCCCCGGGGCCAGTACCACGACTGTCACAAGGGAGTCTCACTAACCTTCGTGTCTGGCTGGCTTGCATCAGTCCGGAGGAGAAGACAGCAGCGGCTCACATTGCTTCTCTCCCCCGCGCTGTAGCTGCCATGTTCAGTGTCCGGCGCAGCGCGCTGTGATAGGACGTATGGGGGTCATGTGTGGAGGCCGGACTTCAGGAGCGATCGCGGACAGGCCAGCCCTACGACTCACATGACCCCCATACACCCAATCACAGGGCACCGGACACTGAACATGGCGGCCGGAGAGCGGGGGACACAGGAATTTAAAATTAGGAGGAGGCAGCCATTGACACATACTGGCGCCCCCCTAAATGTCACGCCCGGAGCCACGGCACTCCCTGCACCCCCCATGCTACACCACTGCTGTGACCCAGATTCAGCTGACAGCAGTCTAAAGTCGGCTGTTGGCTGACATCACTCAACCAGTCCAGGCTCTGCAGGAATCCCAACAATAATATTCGACCTAGATGCCTGACGGCAGCTGGCTCAGCCTTTGGGTGCCACTGAGAGCCTGAGCCAGCCCCCCCCCTCGTTGATTTGTTTTGGAATTCGTTCTGCTTTGTTAAATTTCATTTTGTTTATTCATTTGCCAAAGAATTCCAAATTTTCAGAATGATTCGAATTTGGGTAGATCGAAAAATGACTGATTGTGAAAAATAGCTGGTTGTTAAGGAGCTGGGAAGCCAGGCGCCGTGTCCTTAACAACCAATGACTTATTAGCTGGGTCGATGATGTCACAGGGGGGCGGGGTCACCCACTGAAATCATTGGGCGAATCCGCCCCTTAGCTATTTAAGACATGTCAGATGGAGGAGCAGGCAGTCAGCGGGGAACCATCGATGAGGCCAAAAGGATTTTTTTTGGGCCTTTTTGTTTAGGGTCCAGCGGTGCAGCAGGCAGCATGATAGATGATGGATTTACATCAGGGGATACTATTTTTTATTTTTTAATAAAGGAGTTGTCAAAAACTCATGTACTGTCTTTATTCACTTTATGTACTGTTTTTATTTACACTTTTTTGGTGAATAGGTAGGGGTATATTGTACCTCATACTCATTCACATGGTGGGGCCGGGATCTGGGTGCCCCCTTGTTAAAGTGGGCTTCCAGATTTCGATAAGCCCCCCGCCCACAGATACCCACAACCACAGCTCAGGGTTGTGGGAAGAGGCCCTTGACCTCATCAACTTGTGGACAAAGTGCTTTAGAGTGGGGGGGGGCCCACCTGCCCCAAAGCACCCGCCCATGTTGAGGGCATGTGACCTGGTATGGTTCAGGAGTAGGGGGGTGGGCGCTCGCTCTTCCCCCCTTTCCTGACCTGCCGGGCTGCATGCTCTGATAAGGGTCTGGTTTGAATTTTTTGGGGGGGAGGGGCACGCCGTTCTTTTTTGATTTTTTGGGGTGGGTTATCCCATAAAATCTATACTAGACCCTCAGGGCCTGGTATGGATTAGGGAGGCCCCACGCCAATTTTTTTTTCCAGAATTTTATATTGCCAGCGATTTTTTTTTTGTTCACATTTCAGCTCTCAGTGGGAAAGCCCGATGACAGCTGATGAGTCTTTGGTTTTGAAGGACGCGATGGCTGGCTTCCCATCATGCTCCTTTACAACCAGCTATTCGTCACGCAGAATTCAAATTGGTCAATCATTTTTCGGCTGATCCGAATTGGAATCATACCGAAAGACGAATAAACAAATCGAATTTCAACTAAATCCGTTACTATTTCATTCGCAGTTTCGGGTGTAACCAAAAATTAGTCTGAATTTACATTCAGACCAAAACAAATTGCAAATGTCTGTCCACTTCCCAATTATGTCACGTATCAAATAGGTTGTCGACTATAGATCGATTAACACTATCAGAGGAGAATGATCGGAAAGGAAATCAATCATTTATCGAAGCGTGTATAGTCACCATTAGCAGATAGCTAACAACTGCAGAGCGGGTGAACAAGGAGAGGTGCTGGAATAAGCCAGGGAGCTGGGCGGTGACCATCCTCCATGTAGACATGTCCATTCGTTATCGCCGAATGCATTTTCGTACGAATTTCGGGGACTTTCGTGTTCGTTTTAACAAAACGATAACGAACGTGCAGAATCCAAAATCCGAAAGATCCAAAATAAAAAAATGCTTTATTTTCGCATCCATTATATTTTCGTATCGTTGCGACAACAGTTTGATATAGATGATAGAAGATTCGATATGACGGTGACAATAGCGTTCTGTGTCTATCGAACCTGCGGTCGAATGTGCCTAACCTAAAGCCACCGTCGGATGAACCTTTAGGAGCGCAGAGCGAAAGGGAAGTAAGTTATATGCTTGAATTTCGATACAACGCAATTCCATTGGCTGTTGGGGTAGACTGTTCGACAAACAAGTATCGTATCATTCGATACGATCAAAAATATGTATAATACCGTTCGACATAAAGATCTGATGAAGCAGCTAAAAACATGCAATCAAACAACATTAGAATTCAACCATAGCTTGTGGGCGGAGAATTCGACTGGAAATGTGCGATTGCGGCGTCATACAGTTTAGCTGCTTTGTCGAATCTTCTTAGAACATCCGACAGACACCATAAGCCTTCAATTGACAGATTCGACCCTAAAGCGGAGTTCCACACTACTTTCTAACTGTTAATTAAAATCATTCTTGCAGCATAAACATTGTGAAATGAAAGAAAAAATTTTTTTTGGTTCTGAATGGTTACCTGGATATTCCAGTTTTAGATCCAGCTTCCTGTCTCTGTCACCCACGGATATGCCCGTCATATCCGGCGGCGCATTTGTCATTATTCCCGGGAGTCAGTGTGGATGGCCGCCGCTCGTTATGAAGTATATGGCTCTGCAAGCCGTACATACTGCACATGTGTGAGAACATAGCGGTGCATGCTGGGCGCTCAGCTGTAACCAGGAAGATAGTGCTTGTGGGCTTCACATGCCCACAAGCAATATGGAACATGCCAGCGATAAGAAAATATCAGAAATCGTATGATCTAAATTGGCAATCGAGTGGCGATCGATCCCTAAACCTAAAAAAGTATTAAAAAAAATATATTCGTCAAAAAAAAAAAATTTTACATAGTTTGATCTTCGCTTTAATTAATTCGGATTTTCGTACGACTGCATTTTTTAACGAAACAAAATAAATAAAAACGAATTTCGGGAGTAACTTAAAAAATAAATTTTTCGGACGAAACCGAAATGAAATATTTCAGTGTGCACATGTCTACCTCCTTGCATCCCCTGCGTTTCATCACTTTGACCGAAAATCTGTATCGTCTCCCCGGCCTTCATAGCGCCTAGGCCCCCAGTTTTTCAAACTGACAAAGCTGTTTCTAAACAGCGATTGGAATACATTAAGTTAATGAGGAACGGGAGTTATGTAATTATTTCACAGCTAACCATCCTGGTGTGAATTCAGGCTAAAGCTCCGAGCTCACAGCAAGCTTCATAACAAGTGACAGGAGGCCGGTAATAAAGCCACTGCTGCTTAGAGACAAATCTTCCGTTATGTCTGTATTATGCTAAAACCAGAACACACAAGCCTTCCATTCTGCAAACAACCTCCACACATTCTGCAGTCTATCCATTTATCTGCCACATTTGAATATTCGGCTCTTTAACATACTGAAAAGGAGAAAAAAAAGTCTTTTTTTTAATAAGATGAATCACGGAAAGCAGAAGGAGACTAAACGGAGAGGCGAGACTATTGCATAAAGGTTAAAGCGGACTTTTCTGTAGCTTTTCCAGTCCATCACTTTGTTTTTTATGCTACCTACCTAGTGATCTGTGTACATTGCGGGGATTTTGTAAACTTTGTCGCAGATTCCTACCTTTTGTTATTCTAGACGAAATAGCTGTTTGTCTGTGTGAATGTGGATTGGAGTGATTTTACAATTATCAATCAGGTGCTCTAATGAGAAAAGTGGCACAGTCTGTATCCCTTTAGATGTGATTTCTCTTTGGGAGTACCTCACCAAAAATGATATTTTAGTTGCAGGGGATGCCAAAATGTAATTTATATCTTAGTGCAGACTTCTGGGTAAATCGGTGAGCCAATCACACAGGCAGGAAATGGCATTTCTGGGGGGGGCGTTCTGTACACCATCTGTGTACAAAACACCTCCAGGTATCCATATTGCATTGCATTTTACAGAAAATTACAGTGCTGCAGATTCAAAAGGAAGGGTCATTTTTAATAACGTTCTATTACAATATAGTTAAAATTGTATACGCTATTTATTTTTTTTAATTGATATCTTGAAGACTTTACCTATTCTCATTCTGCTGTAGACCAGAGAAAGCATTTCCTCGGTCTCCTCGTCCCAGTGATCATACTGTACATTGTAATTTTGTAGTTAGTCACAAGGCGAGAGGCTGCTGTAAGGGGCTAATCTGTGAACACAGCCAAGAACTGCAAAGGCACCAGGATTTACATGGTTGTCAAAGAGATTGATGAATTTATAGATCTGCAAACTTTTAAAAGAAATGTGAAAAAAAAAGATCCAGAACCATTAAAGTGGTAGTAAACTCTGTACCACCATATGTACCTACAGATAAGCCTATAATAAGGCTTACCTGTAGGTATTGTGAATATCTCCTAAACTTGCACCATTTAGGAGATATTCAGAGTGCATGCAGCCGATGACATCATTGACGCATGCGCTCTAAAGGTCTGGCTTACAGTGCCGGACCTTCAGAGACAGTGTAGGTAAAGGCGGCTCCTGCGCGCATAAGCGGGAGTGATGCCATTGCGGCTTTGGCCAATCACATAGTCACACACTCACGAACCCTGAAGACAGACAGGGGGAACAAGCCCTCTCAGCAGGGTCTTTACAGGGTTCGAGGGGTTCGTTCCAAGCTGAGTATTTCAGAATGTGCTAGTATGCGATGCATGCTAACACATTATGATACTGCCTTGCAGGTTTTTTTTTTTTTAAATCAGCTTTAACAAGCTCCCCATGTGTCCCACATGCATTGCTTTAGTACCAGCGCTAATCCATATTGTGTGTACAGTGGAACCTTGGATTACGAGCATAATCCGTTCCAGGAGAATGCTCGTAATCCAAAGTACTCGCATATCAAAGCAAGTTACCCCATTGAAGTTAATGGAAACAAAAATAATTAGTTCCGCATTGACTTCAATGTCATGCAATACCGCATGCGGCCAGAGGTGGGGGGGGCGACGGAGAGCCTCGGAAACGGCTGAAAAGGCCCGAGGACACCTCGGCTGACCTCGGCAAACCTCGGAAAGACTCAGTTCCTGAGGTTTGCCAAGGTCAGCCGAGCTGTCCTTGGGCCCTTCCGTGCATTTCCGAATGGCGCCGATCGTCTCCGAACGGCGCCGATCGGCTACCTCAGGCCAAACGCAGTACTGCACGTGCTTTGGCCTGAATCGTGCTCTTTTTGCGAGACAACAC
Source organism: Lithobates clamitans (assembly GCA_037952925.1). Lineage (NCBI taxonomy): Eukaryota > Metazoa > Chordata > Amphibia > Anura > Ranidae > Lithobates > Lithobates clamitans. The sequence goes on along the minus strand of JBBGZY010001849.1, from coordinate 1,634,804 downwards.
TCGCAAACCGAGTTACGATTTTTAAAATTACAGTGCTCGTATTGCGAAACGCTCGTTAACCGCGTTACTCGCAATCCGAGGTTCCACTGTATATATTAAAAAATTGTGTAAATATGCAAACAGTAAATATAACACCTTGAATGTGAAAAATAAAATAAACTGCTAGGTGCAAACAACAATAAATGAATATACATACAATTCATAAATTGAAATCACTAAAAAGTCCATAAATGTGAAAATGGCATTGTGAATGAATAATAACCCGTGAGGGAAAAAGCAAAACACAGTCTAAACAAGTGAAATGAAATTACAAGTGATTAAATAAAATTCAATGATGAAATTGAAGATATATGCGACCTCTGAAGGATAGGCCACCATCCAGTAAGAAATCACCATAGATTGTGAATCCACCACCGATGAAAAAATTGGATACTCTTACCGGACTAAGTGGACCCAATGCCAGCGGCGCGGAGACAAACAGGCATGGAACCGGGAACGTGGTCACTCTCAGGAAACAACATGTGAGGTTAGCTTCCGTTCAACCTTGTCACCAGACCCAATCATGGACTCCACCATTCATAAAAGAAAAAAATGACCAGTTACACTTACCGGTAACGGTGTTTCTGGGAAGTCTTCCAGGACGGCACCCTGAGAGATGACTGGTCCTCCTGACAGGAAACACAATCAAGAAAGAGGTTAAAAACCCCGCCCCTCCCTGCACTCCTCAGTTGTGCAAAAGTATTGACCCACACCAGTGCATGAAAGTGAAACAAAAACACCTCCAATGTACCACTATATAAAAATACAAACCGGGTGGGAAGTAGGCCTGCCGTCCTGGAAGACTTCCCAGAAACACCGTTACCGGTAAGTGTAACTGGTCATTTTCTCAAGTCGTCTTCCAGGACGGCACCCTGAGAGAGGAGCAAGTAGCTCAGGCCTACCTTAGGGCGGGACCACCGCTTGCAGGACCTTTCTGCCGAAGGCCAGATCCTGGGGTGAAAGCAGTTCCACTCTGTAATGTCTCAGGAACGTGTTCTGGCTTGACCACGTTGCTGCCTTACAGATTTGATCTACCGATGCTCCGGCTCTTTCTGCCCAAGAGGTTGCCAGAGACCTTGTAGAGTGAGCTTTAAGATTAGTAGGAGCCGTCTGACCTGAATGCTCATAAGCTATGGCAATAGCCTGTCTAATCCATCTAGCAATGGTCGTTCTGGAGGCCTGTTCGCCTCTTCGAACTCCACAAAAACTAACCAACAAATGTTGAGATTTCCTAAACTCTTTAACCTTCTCTAGGTAAAGCAACAGACATCTCCTGACATCCAACGTATGGAAGGCCCTTTCCTTCTCGTTCTGTGGATTGAGACAGAAGGAGGGTAAAATAATCTCCTGTGACCTATGGAAGCGTGAAGCCACCTTGGGAAGGTACAAAGGGTCCTGCCTGAGAATAATTCGGTCTTCTAACAGGCGGAAAAAAGGCTCCTTCATAGAAAGAGCATGTAAATCGCCCACCCTTCTGGCTGTAGTAACAGCCAGAAGGAAGGCGGTTTTAAAAGAAATCAATCTGACTGAAGATTGAGCCAACGGCTCAAAAGGTGCCCTGGTCAGGGCTTCCAAGACTAAAGATAAATCCCACGGTGGAAATTCCTTCATTTGCACCGGGGAAAGTCTCTCTCTAGCCGACAAGAATCTCTTAATTAAAGGATCTAGGGCTAATCTGACATCCAGAAAACTAGACAGGGCCGCCACCTGAACCTTCAGAGTTTTGGTGGCTAAACCTCGGTCTACTCCCTCTTGTAGGAAGTCTAAAATAACAGGTATTTGCTTCTGGGGAACTTTTCTCGCTTCACACCAACGGGAAAAAGCCCCCCAGACCCTAGCATAAATGCGTCTAGTTACCGGCTTTCTACTCAGTAACAGGGTGTCAATCACCTTCTCTGAACACCCCTTGTTGCGCAGGCACTCCCTTTCAACAGCCAGGCTGTCAACCTGAAGAACCCGGGGTTCGGATGGTAAAGAGGGCCTTGAAGCAGAAGATCCTGACGTTCTGGAAGCTGAACCGGAGGCACCACCGCCCAGTTCCACAACGTGGGAAACCAGGACCTTTTGGGCCACCAGGGGGCAATCAGGATCAAATTGCCCCTGGCCCGACTCAGTCTTTGAAGGATTCTTGGAATCAGAGGTAAGGGAGGAAACGCATAAGCCAGACTGAAATCCCATTCCTGAGCCAATGCATCCACCCCCTCGGACCCTCGTTCCCTGCAGAGGGAAAAGTATCTCCTGACTCTCCTGTTTTCCCTGCGGGCAAAGAGATCTATCTCCGGTGTACCCAGCTGTTGACAGACCATGGTGAAAATTTCGGGGTTTAGCTCCCATTCTCCCTGCTGTACTGTCTGACGACTGAGGAAGTCTGCCTTTATGTTGAAAACTCCCCTTATGTGTACCGCAGAAATGGACGAGATTCTCTGCTCCGCCCATTCTAGAATCTCCTGTGTCAGAGACATTAGGGGAAGCGACTGAGTACCTCCCTGACGGTTCAGAAAGGCCACTGTTGTGGAATTGTCGGAGAGGATCTGAACTTCCTTCCCCCTGATCCTGCCCTCGAAGGCTATTAGAGCCTCCTTGACAGCTAACAATTCCCGGAAATTGGAAGACGCAATTCTCTGTCGTGTGTCCCACACACCCTGAGCTTGCAGTTCGTCTAGATGGGCCCCCCATCCCCACGAGCTCGCATCGGTCGTTATTCTGACCGGCTGAAGCTGGAACCAAAGATGGCCTGTCCCCAACCTTTGGGGGTTGAGCCACCAAAGTAAGGAATTTCTTATTCTTAGAGGGATGGTCACCAGAGTATCTAGGGATTCCTTCTTTCCATCCCATGAGGATAGAAGGAAGTTTTGCAGGGGTCTTGAATGGAACTGGGCCCAAGGTACTGCTGGGATACATGAGGTCATAAGACCAAGAATCCTCATGATCACTCTTCTGGATACTACCTTCTGGTGCCGGATTGAAGACACTGAAGCAATCAGTGCTTCTATCTTCTCCTGCGGAAGGATCAGTTTCTGCCTTACCGAGTCCACCCACAGACCCAGGTAGAGTTTGGTCTGGGAAGGAATCAGAGAGGATTTCTCCTGACTTATCAACCACCCTAGGGACTTCAAGGTGGATATTACCCTGTCCAGATCCTGGAGAAGGGATTCTCTGGAAAGGTTGTAGACCAACAGATTGTCTAAATATGGTATCAGGGAAATCCCCTGAAGGTGCAGGTAGGAGATGACCTCTGCAAGGATCTTTGTAAACACCCTTGGACTGGCTCCCAGTCCGAATGGTAGGGCCTGGAACTGCCAGTGCTGTGTACCCAGATCTGTGCGGATAGCAAAGCGAAGGAATACCTGGTGCTGCGGTAGAATGGGAATATGCAGATATGCATCTTTCAGGTCTATGGTAGCCATGAAGACCTCTTTTAACAGAAGCTTTCTGACCGTATAGACCGACTCCATGCGAAATCTTTTGTATCGCAGGAAGGTATTTAATTTCTTTAGATTCAGGATTAACCTGAATTTCCCGGACGGTTTTGGAACAACAAAGACGTGGGAATAAAAACCCCTTCCCTGCTGATCCGCCGGAACTGGGAGAATGACCCCCTGACTCGCCAACTGCTCGATATTTTCCATGAGTCCTATGGCTTTTGGCTTTTCTCTGGGTAAAAAGGTCAGTAGAAAAGTCTGTGGAGGCCTGGAAGCAAATTCTAGCCCGTAGCCCTCTCTTATCCACTGAAGGACCAGAGGGCTCTGGGCTACCTGCTCCCACTGTGGGATAAATTGTGCCAGCCTCCCTCCCACCTTGGTGCTGGCGTCACTTAGGATCCCTGTCTGCGACTTTGGGGCCGGAGAAAAGGAGAGCTCCTTTCTGTTTGGCTTTACCAACACCCCACTTCTTTCCTTCCTTACGGTCTTTAAACCGGTTGTTGACCTGGGGGCCTCGAAAAAATTTTTTGGCCTTTTTAGGTTTAACCGGAAATTTCTTTCCCTTCTCCGTAGATCTGGAGAGGGTCTGATCCAACCCTGTACCAAACAGGAGAGATCCTTCAAAAGGAAGACCGCATAACCTGGTCTTAGAGGTATGATCCCCATCCCAGGTCTTAACCCATATGGCTCTTCTGGCAGAAATGAGAAGCGCGGCTGTCTTAGCTGAAGTCCGCACCGACTCCACTGCCGCATCCGCAAGAAAGGCTACTGCCTTACCAATTACTTCCAAGGAATCCAAAAGCTCTTTGGACTTGGAAGAACTCGATACATGATCAGTCAGCTTATTCAGCCACATGTTAGTGTTCCTGGCTATACAAGCTGAAGCTAAAGCCGGACTTAAAGTAGCCGCATTGGCCTCCCAGGCCCTGCGTAAAAGGGTCTCTGACCTACGGTCCATTTGGTCCCGGATGTTACCTGCATCTTCAAAAGACAGGTCAGATTGTTTAGAAACCTGGGCCAGAGATGCATCTAGTTTGGGAAGTTTAAAAAACTTCTCCTGCTCCTCTTCCTTAAACGGACACCTGCGTTTCCAGGTTTTAAACTTCTGAAGTTTATTTTCTGGCTCTTTCCATTCTCTTAAAACAATGTCTTTCAGAGACTGGTGGATAGGTAACACTTTAGACTGAGCCTTAGACAACCCCTGATACAACCTATCTTGTACAGAAGTCTGAGCCTCCGGCTCCTGGATCTCCTCAGAAGCATAAATAGCCCCTAGGAGGCCCTCCATATCATCTGTTGAGAAGATATGTCTGCCTGGCCTGGAGTGTTCCCCTTCCTCCTGGCTATCATCTGCGTCTTCCCCTTCTTCAAGGAGACTATGGCAGGGACCTTCCACTTCCTCCGCCTCCTCCTCCGAATCGTGAGAAGACGGCGGTTTCTGAGGAGTAGTGCTCGCCTGTCTAATATTAGAAAGAGCACTTTCCTGAGAGGATGAGCCTTCTCTGCTATCCTGCCTAGCATTAAGGCTAGCCTGGAAGGCTTTAAGTGTGGATAACATCTCAGATTGAACTGAGAGAAAATCTCTCATAACCTCAGAAGTCTCCTTCCCTGATAATTTATGAATGCATTTGTAACAGAACGGCTTGGTGTGCTCTGCAGTTAGTTTATCATTGCAGTACCCACACCTCTTGGAACGGGAAGGATTTTTGGGTCTCGGTCTACTGGCAACACTCTGGGTTTCTGTATCTGCAAAAACAAGAAGCCCATTTAACTAGTAACACTTAAACCGAGATCTCTTATGAGGGAAAAGCTAGAGGGGCATCCCCTCCCTTATCTCCTCCAGCCTGATAGACTCACCCCCGGTGGCCTCCACAACGGCTGAAAACTCCTCCTGCTCCATTGCAGTGAGTGAGTAGTGGACGCCTGCTCCTTGCCTGACGCTGCCTCTGACGCCCGGAATTACCCCTGCTGGTACCTGTGGTTCAAGCCGGCTGCTGGCTCCTCACGGCGTTCCGAACACCGCCGCCATCTTGCCGAGGCCACTTCCTCCTCTGGGGCGCCGTGCTCTAGTAACCGGGCGGCCGTGACGTCATTTCCTCCCAGAAATGACCACCGCAAAATGGCGCCGATACTACACACAGCCGCCGGCGCTGAGGCGGCCAGGAGACCCAGGATAGAGCTCAAACAGGCAGAATGTGGCAAATCCTCTCTAGAAACCATGAGGTAAGGAGAGGTGGGAGCAGGAACATGGTCCCTGGAGTTCTGGAGACTCACAGTGCCCAGGGTCCTCCAGTTCTCATGGGGAGCTCTTCATTGCCCCCCTGAGACAAATAGGGGAACAAACCCCCCCGAGCAGGGCAAGCCCTACCAAACCCAAAGGTTTTCCAAAAACCTGCAGTCTGGCGCCCAGGGGGAGACTTCCAGCCCACGGCCTTCAGTCTATTAGAAAAAAACAAACTGTTTCGCTGTGGGGAAACACAATCAAAAACTGAGGAGTGCAGGGAGGGGCGGGGTTTTTAACCTCTTTCTTGATTGTGTTTCCTGTCAGGAGGACCAGTCATCTCTCAGGGTGCCGTCCTGGAAGACGACTTGAGAAAGACGACCATCAACTATTGATTTTTTTATTGTTAAAGGTAGAACACTTACATCAATGATGATGCCCCAGACGATGCTCTATTGAACAAAACAGGTTGGGTAGACTAAACTAGTTATGTTACTGCTCTTCTTGGATATACCTGATATACCGTGATCACATACCATCTCTCGCCTGTTTGTATCATTATTGATGTAAGTGTTCTACCTTTTACAATAAAACCCATAGTTGATGGTTTTACACTATTTCATCATTGAATTTTATTTAATCATTTGTGATTTCATTTCACTTGTTTAGACTTTTTTTTTGCTTTTTCCCTCACGGGTTAATTATTCATTCACAATGCCATTTTCACATTTATGGACTTTTTAGTGATTTCAATTTATGAATTTGTATGTATATTCATTTATTGTTGTTTGCACCTAGCAGTTTATTTTATTTTGGACATTCAAGGTGTTTTATTTACTATTTGCATATTTGCACAATTTTTTTTATATATATACACACAATATGGATTAGCGCTGCACTTAATATTCCCAATATGCACTCAATTTGTCTGATTGTAGTGTTTGCAGCTTTTCCTAATCTGTTGAGTAGCGCATACTGTTGAAATTCAGTATGTATGCTTAGCAGCATTTACAAGAGGAATCTTGTCATTCTACATGACCATCTCCATACAGCCCCAGGCTCTCGCAGCTAGAAGTACTTGGTGCTTTTAGCTGTAAAGGGGAACTGTTTTTTAGGCTAATACACCCCCAATTCCAAAAAAGTTGTAGCGTTGTGTAAAATCTACATAAAGACAGAATGGAATGATTTGCAAATCTCATAAATTCATATTTTAATCACAAAAGAAAATAGAGTTAAACTGAGAAAATGTATGCTCTCCACCCATGTTCGGCCAGACCTGAAAGTCATCTGTCAGTGCCGGGCCAATGAGCTATGGGCAGAGGATACCCCGCCTTGTAGCTACACATACACAAAGGAGTGGGGATGCTCATGACATCATTGACTTAGTATCACCATTTGGCCATATTTGGTCAATGATGTCAGAAGCAACCCCCCCTTTTATGTACGTGCAGCAGCGGGGCGGTGGAATCCCCCACCCACAGCTTATTGGCCTGGTGTTCTGTCAAAACAGCCAACTCACCAAAATCTCCAACGACGTCACTTCCGCTGTAATAATTGCAGATTTCGACGACTTGGCTGTTTTGACAGAACACCGGCAGCGTATACACTACGGTAGACGATACAAGGAGTGGACATTGTTGGTCTGCCCGCTAGTAACCAACAACATGGTCGCCTCCAAGGAAGCGACAGCTTTTTTACTCCTTAGCCGGTGTTCTATCAGATTAGCGAACCCTGTCAGATAATGTAATGGAAGTGACGTTCCATCAGCTGAGCATGCATTCCATCACTACCAGGTTTGCTAATCTGACAGAACACCTGCAATTAGAAGAAGGCGGCAGACATCTTCCTACACCCAGCTACGTCTTGAATTTTAGGGTAATTATAACAATAAAGTGAGCCTATATAAATAAATATAGTATATTGACACCTGTGATGCTGTTTGGATGTTTGATTTTGAAAGGCTAATGCCGCGTACACACGAGCGGACTTTGCCAACGGACTGGTCCGACGGACTATCCGACTGACTTCCGACGGACTTTCCTAACGAACGGACTTGCCTACACACGATCACACCAAAGTCCAACGGATTTGTACGTGATGACGTACGACCAGACTAAAATAAGGAAGTTGATAGCCAGTAGCCAATAACTGCCCTAGCATCGGTATTAGTCCGTCAGACTAGCATACAGACGAGCGCATTTTTCGACGGGACTCGAGTCCGTCGGAAAGATTTGAAACATGTTTTATTTCTAGGTCCGTCGGACTTTTGGGAAAAAAAAGTCCGCTGGAGCCCACACACAATCGAATTGTCCGACGGAGTCCGGTCTGCCGGACCTAGTCTGCCAGAAAGTCCGCTCGTGTGTACACGGCATAAATAAAGGTTTAGCGCTGAGCAGTGCGGGTGTGCCAACATGGCCTCCGCCACCTTCCTACTGCTGGCGTCCAGCTTCTTTCAAAATTAAACTTTAAAACAGCATCACACATGTAAACACACTATATTTATATACGCTCACTTTATTGCTAAAATTACAAACAAACAAAATTAAAATTTAAAATTTAAGACATAGCTGGATGTAGTAAGATGTCCGCTGCCACCTTCTTCTGACTGCAGGTGTTCTGTCAGATTAGCAAACCTGGTAGCGGTGGAATGCATGCTCAGCTGATGGAATGTCACTTCTGTTACATTATCTGACGGGGTTCGCTACTGCTGCTGGAGAGTCACCGGAAGTGACTTAATTAATCGCTGCCTTCAGGGTTCGGCTGAACCCAAGCTCAACACTACGCACAAAATCGCACACTTTCCCAACATGCAGAGAAATGTGCTGCACTTTAGCAAATACTCGCCAGTGCCATTAATTGATAACAGCACCCCCACGCATTTGCAAATGTGCAGTTCGGTGCAACACATTTTTGGAAAAAAGTCAAGGACTCGTTTCTGTCTTTCTCGTTCATAGATATGAAATAAGATGCCCTACACGCACCGCACGGGAACGCGATGCATGCTGCGGTGCACAGTGAGCAAAGCCTTAGATCTCACGCTGCAGCAATACAGCTATGAGGCTGCACAACAGGAGCTCCTTATTAAAATATGAAAAGTAAATACGGAAACCGCTAAGATCAGTTTATAACTTGCAAAAGAAAAGTGCACAGAAGTGGCAGAAATTTCTGGCAGGCATGCGGGGAAATTTTTGAAACAAGGCCCTGCCCATGGCCACCTAAACTGAGCAGGTGTCTTTTTTTACCTTTCTTCTAAGCCCCTTCTACACCAGGCATGGGAAGGGAGAGCTCATTGCCGGACTGAAAGATGCAAATACAATGGCGTCTGCGTTCCAATACACATATCACTTACTTCCAGGTTACAGGCGGCACGGAGTCGGGGCTTGTGATTTCATTCTCGCACTGATTAAAGTCAGCTTCATTTTACATCTACACTAGATTTTCCGCAGAGAGGAAAATGAGGCTGATGAAATAACAATAATGCAGCCAGCTTGAAAATAAAACATTATGTTGTGCACTGTGGCGTGCTCTGTGGCGTGCCGGCTCGCATATTATTGCGCTTCTCGCTCGGTTGCAAGGTGATGTATTCAAGGTTCCTTTTGTTTCCCAGTGGCACGGTAGGCAGGTAAGAATTAAAAAAGAAAGCATTTGCCTGCTCAATTGCTTTGTAGCAACCATTCTCGCATTGAGTGGAATAAGTACCAATGAAAAAATCATCATAAGCCTTAGAGACGGTGCCCAGACTGTGCCCGTACCGCATTTTATGTTCTATTTTCCAGTCTGTTAATTCAGAAGGATTTGTATTATTCTGCATTAACATTTTCCAAAGTTTGTCATGTTTTTTGTAAGCCAGGGAGATCACACTACACAGCAAGACTAACCGCTTAAGGACCGCCCCACGTACATATACTGTGGCAGGGCAGCCCCTTAGAACAAAATCACATACCTATATGATTTTTTTCTTCCCAGTCTGGGCCGCATGCGCGTGTCGCCGGCAACCCGCTCCCGCTGTGATTGGACACAGTTTTTCTTTTTCTTTTCCTGGGTTACCTATCTGAGCATACCCATTGTAAAGTCGTACACACACAGAATGGCCGACAGAAAAAGTCAGACGGAAGCTTTTTATCGTCTATTCCGATCGTGTGTGGGCCTCATCGGACTTTTTTTTTTCGAAAATTCTGACAAACCTAGAAATGGAACATGTTCTAAATATTTCCAACGGAACCAATTCCTATCGGGCTACTGGCTATTGCACTTCCTTTTTCTAGTCCCGTCGTACGTATTGTGCGTCACCGTGTTCTGTTCGGTCGGACTTTGGTTTGACCGCATGTATGCAAGACCACTTGAATGGAATTCCGTCTGAGGAACCTTGGGAGATAATTCTGACGTCAAAATCGGTCGTGTGTACGGGGCATTAGAGATTGGCTCCCTTGGATCCAGTTTAAAGACTCAGACCATCTGCCTTGCTCTACCTAAGAGAAGCTTTCCAGATAAGAGCTGTCATCCAATTCCCTGTGACGATCAAAGACATTTAACATTTAAATGGCCATCCCTTGACTTTATAAATGGCACTGCAAAAATTCATGTCCTCACAATACCTTGGTTTATAACCATCTACTAACGTCCTATAGCAGGCTCCTCCAAGTGCCTTGCACATTTCTTCAGCCAACCAGTCAAGTGTCCAGGGGCCCTTAAACCACGTACACTGGTAAGCAGCCCTGGACACGGGTCCGCCCTCTTATACCTCCTGTGCTACCCCATAGGCCAATCAGTCTTCCCATCACTGTGACAGACCAATAGTGAAGTGCAGGAGGGGGGATCAATCATTGGGGCTGGTGGAAGATCACAAGTTGGGGCCTCGTAGGGAAGAGCAGATGTGCAGCCATGCTATGGTATGGCTATGCTATAACCCTCTGAAAAGAGGGTCCCCCCCCACCCAAAAAAAAATTACATGCCAAATGTGGCATGTCAGGGGGTCACCTTTCCTTAAAGCGTCCTCTCTGCTCTTCTCAAGACCTCCTGCTCTCAAGCTCTCTCATCTCCTCCTCCCATGCTCGTCTCCAGGATTTCTCCAGGGCCTCTCCCATCCTCTGGAACTCGCTACCTCCACCTGTCCGATTATCCCCTACTCTTGCTACCTTCAGGCGATCCCTGAAAACTCATCTCTTCAGGAAAGCCTATCACGTCTCCAACTAATCTCCTACCACTTCCAACAGCTCATTCCCCACAGTTACAACCTTTTGTACCACCTGCCCCAACCTATTAGATTGTAAGCTCTTCTGAGCAGGGCCCTCTTAATCCTCTTGTATTTTATTGTATTATACCTGTATTGTCTCCCTTTTATATTGTAAAGCGCTGCGTAAACTGTTGGCGCTATATAAATCCTGTATAATAAAATTTAAAATTGAAGTTCCATTTTTGAGTGGAACTCCGCTGTAATCTTTTTTTTTTACATTTCTTTGGTTGCTTTCTGCTTTCTAGGCCAACAGAGGCATTTATTTATTTTACCTGGAAGAGGAGAGGAGGGGATTTCTCAGCTAAGCACACCCTCCTGCCTGCATGCTGAGCTAAAGGCAGATGGATTCCAGGAAGTAAATGCTACATGAATAACCTGCCCTTACTTAAGATGGCTGCGACTAGAAATGCTTGGGTTTAGGGGGAGCATTTCAAAAGTCATTTTGCAACAAATGCAAGCATGGAAACATAGATGGATGGGTTTTGCTTAAAATCAATTAAATTGTGTTTTCAGTTTGCGGTTCTCTGGGTTTGATACTGCTTCAAATATAAATGAAAAAAAAAAGAAAAATACACAACATGTAACTTACAGCTAGAACATGTAAAAAGAAAGAGAAGTTGCACTTCTAGATACTGCTGGCAGCTATAACCCAATGGAAAGTTATGAGAAAACAGTATGCAGGCTCGGAGAGAGACTGACATATTGTATTGTAAGGTCCAGACGTGATTTTGTTTCTTGCGAACATTTTGTGAAAAAGACGTCTGTTCATTCCTTCTAAATTGACGAGAAGTACGCACAGACATCCATCTGTTGTACAGTCACAGCCAGTTTTTGTACTCGGAGCTGCCATGGCAGAAATATTGGAAGAAGTAAATACTCAGCTGATATAAAACATACATTGAAATATTGGGGGATTTTCATACTTTGTACTGGAAATGGAACTCTCACCAACAAATAGATTTTTGCCACCGTTTTATGTTTTAGGTTCTTTCTTTGTCTTCTCTATCATGGCAAGTTTTTATTTAACGATTTATAACCACTGGAGAGTATAAACAGTTGTGCTCATAAGTTTACATACCCTGGCAGAATTTGTGATTTCTTGGCCATTTTTCAGAGAATATGAATGATAACACAAAAACCTTTCTTTCACCGATGGTTAGTGTTTGGCTGAAACCATTTATTATCAATCAACTGTGTTTACTCTTTTTAACCACTTAAAGTGTAAGTATACCCCCTTATCATTTTCAGCCAAGGAAGCTGCCATCTTTTCCTCTGTTTAATCTACAACTGCCATGATGCTGCACATGTGATCAGTTATGACGCCAGCCATTGGATGGTTTGACAGTTTGGTTGAGAGCACAACCAATGAGAGTGTTACATTTCCGGCACGTGCCAGAAATGAAACTGTTTTATGGATGGATTTACTTCCGCTTTAAGGACCGAGCCTCTTTCTGAGATTTGGTGTTTACAAGTTCAAAAAAAAATGTTTTTTTAGCTAGAAAATTATTTAGAACCCCCAAACATTATATATATTGTTTCCTAACACCCTAGAGAATAAAATGGCAGTCGTTGCAATACTTTCTGTCACACCGTATTTGCGCAGCGGTCTTACAAGCGCACTTTTTGGGGGAAAAAAACACTTTTTTTGAATTAGAAAATAAGACAGCAGTAAAATTAGCCCATTTTTTTTATATTGTGAAAGATAATGTTTTGACGAGTAAATTGATACCCAACATGTCACGCTTCAAAATTGCGCCCGCTCGTGGAATGACAACAAACTTTTACCCTTAAAAATCTCCATAGGCGACGTTTAAAAAATTCTACAGGTTGCATGTTTTGAGTTACAGAGGAGCTCTGGGGCTAGAATTATTGCTCTCGTTCTACCGATCGTGGCGATACCTCACATGTGTGGTTTGAACACTGTTTTCATATGCGGCGCTGCTCACGTATGCGTTCGCTTCTGCACACAAGCTCGGAGGGATAGGGCGCGTTTAAAAAAAAAAAGAAAATTATTTATTTTGCCTTTTATTTTTTAATTTTTACACTGTTCTTTTAAAAAAAAATTGTGTCACTTTTATTCCTATTACAAGGAATGTAAACATCCCTTGTAATAGAAAAAAAGCATGACAGGAACTCTTAAATATGAGATCTGGGATCAAAAAGACCTCAGATCTCATATTTGCACTAAAATTCAATAAAAAAAAAATTAAATGCCATTAAAAAAAATAAATAAATAAAAATGTTGCTTTAAGAGCTATGGGCGGAAGTAACGTTTTGACGTAGCTTCCGCCCTGAAATTGTATGGAGACGGGTGGGGGCCATCTTCCCTTCACTCGTCTCTATACCAAGCCAGGGAGAGGACCAGATTCGCCGCAAGATCACTTTTATCGGCGGCGGGAGAGGGCCCCCCCCTTCCGCCACTCTCCGGTGCTCACCGCACCCTCTGCCACTGCCGATAAAAGTGATCTTGTGGCGAATCCGCTGCAGAGACCACTTTTATCTGAAACCGGAAGAAGAAGAGGATACTGGGGTTATGATAGCTAGCTGCTGCCATAACAACGATATCCCTCTTCAAAGTGCCGATGAGCCGGTCCGGAAGTGGTTAAATCATGATGACAACAGAAACTACCCAAATGGCCCTGATCAAAAGTTTACATACCCCAGTTCTTAATACCGTGTATTGCCCCCTTTAACATCAATGACAGCTTGGAGTCTTTTGTGGTATTTGTGGATGAGGCTCTTTATCTTTTCAGATAGTAAAGCTGCCCATTCCTCTTGGCAAAAAGCCTCCAGTTCCTGTAAATTCTTGGGCTGTCTTGCATGAACTGCACGTTTGGGATCTCCCCAGAGTGGCTCAATAATATTGAGGTCAGGAGACTGAGATGGCCACTCCAGAACCTTCTCTTTATTCTGCTGTAGCCAATGACAGGTCACCTTGGCCTTATGTTTTGGATCATTGTCATGTTGGAATGTCCAAGTACATCCCATGCGCAGCTTCCTGGCTGATGAATGCAAATGTTTCTCCAGTATTTTTTGATAACATACTGCATTCATCTTACCATCAGTTTTGACCAAATTTCCTGTGCCTTTGTAGCTCACACATCCCCAAAACATCAGCAATCCACCTCCGTTTTTCACAGTAGGTATGGTGTACCTTTTCTTCATAGGCCTTGTTGACTCATCTCCAAATGTAGCGTTTATGGTTGTGGGCAAAAAGCTCAATTTTGGTCACATCACTCCAAATGACTTTGTACCAGAAGGTTTAAGCCTTGTCTCTGTGCTGTTTGGCGTGTTGTAAGCGGGATACTGTGTGGCATTTGCGTAGTAATGGCTTTCTTCTGGCGACTCGACCATGCAGCCCATCTTTCTTCAAGTGCCTCCTTATTGTGCATCTTGAAACAGCCACAACACATGTTTTCAGAGAGTCCTGAATTTCACCTGAAGTTATTTGTGGGTTTTTCTTTGCATCCCGAACAATTTTCTTGGCAGTTGTGGCTGAAATTTTAGTTGGTCTACCTGACCGTGATTTGGTTTCAACAGAGCCCCTCATTTTCCACTTCTTTCAGTTTGAACACTGCTGATTGGCATTCTCAATTCCTTGGAAATCTTTTTATATCCCTTTCCTGTTTTATACAGTTCAACTATCTTTTCCCGCAGATCCTTTGACAATTATTTTGCTTTCCCCATGACTCAGAATCCAGAATTGCGAGTGCAGCACTGGATAAAAGATGCAAGGGTCTGTCAGGAGTCCAGAAACTCATTGACCTTTTATACACACACACACTAATTACAAGAACACAGATCACAGGTGAGGATGGTTACCTTTAATAGCCATTCAAACCCCTTTGTGTCAACTTATGTGCATGTTATCAGGACAAAATCACCAGGGTATGTAAACTTTTGATCAGGATCACTTGGGTAGCTTCTGTTGTCATTATGATTTAAAAAAAGAAAAGTAAACACAGTTGACTGATAATAAATGGCTTCAGCCAAACACTAACCATGAGTGAAAGAAAAGTTTTTGTGTTATCATTCATATTCTCTGAAAAATGGCCAAGAAATCATAAATTCTGCCAGGGTATGCAAACTTATGAGCACAACTGTATACTGTATGTAAGGCACACAAATTGGTAGGAGGGGTGAAGAACAAGTCATTTAGAAATACTGTACTCGCAGGGAACAGAGCCCGGGCACTGTGATAGATCGAGCGGAGGACGGCTCGCTCACACTGCGGGGAGACATCGCAGGATAATGGGGACAAGGTATGTAAGCTCTTCCTGGATCCTGCGATGCAATCCCGAGTCTGGCTCGGGGTTACCGCTTTTGGTACCGAAAATCCACCCCGAGCCAGACTCCAGAATACCGCCAGGGAGGTTAAAACCAAAATCTCACACCTATACCACACTTCCACAAAACAAAAACTTGTGGACCCTCAAGCCATAGCTGATGCATTTAGTCATTACTACAACACGCTATATAACTTAAAAGATGAATCTACCACTACCCAACCATCCATAAAAGATATAGATTCCTTCTTATAAGAAATAATCTACCCAAAATATTCCAAGATCAACTCTCCAAACTGAATGCCCCATTTACTCCACTAGAAATTTTAGATGTCATCTCAACCTTACCATCTAACAAATCCCCTGGACCTGATGGTCTCACTGGGGAGTACTATAAACAGTTGCGCACAGTTCTAGCACCCTTTTTATCACAAATGTGCAATGATGCTGCCTCCTCCGCTCTCCCAAAGGAAATGCTTAATGCGATGACAATCATGTTGCCGAAGTCAGGTAAGGAACCTATCTCAACACAAAACTTCTGACCTATTTCACTTCTCAATATAGATACAAAAATCTATGCCAAACTTATAGCAACCAGATTAGTAAACATTATGCCCTCACTGATCCACCCTGATCAATCTGGTTTAATGAAAGAAAGACAAACATTTGATGCAACCCGTAGACTCATCAATTTAATCCACAATGCTTGAATCTACGCAAACTCCTTCTCTGCTTCTATCCTCGGATGCGGAGAAGGCGTTTGATAGAGTTCATTGGTCATATCTCCAAGCGACACTTCATACATTTGGATTCCAAAGCCACATCCTCTCTGCCATAATGGCTTTGTACCCAACACCATGGGCCCAAGTATACACGTCTAAGATGATCTCTATTACTAATTCCAAATTACTAATGGTATCCGCCAAGGCTGCCCCCTATCTACACTTATTTTCAAACTATTAATGGAACCCCTGGCGGAACACATCAGCTCAAACGTTCAAATTACAGGTTTCAAAATTGGCACTGTAGAACATAAAATCAATCTGTTTGCTGATGATATGATAATGATGATCACCAACCCTATGTCTTCCCTGGCTTCAGTTCTATCTGTGTTTCAGAGCTTTTGTGCCATTTCCTATTATAAAGTTAACGAAAATAAGTCCTATATTCTAGATTTGGGATTAGATACAACCAGCAACCTACTACGCAACCTCTATACCTACCCATGGGCAGACAAGGGAATATCTTATTTGGGCATCACACTTACCAAATCTATAAAAGGGCTATTCACAACTACATTGAAGCTAAACAAATGATTATTGAAGAAACAGCCAAACTTTCCAAATACGAGTTTTTATGGTCTGGTAGTCTGGCAGCCTTTAAAATGCTCATACTCCCTAGACTACTATATATATTTCGTACAATACCTATACCACTTACAAATTCTTATATCAAATCTCTTCAATCTATTGTACACAAGTACGTATGGCAGGGAAAAAAACCAAGATGTCATTCAAAAATTATTAAACATAGTTTAGCAGGAGGAATGGGAGAAATTATTATTTAGCCACCATACTGTCCCAAATGAAAGACTGGGTAAATACACACCCAAACACATTATGGGGAAACATCGAAAACACCATGACACCGGGCAACAACCTTAAACATTGGTTGTTCAGCACTACCACCAATCTACCACACCTACTACACCTGTACTCACCGACTATTCAAGCCTCAGTCAAAGCATGGAAAATACTACATTGTACTAAATGGTCCACACTTCCCACCAAACATCTAAAAATACCTCTCTACACCCTCCTATTGGTGTCACCTGACCTAATTTTACCCAACTGGATATTAGAACAGGCAACCTACATGTCTGAACTCAGGGCCAAGATATTACACAAATCCTTTGCTCAAATTCAAACGACATTCAGCGCACCCATCACAGATTATTTCAATTACTATAGAATTAAAAAATGTCTCTCAGCACACACACACCTAGAAGAATATGGAATTACTATTACTCAAATAATATAGATACCAAAGGTATCTCACTAATCTACTCTACACTACAAGAAAAATCGGTATTCCACAAATCTAAATCTTTTAAAGATTGGGAAGAGGATTTGCAGTCACACTTTTCTGAACAGCAATGGCAAACGGCCTTGAAGTCAATCTATAAAGCTACTTGTTGCACTTCCTTATGGGAACTGACACACAAAATAACACTGAGATGGTCCTTGACACCACAGAGATTGGCCAAATTCCAATCAAAATGTCACCCATCTGCTGGAGAAATTGTAACCAAACAGGTACCTTATTTCATATCTTGTGGTCATGCCCAGCCTTGACAAGTCTATGGAAAGAGGTAGAAAGTGTAATCCAAGATATATGTAACTTCCATATAAACCTTACTCCGCAAATGGCTATCCTGAATATGAACACAGAGTCACTACCACCAACTTTTTGACTAGTGATCACACACATACTCCTAGCAACCAGATTACTCATAGCTAGATGCTGGAAAACAAAAACTACCCCAACTGTGTCAGAAGCAGTTACATTAGTTCAATCACATTACACGTATGAATCTATAATATCGTGTGGAAAACCCTCATACTCTAAACTTCCTAATCGATGGCTTCCCTGGGAACGATGGTATGCTAAAAAACTTGAATAATATCCTTTTGACAGCATTACTGTACATTTGGTTCGAATTGCTACACCAACTGTATTTATAGTGATGCTCTCTCCCTTTCCCTCCCCTCCCCTCCTTTTATCTCTCTTATTTTTATTTCTTTTATTTTCTTTTATCTCCCTTTATCTCCTTTTTTCTTTCTTACTTAAACATTTACCACAGTTCATTTTAAGCATGCATGTTTGGTGCGTACACTGTAATAACAAGTCTATCATCAATATCATCTATGTAAGAATATACATGATGTGAGCCCCGACGCATCGGGGCTCACATCATGTATATTCTTACATAGATGATTTTTATCTTTTGTCAATGTCCTTGTCATTTTTGTACATGTATTTAATAAAGTTTTTCATATTATGACTTTGAATACGATCCCTTTGGTTTGCTATGCCTTAAAGTCCGACCAGGGGCTCCACTTTGAACCCCCCCTTTTTTTCTTTTGACAATCTAACTTTACAGATGTGGCAATAGGAGTGTTTTCCCCTTTATGCTTTGTTCTGCTTTGGAAAGGTTTTTCTTGTCATTTTTCCTTTTTAAACAGCTGGTGCATTTCATTGTTTAATCACATGGACTATATTTTATTCTACTTGCATAGTCATTCTCAGTTAATTTCTTTATTATGTCAGGACTTCTGTGCCCTGTTCAGCTGATGCAGTTCATCTGTAATTTTAGCCTTTGCAAGTAAGATATCCAATTTTGTGATGGCACAACTTTCATCTTGGAAGGTCTCTTGCCTTGTTTTGTGACCTTCTTTAATGACAAAAGATTAGTTTTAAGAGCAGGGACATAGAAGACATTTTTCACAGATACCTTTCTGGTGACGCTCTGGGAAATACAGTAAAGAAAACCGTCTCCTATTCCTTCTGATTCTGTTTTTTGCCCCTTAGCTGCGGTGCTTTTTTTCTGTTGTACTCTGGTCAAGGTGAATAAAGAAATTTCTGTCATTTGTCATGTGATTCGTAGCTCCTGAATCAACGCATCATGCCGGCAAAGATGAGGTGCCACTTTTGTATTGAAAAACATTCATTATCTGAAGCAAAATCAGTTTCTTCCTTCAAACTTTTGGCCTTTTGTAGTTTAGTTTATCTTTGCATTCTAGCTTTCCAGATTCTGCAATCTGCCTTTAAATTACCTAGTTTCTTGCACACAAAACATTCACATGTTTCTTGTTGCATGTTACTGTTTTTACTCCTTTTTTTCATCTTTAAAGCAGACTCTGCGACAGAAGCACCCTCACTGTTAATGCTTTCTGTTTTACGCTTATATTAATCCACAAGCTTGCCCTTAACATATTCCAATGTCAGTTCATCATTTGGAAGTGCATCAAGTGCTGTGACAAGCATTTCATAACTTTCTGGTAAGGCATTGAGTAATAGTGCTGCGACATGAAAATCTTTTATTTTTTACTCTTATACCTCTCAGGCGTTCAATCGTTTCCAAGGTGTGCCTTATGTAATCCTACCTATCCTGGCCTTTCATCAGCTTGGTTTAGTATAGCTTTCTAATCAAATACAGTTTATCGCTGAGATTAGCTCTTGCATGCACCTTTTGTAGTTCTTCCCACATTTCTTTAGAAGTTTCACATTTACATATATGTATGATTTGATCACCTGCTATGCTAAGAGAGCTTGTGCTCTGAGCTTTCTGGTCTTTCTCTGTCCACTAATCTGAAGGGTGCTCTGGCCTGACTTCATTTATACATTTCCATGTACCTTTTCTTATAGCAGCATTTTCATCTTGATTTGCCAAAACAGATAGTTCTGGTTTGTCAGATTTGTTGCAGCTGTGTTACTGGCCATTTTCTTTTATTTTGTTGCAGTCTTATCTCTGTTGCTGTATCTTGCACTTATTTGCTGTATCTGGTTATTACTGGGTTCTGGTGCCCTGGTGTTCTGCCACTGTGGGGTTCCCCAGCCACCTCTTACTGTCCTGCTCCTGCTATTGACAGCGCTGGTCTGGCATCTCTTGGAATTTACAGGGTGGTTCTCCTGTCCTAGGGATGGGAGAAATCAATCTGTTTTTCAGTAACTGAGAGTCCTGGTGGAGTCCTTCCTGCACTTCGCTTTTCTCCCTGCCAATGAGGATGCAGGATAAAGGAGCAGATCGGGCGGCTGTGGTTGTGTGAGCGCTTGCATTATGCAGTGTCAGCGAGCAGAGGGAGGGGGGAGGAATCACCCGCAGGAGCTGACTGGGGATGCTCTCTCTGTTAGACATTGCCTTTTTGAAAAAAAGGGAGGCCATTGCCGCTTAACTGCAAACAGGAGTTCTTTTCAGGGAAAAGACATAGAGCATGCCATAGATGCAGCTACAAATTTATAAGCACTGTCATCTACTGGTTAAAGAACATATCTCTACTAAATACTGATGTACAGTAGTTGTTGCACAAAATACTATTATGTACTCCAACAGTTACACTAGTTCTGGTGACCACCAAGAATTACTCTCAGTGTTGATTTTCTTTCACTTCCTGTTTTGGCTATGGGACAGGAAGTAATGGGAAATAGGACACAGGTGCCAAAAAAAAACTTGACAGCGATTATAGACCTCCCTTACACTGTCTGAATTGAAAAAAAAGCTTTGTTTTCAGTTCTGCTTTAGTAGTAAAATGAGTTTACATGAGATTTAGTTTGCAAAGCCTACTGAGCATTTTAATTAAAAAAAATAAATAAATAAACAGCAATGACTGTCCATTTTTTTACTCACTTCTTACCGCTCCATATGAACTGATGGGAAAGGTGGGTGGATCCCTCTGACTTATCCTGCTGTGTGGGTCGTATGGACAGATGCAAACTGTAGAAGATCAAATAACAAAGTGGTACAAAAATTTCTGTTGATGTTACAAAATACAGTATATACAGTATGTAGTTGGGGTGCAGCGTGGTATGGTGTGCACAATAGCTTCTGCTCTCCGGAGACTCTCCCTCCTCATTGGCTGAATGGCTCCCGCTGTTGTCAACCATAGCCAGTGAGCCAATGAGGAGAGAGAGGGGGCGGGGCCAAGCCACGGCTCTTTGTGTGAATAGACAACACAGCCATGGTTTAGGACAGGAAAGAGTCTACTTGGGTGCCCCCAGTGCAAGCTGCTTGCTGTGGGGACACTTGGCAGGAGGGAGGGGTCAGGAGCAGAGGTGAGGGACCCAAGAAGAGGAGGATCTGGGCTGCTCTGTGCAAAACCACTGCACAGAGCAGGTAAGTATGACATGTTTGTCATTTGAACCGCCTGCCGACCGGCTCATGCCGATAAACATCGGCAGAAGGGCACGTACAGGCAGATTAACCTACCTGTACGTTGCCCTTTAAGAAGCGGTTCTTCCCGCCGCGCCGCGAGCTCCGTGAGTGTGATCGCAGGTCCTCGGGGATACCCGCGATCGTCTCATGGAGAGGAACAACGGGGAAATGCTGTAAATGCTGTGATGTAAACATGCATTTCCCTGTTCTGCCTAGTGACACTGTCACTGATCACCGCTCCCTGTAATCGGGAGCGGTGATCAGTGTCGTGTCACACATAGCAACGCCCCCCCCCACAGTTAGAATCACTCCCTAGGACACACTTAACCCCTACAGCACCCCCTAGTGGTTAACCCCTTCACTGCCAGTCACATTTACACAGTAATCAATGCATTTTTAATCGCACTGATCGCTGTATAAATGTGAATGGTCCCAAAATAGTGCCAAAGGTGTCCGATGTGTCCGCCATAATGTCGCAGTCATGATAAAAATCTCTGATTGCCGCCATTACTAGTAAAAAGAAATATTAATAAAAATGCCATAAAACTATCCCCTATTTTGTAGACGCTATAAATTTTGTGCAAACCAATCAATAAACGCTTATTGCAAATTTTTTTTACCAAAAATATTTAGAAGAATAGGTATCGGCCTAAACTGATGGAAAAAAAATGGTTATTATATATTTTTTGGGGATATTTATTATAGCAAAACGTAAAAAACTGTGTTTTTTTCAAAATTGTTGCTATTTTTTTGTTTATAGCGCAAAAAAAAAAAACCGCAGAGGTGATCAAATACCACCAAAAAAAAGCTCTATTTGTGGGGAAAAAAGGACATCAATTTTGTTTGGGAGCCACATCGCACGACCGCGCAATTGTCAGTTAAAGCGACGCAGTGCCGAATCGCAAAAAGTGCTCTGGTCTTTGGCCAGCCAAATGGCCTGGGGCTTAAGTGGTTAAAACAAAAAAGAAAGTCTTTTTAAAGTGATACAAAGGTCTGTTTATTTTGCTTAAAAATAACAAACATTTTACGTTTACCTGCTCTGTGAAGTGGTTTTTCACAGAGAGGCCCAGATCCTCCTCTTCTCTGGTCCCTCTTCAGCGCTCCTGGCCCCTACTTCCTGATGAGTGCCCCCACAGCAAGCAGCTTGCTATGGGGCACCTGAGCTGGGACACAGCTCCGGGTATTCATTCAGACATGAAGCTGCAGCTAGGCTCCGCCCCTTCTGTCCTCATTGGCCCACTGACTTTGATTGACAGCAGCGGGAGCCAATAACGCTCCACTGCTGTCTTAGTCAATGAGGAGGGAGAGTCCCAGGCAGTCGAGTCTCTCCCGCAACATCACTGGATAGAGATGGGCTCAGGTAAGTAATGGGGGGGGGGGGGGGCTGCTACACACGGAAGGTTTTTTTTTATTTTAATGCATGCCTTTACAATCACTTTAAAGGTAAGTTTTGCAGCAAAGGTGGTTGTAAACCCTTACATATAACCAGTGAAGTGACTGGCCTCAGGTGATACACAGAGATGAAACAAATCCTCCTACATTAGTTGTGCCTGTTTATCTGCAGTCTTCTCTCCTCTACAGCCTTTAAAGTGCAGAATTTATAAAGCTTGTCTGAACTGTCAGAAAAAAGGGATGGAGAGCTGAAATTACACTCTGCAGAGCTCAGTGCTCAGTGAGGAGAACTCCGAAAGCTGATTGCAGGGAAGAGTCACACCTCCTCACACAGCACACAGGAACAGAGCTGAGGCTGTCAATCAGCTGTAGATCTCTCCCCTGTCACCATTTTTCTCTTGGTGTCAGGAAAACTTGTCAGAAGTGATAGCATAGGATAAAAGCAGCAGACAGAAATGACACTTAGTGCTCTGGATTGAAACAAGTACATACTATAGCGGGATATACTTTGTTCATATTTCTAGTCTAAGGTTAGCGACCACTTTAAGGGCTCTTGCTTGGGTGTCTTGTATTTTGTTTTGTTTTTACTGATCTGAACGCAGCCCATTGTTTTTAATAGGCTTGTACATGCAGATGCATACATATCTGTAAATATTTGATCATGTTCAGATCGGTAAAAAAAAAAAAAGAAAAATTGAAAAATCTGTGTTACTGGTCTTTATTTTACATGCATATACACAAATGCGCGCAAATGTGCACCTAAATCACTGTTCCCCCTTATTATTTGGCATTGTTGGAGTTAGAAGAATTTTTATATGCGCAAGCTGTATACACAAATAAACGTGCACGAGGACCCTACTCACGTTTTTTAGGCAGGAACTTTCTGCCAGGAACATCTGGAGTTTTTACATCAGTATCGTGTGCCTGCGTAAAAAAACACGAAGATGGGCTGTATAGTAAATGTGCGTCTTCGCACATTTTCACACAGGCATAAAAAAAAAAAAAAAATTCTTGCTTTTCTTGGGTTGTTGCGTATGCACCTACAGTACATGCCTGTATTTGTGCGTATGCTACTGACTGGCGATGCAGTTTGTTGTATTATTTTTTTTTTTTATACTGATCTATATATAGCACAATTTATGCGTCTGTGTGTACAGCCACATTAAAAATAATGGGCTGTATTATCACTAACCGTATTGTTTTCTTCCAGAAATGGCATTGTTTTCTTCCAGAAAAGTTCCTGTGTAAATGATCAGCTTTTGAATCTCAGAATGCACCCTTTGCATCAATGTATACACGTATCAATCAATACAAGCAAAAATGCGTAAAATGCATGTCCTCAGACATTTTTGATTTTGGTTATGGGACCCCTTACCATAATGCATTGTATGCTTACACACCTGTGTGCATGTCCCCAATGAAAACCATACACTTGCAATCAGTAAACAGAAAATGCTTTGAAATGCATTTTTTACCCCAGTGTACATGAGGCCTTAACAACTTCAATATTTGGCACTTTAACCCCCTTCCTGCCCAGGCCAATTTTCTGCTTTCAGCGATGTCGCACTTTGAATGTCAAATGCGTGGTCATGCAACGCTGTACCAAAATTAACTTTTTATCTTTTTTTTTTTAGACAGATAAAGCTTTCCTTTATCCTTTTAATCACTGCTGTTTTTTTTTATTCTTTGCTAAAAAAAACGAAAAAAGACCGAAAATGTTGAAAAAAATAAATTTTTTCTCAGTTTCTTTTAGAAAATGTTGTTAATAAGTAATTTTTCTCCCCCACTGATGTGTGCTGATGAGGCTGCACTGATGGGCACTGATGAGGTGGTGTTTGGTCACATATGGCGACCCATCACATTTGGCTACCCGCTGGAGTGTGCATGCGCGATGACGCCATATGCGTTCCAACACGTTTAAAACTTTACGTTTTAAAAGTGTTAAAAGTGACAAAAATACTTTTAAGACTTTTTATTTTAATTTTTTTTAAAACACTTTTAAAAAAGTGTTAAAAGTGACAAAAGTTTTATAAGTGTTGGAACGCATATGGCGGCTTCGCGCATACGCACTACAGTGTGTAGCCAAATGTGATATGTCGCCATATGTGACGAAACACCGGCACTAATATGCAGCACTGATACATAGCTCCCAACTGTCTCTGATTTCGAGGGACTGTCCCTGATTTTGAACAAAGTCCCTCTGTTCCTCTTTCCTCCTCATCTGTCCCTCATTTTGGTCTCATCTATATAGTTGTATATAAAATACACTATTTATCTTTCAAAAGGTGTTTCCCAGTGCTAAACCTTTCATCCAATTTCTAAATTGCTGCATTTGTAAATTTCCAAACCCAATATAAAGGAATATTAGTGATAAAAAAAAGCATTTGTGGGTTTAACTAATCATTTTTTCCCCATAATTCTCCGTTATGAGGGCGTGGCCAGGGGTGGGGCCTATGGCATCATACTTTTGCTAATAGGTGTCCCTCATTCCCATTTCAAAATTTTGGGAGGTATGCTGATAGGTGGCACTGATATGCAGTACTGCTAGCTGGCACTGATACGAGGCACTGGTGGGCACTGAAAGGCAGCACTGACTGGCATCACTGATTGGCTCTGGTTGGCATCACTACTGGGCACTGGTAGGGCTGCACTTATAATCAGTGCCTTGATTATCTGTGCAGGTCTCCCCTGTGAGAAAATGCCGCTGATCGGCTCTCCTCTCACGCTATCAGCGTGAGGAGAGGAAAGCCGATAACCGTAATTTCCTTGTTTACATGCGATCAGCTATGATTGGACACAGCTGATCACATGGGTTGAGAGCCTTGTCATTGGTTCTTTACTAAGATCGGGCAAGCGCAGTTTCCCAGGGACACAGCACTTCGCCGATTACCGCGCTCCACCACGGGCGTGCATGCACAACGGGAGTGGGACGACGTCACATGACGTCATACCAGAACGAGAGAGCCACACCGCCGCTGTCATTTGTCTATACAGCGGGTGGGAGGTGGTTAATGAGCTATTTATTTCTTTTGAAATGGCTGGACATCTGCCTAACGTTTCAAGATTTTGGATACCCGAGGACTATGCTTTTAAAGGAATGGCGCTGCCCATTCAGTCACTTCTAGCACTCCTAGTTATTGTGCAGGTCTATGGAGTGCAGTGTGGGCTTTCCAACAGGTTAATGGTCCAAACACACAAGATGGCGGCCCCCTGTGATGTGGTGATGGGAACAAGGTCAGCCAGTTTGACATAAAGCAAATATAACAGGTGTCAGGCTGGTTTGTGGCCCGGCACTTAGTGAAACGTTAATATATGGAAAAGCCAGCTTCTAAGACGTTGAACTGCAAAGACGATGAGTCCTCGGAGGTTTCATGTCTGTACTGGATTTGGTGTGTTTTGTTCCTCACACGGAGTGCATGCAGCTGGGGGAAGGAAGGCCGCCCAGGTCTCTGTCAGTTCAGATCAGAGCGTTTTCTCGTCTGGGAAAATGAGTCGTGTAATTTGCTGCAGAGAATTGCATACATAACTTGCAGGGAAACAAGGTGTTGGTTTACAGGGCCGCACCGCCACCAATCTACTTCTACCTGATTGTGTGTGTACTAACTACCTACACCTTATTTAGATGGTGCATTTATAACGACCTGACACACTGTGTAGCATTATTAATTGTACAGTGAAAAATAAATGCCACCCTTGTCCACAGGAGCCTACGATTCAATGCCCCTGCCACATTCATACACATGGTCAGGTGTACCTGAGGTCAGTTATTCAGCTCCTCCTGTATCCTGTCTGCAGCCTCTAACCACCTCCTGTATCCTGTCTGCAGCCTCTAACCACCTCCTGTATCCTGTCTGCAGCCTCTAACCACCTCCTGTATCCTGTCTGCAGCCCCTAACCACCTCCTGTATCCTGTCCGCAGCCTCTAACCACCTCTTGTATCATGTCCGCAGCCTCTAACCACCTCTTGTTTTATGTCCACAGCTTATAACCACCTCTTGTACCATGTCGGCACTCCGCAGCCTCCAACCACCTCCTGTACCATTTCCGCAGCCTCCAACCACCTCCTGTATCATGTCCGCAGCCTCCAACCACCTCTTGTAACATGTCCACCCACCGCAGCCTCCAATCACCTCCTGTACCATGTCCGCAGCCAACCAACCACCTCCTGTATCATGTCCGCAGCCTCCAACCACCTCCTGTATCCTGTCCACAGCCTCTAACCACCTCTTGTGCCATGCTCGCACTCCGCAGCCTCCAACCACCTCCTATACCATGTCCGCAGCCTCCAACCACCTCCTATACCATGTCCGTAGCCTCCAACTACCTCCTGTAGCCTGTCTGCACCTCCTAACCACCTCTTGTATTATGTCCACAGCCTCCAACCACCTCTTGTACCATGTCTGCACTTCCCAGCCACTAACCACACCCTGTATCCTGTCTGCAGCCTCTAACCACCTCTTGTGTTATGTCAGCAGCCTCTAATCACCTCTTGTACCATGTACGCACTCCACAGCCTCCAACCACCTCCTGTATCCTGTCCACAGCCTCTAACCACCTCTTGTATCATGTCCGCAGCTTCTAACCATCTCTTAACCATGTCCCCATTCCGCAGCCCCAGACACCTCCTGTAAAGTGGAACTCTGATGTAAAAGGCAATGCTGCAGACCCTGATGTAAGTGGAAACTCGGATGTAAAGGGGAATGCAGTGAACTCTGATATAAGGTGGTTTCTGGTCACCAGAGCCCCCCCCCCTTACATCAGAGTTCCCCCTTAGATCATGATCTGCAGCGTTCCCCTTTACATAATAGTACCCTTGCACTGTAAGGGGGAATCCTGCAGACTCTGATATACGGGGGAACTCTGTGCTGGCTGGGTTATATTAACCTTCCCTTCATGTAAATGAAGAAATATGGTTTTTGACTTTTATTTACCTTAAACACATTGCTAATAGCTTTAGCTACATGTTTATAGTTTAAATATTGATATATGCACTGTTTTGCACTGAAAACAGCAATTTTATGTACATTTTTGCAGTGTCACTAAAAAATGTTGCTCTGTCAGTGAATTTCATGATTTGTGCCAGAAAAAAAACTAGTGCCGTTTGTAAATTTTGGCATCCTGCCAGTAAATTTCACTTAGGGGGGGTTGGCAACACTACCGCACACGGACACTAAGATTCATACCAAACACAGTGGCGGGGATCCGACATCCCCGTTCATTGAATGTCGGACACATGTCGCAGGGCAAAGTCGGATCCACAAGTCGTGTTGAAGTCGTTGCAAAGTCGCGTTGAAGTCGTGTTGCCCCTGTGTGAAGGGCCGATCCTGGGCGGGTGCCCAGGGTGCACCACGCTCAGGTGCCGCAAGCTGCTGCAAAGGGGGGGGGCGCCAAAGCTGTGGCAGTCACTTACTGTTACATTCAGCAGCAGCAGCGCCGCCCCAACTCCCTACTAGACTCTCTTATTGCACCGTTCGCTGGCCTCTCTGCTGCCCACTGCACTGGTTGCTAGACTCGCCTGCCGCCTGGCGTCTAGCAACTAGTGACATCATGTCATGAGGCCGAGGCGAGGCCCCAGCATTCAGAGCAGAGGAGGAACTTCTATCTCTTTTGTGCCTGGTCAATTTTGGCTCCACCTACCTCCTCCATCTTCTCCAGGCAGCGCGGCTCAGAGCCTGGAGGAAGGAAGGGACCCAGGCACCTGCCTGAGGTGAGGCAGCCTGTGTCCATGCTCTAGAGCTCATCTAACAGCACTACTTGTATAATCGTGGTCAAGGTGTTAAATTTATTATTTCATGACAGATATGCGGGAGATATCATTGCTAACCTTATAAAAATGCTCTTTACCTGGCTGTAATGCTGACCCATGGGTCTGAATGCTTTCTAAGCCAGAGCCTGCATGCACATCTGAAAAGTTTAAGGAAAGTTAAAAAATTCTTATCTGCATACTGGGTTAATGAATATACATTTTGGAACAACAGAGCCAAGGTGCTGGCATTTTCAGTCAGTAGTGGAAACCTCTGTAAACATAAAAATAGATTAGAAATTGCTAATCAGACAATGGCAGCTTGATCCTTCTATTAAGCTTTTGCATCAGGTTTCTCAAACCTTTGCATACCTGCGCTTTATGTGATAATGACTAAGCCCCTCCCCTTCATGACATTGTCGGATGGGGGCGGAGCATGGGTGACCTTAAAATGATGCCCCCCCCAAAAAAAAATTCTGCAGACGCCCATGTGGACCCTACTAATGTCCCATTTATATACAGTGGGGCAAAAAAGTATTTAGTCAGCCACCAATTGTGCAAGTTCTCCCACTTAAAAAGATGAGAGCGGCCTGTAATTGTCATCATAGGTATTCCGCAACTATGAGAGACAAAATGTGGAAACAAATCCAGACAATCACATTGTCTGATTTTTGATAGGATTTATTTGCAAATTATGGTGGAAAAAAGGTATTTGGTCAATATCAAAAGTTCATCTCAGTACTTTGTTATATATCCTTTGTTGGCAATGACAGAGGTCAAACGTTTTCTGTAAGTCTTCACAAGGTTGTCACACACTGTTGCTGGTATGTTGGCCCATTCCTCCATGCAGATCTTCTCTAGGGCAGTGATGTTTTTGTCGCTGAGCAACACGGACTTTCAACTTCCTTCAAAGGTTTTGTATGGGTTTGAGATCTGGAGACTGGCTAGGCCACTCCATGACCTTGAAATGCTTCTTACGAAGCCACTCCTTCGTTGCCCGTGCAGTGTGTTTGGGATCATTGTCATGCTTTGCAGAGAAACAGCCCCAAAGAATGATGTTGTCACGTCCATGCTTCACAGTAGGTATGGTGTTCTTTGGTTGCAACTCAGCATTCTTGTTGTGTTTCTACCAAACAGTTCTACTTTGGTTTCATCTGACCATATGACATTCTCCCAATCCTCTTCTGGATCATCCAAATGCTCTCTAGCAAACCTCAGACGGGCCCGGACATGTACTGGCTTAAGCAGGGGGACACGTCTGGCACTGCAGGATCTGAGTCCCTGGCGGTGTAGTGTGTTACTGATGGTAGCCTTTGTTACCTTGGTCTCAGCTCTCTGCAGGTCATTCACTAGTTCCCCCCGTGTGGTTCTGGGATTTTTGCTCACCGTTCTTGTGATCATTTTGACCCCACGGGGTGAGATCTTGCGTGGAGCCCCAGATGGAGGGAGATAATCAGTGGTCTTGTATATCTTCCATTTTCTAATTATTGCTCCCACAGTTGATTTCTTCACACCAAGCTACATGCCTATTGCAGATTCAGTCTTCCCAGCCTGGTGCAGGTCTACAATTTTGTTTCTGGTGTCCTTCGACAGCTCTTTGGTCTTCACCATAGTGGAGTTTGGATTGTGACTGTTTGAGGTTGTGGACAGGTGTCTTTTATACTGATAACAAGTTCAAACAGGTGCCATTAATACAGGTAATGAGTGGAGGACAGAGGAGCCTCTTAAAAAAGAAGATACAGGTCTGTGAGAGACAGAAATCTTGCTTGTTTGTAGGGGACCAAATACTTATTTTCCATCATAATGTGATTGTCTGGATTTATTTCCACATTTTGTCTCTCATAGTTGAGGTATACCTATGATGACAATTACAGGCCTCTCATCTTTTTAAGTGGTAGAACTTGCACAATTGGTGGCTGACTAAATACTTTTTTGCCCCACTGTATAGTTTGAGCGGAGTTTCTTGCCTCTACCCTTGAAACAAATCTACGGCTTAAAGCATAAGTATTTACAGTATGTTCAAAATTTAAAATTAATTTCTGTGTTGTATTTCAATAATATCTAGCCTACCCCTATTACTCTGAATGATCTTAAAATTTGTAAACTTCCACTCATTTATTTCCCTGAACTCTGACACGTATTTACTCTGTGGGTAAGCATTGCTGTGCCACACATTTCACGGAGCCTGCCTCCTGAACTACAGAGGTGCTAAGAGGAGGAGTTTCAGGAGGCGGAGTCAGTACAGGAATCACGGCTTGCAGGCAGCAAGGTACCATGGGATATGTAGTCCTTGGAAATTGAGAGTAAACTGCAGAGGAGAAGCTGCAAAGCATGCAGTGAATCCAGGAAGGTGTGGAAAGAGACGGCCAGCAGACAGGCAGGACTCACAACATGAAAGGACATTTTTCATGTAAGCTTATATTGGATTGTTAAAAATAACGATCATTTGCATTTTTATTAAAATGCTGATGGTATAAAATGAAAGTGTGTGCTATGACCATAGAACCTTTTTTAACTCACATGCCTCCGTCTTGCTCCTATAGAAAAATCATGGAATCCAATGAAAATCTGACTACACTATATCAGTTATAAGACTTATACCCCTTGTGGGATATTGTTATTAGAAAAAAAAATTCAAGACCTTTGAGGCTTAGAAAGCACTTGGAATTATATACATTCGTCGGGTTTTCACCCAAAATATTTTTAAATCAATTTCAACATTTACAATACAAACTTCACACCCAAAAGTGCTTCACTATAGTAAGTTGGTGGCGCTGTCTGTGATTGAAAGCCTTATAAGAATGAAGCAGAAGGAGCCAATCAGGTGTGCATCAGCGTAAGGAGTATGTTGATAGGAGGAGAGAGCAGAGTGACAGAGAAATTAGCTCATAAATGTGCTGCTTATGTCTCCAGTCATAGGGTGGGGGTAGGGTTGCCACCTCATCCCTTTAAACCCAAACAGATACTGTATTCATTACACAGGTTCTGAGGCTAATTTAATGCAGATAAAGCACCAAGTGAGCTTAATTACCAACCTAATCACCCACAGAACCTGGTAATTAATGTGTGTTCAGTTTTAAAAGAATGAGGCGACAATCCTAGGTGAGGGTGGAGAGGAGACCTGTAAGTAAAAAGAAACTGCATTAGAGGAAGATCAGGTCTCTTTCCCTGCTAATCAAACTGTGCTGTGTGGCAGAGCTGTGTAAATGTTAGGACTGGATAGACAGAAATACAAATCCTTTGGTAGGTAAAACAGTTCCTTTATACATATTTTATCAGTGTGTTTAGCTGTTTATCTGGAGTTCAGCTTTTATAGAGTGCAGGTTTTTGTTAGTGCTTAGGCTTGGTTCTCACTATACAGGTGCGATCGAGCACAGGTGCGTTGCCATGCGTTCCCGCTTGACAAGTGTAGCACAGCCTATCGGCTTCTATGGGCTGCTCTTATCATGACAAAAGAAATAAAAATATGTATCTGACTCTTTTCTAAAAACACATGCGACCAAACCACATGGTTTGCAAATGCTAGGAGGTACTATTAACATTTAATGGCACCGCCACTCATCTGCTAAACGGCAGCGCATTTCTGTGCATTTTTGGAAAGCATGTGATTTTGTGTCCCGACACACAGTAGAGTGAACCCAGCCTTAGGTCACGTTCACACCTGTGCGTTTTATGTGCATTTTAGGTGCGGTGCATTACAAAAAAAAACGTTCAGCATGCTGCATTTTTGATGTGCTTTCTTCAAAATGCACATTCAATGGTAGCGCTTCTAAAATGTAAATGTAAAACAGGCCTAAAATGCCATGTACCACACAGATGTGAACCAGCCCTTATCCCCCCCTTCACTGCCATTGTCATGCAATTCTGCGTGTCACATAGAGCCAGTCTGTTCACATGAATGGGCTGCCCTATGCGCATTTGTCACCCCAAAAAAAAGCTCTTGCTCCTTTTCGGGCAACATGCATCACATGATTTTTAAAGATGCGGTTTGCCACGATTGCCGCGTGATCCTGTTGCGCAACAACCGCAGCAGAATCGCATCACTTTTGGGGTGCCATGGTAGGATAATGGCACCCAAATGCATGTTTTGCAGTCATTTTGCCCGCAATTCCAAATCGCAAAGTGTGAATGGGGTCTTAGTTTTGGTAACTTGGGGGATTATTATGTGTGTGTAACCTGGGAGGTATAATTTCATACCAATTTTGTTTTTGGATTTAATAATTCTGTTTATCTGCATTTATCAATAATACAGCTTTTGTATATAGATTTTTTGTCCTGGGTGTGATTGCATATGTGATACCCCAGATGAAATCTGTAACTATCTGAAGTGAAGATTGATTACATGCCAAGTAAAGGACAATGTACTATAAAGTGAAATGAACGAGTATTTAACCTGCAGTAGATAAAAACATTCTAGGAAGTGAGTTGGGCATTGTTCTCGGAATACCTAACCTAATAACATCCTTTCAATGATGTGATCCGATGGCACCGCCAGCTACCATATGACTGAATAGGATAATAATTGCTGTACCCATTTCTCTGCAAACTTGTCAGCAAGATTATACAGCAGGCATTACAGAGGTTAGAGCAAAGCGGAGGGTAAAAAGACACAGCACTCTGATAATTGCCCTTCCGCTCCAACATAACTATCATTAACTTTGCAGCATGTGCCTCATTACTCATTTAGAACTCCTTAACAAGTAGCTATTTTAAATAGAAACTTGGCTTTTTTTCCCCCCAAAGTTTATGTTTTCAAAGTGTTTTATATCTTTCTTTATCGTTTATATAAAATTCTTATACAACAAATAATCATTTAATACACTCTTGGTGCAGGAATCACAGGGCATTTGTAGGTTTTCTAAAAGGAAAGCACATCAGAAGCTGTTTGCCTTCAGATTGTCTCTCTCTAATTGAAACTTCATACTGCCAATCTGATCAAAGCACACTGGCTATGGGGGGTGGCGACTCAGGTGAGTCATTGTGGTTGATTTACTAAAACTGCTCACTTTGCTAAGGAGTTTTTTCCTTAGCTTAGTGAACATGGTGAAAATTCACTTTGTAAAGAATATCCAATCATGACAAGGAAAGTATTTTTCCTTGGGTGGAATGATGATGGAAGTCAGCAGAGTGTCACCTCATACATTAGGACAGTGATCTCCAAACTCTAGCCAGCGGGTCAGATGCGGCCCTTTGCTGGTTTTTATCTGGCCCTTGGAGCACTGTTCATCTCACTAGTACGAGGTGCTATTTCTCCCACTAATACCAACAATAAGGCACTTATTCCTACCACTGACACCAATGATGGGTCACTATTCCTTCCATTGAAACCAATGATGGGGCACCACTCCTGCTGAAACCAATGATAGGGCACTATTTCTCCCACTGACACCAATGATGGGGCACTGTTCCTTCCATTAACACCAATGATGGGGAACCACTCCTCATACTGAAACCAGCAATAGGGCACTATTCCTCCCACTGACACCAACAATGGAGCACTATTCCTTCCACCAACACCAATGATGGGGCACTATTCCTTCCACTGACACCAACAATGAAGCACTATTCCTCCCACTAACACCAACAATGGGGTACTATTCCTCCACTGACACCAACAATGGGGCACTATTCCTTCCACTGACACCAACGATTGGGCACTATTCCTTCCACCGACACCAATGATGGGGCACTATTCCTCCCACTAATACCGACAATGTAGCACCATTACTCCCACTAACGATAGGGCACTATTCTTCCCACTGACATCAATATTGGGGCATAATTGCTCTCACTGATAGAAACAATGGGGAACTATTCTTCAAACTGATACCAATGATGGGGCACTGTTCCAACTCCTACTGACCACCAATTCTAAGACATTGGGGTTGATTTACTAAAACTGGAAAGTGCAAAATCTGGTGTAGCTCTGCATAGAAACCAATCAGCTTCTAACTTCAGTTTGTTCAATTAAGCTTTGACAAAAAAAATAACAGTAAACTGCCCCTTTGTTTAGGAAGACACCTGCACCAAGCAAAGGGAAAATTCTCTTACAAAGTGAAAAGCCTATTTGCCTTTAGTAAATCAACCCCATTTATTTTTGTGTGTAATGTTGAGCTTGAGCTGCTGAACTTTGTAAATAACAGGTGGCTAGACAGAGAAGCTAACTGTAGACAGGTAAACATTTGAAAAGTAACTTAGGAAAACAATCTCAACACCTATTAAACCCATGTCATGGTTCATTCTGGGTTTTGAAAGTAGATGTAAACTCCAAGTAGTACAACATTGACATTCTATCCATTTAGTACATTCCCAAAAAAATAAAAAAGAAATAAGGGCAGGTTGGCAGAAAGAAAATACAATTCAAGAATAAAAAATGATATAAGATCTCCAGGGTGTTCAACTAGAACAAAATTATGGCATGTATAAAGATGAATCTTAGAATGGAGGCAGAATGGGTTTCGGTAAACAAATGAGAAATAATGACTCCATTACCATCTCCTTCTGGAGCTGACATTTTGTAGGAGCGTCTAATGTGTTACAATTCTCTCATGGAAATAAGGCACACGTTTGTGTCCTTAGGAAGTGGGGACTCATTTATTATCATGAGATGAATTGTGTCTTACAGTACAGTATGTTACTTATCACATTTTCACTTCATTCTCCTATACTCTAACCCTGGTGTGTCTGAGATGTAAGAAAAGTAATCAGAAAAATAATAAAAACATCATATTTAAAAAAAATGTTTAAAACAAATGCCATAACCAAAAAGTATATGCAATATACCTGCAACTTTCAAAACATACTGTAAGTAAAAGATATCAAATGTATCAAAAAATTTAAACAGAATATGCGGCTTTCAATACATAAAATAAATAAAACTGAAAAACCCTCAAAACCTCAAATTAAAAAAATATATATAAATACCACACCTATATAAAATAACAATGACATTTTTAAATATAAGCAAAAAAAAAAAAACCCAGCAAAATGAAAAACTTGACAAAAAACCCCTTCAAAACTCTGTATTTTTTAAACAAAAATCAAAAACACAACCAACAAAAAAACAAACAAAAAAAACAACAACCCAGCAATAAAATAAACCTACACAAAATATCAACTTAACCCCTTCACGCATAAGTGTAAAAAAATCTTACTGCCTAAGCACAATTTTGCAACTTTGACATGTGTTAAAGTGGTGTTTCACCCCAAAAAAACAAAAATTCATAAATGTGCATGAAATCAATTAAAAAAATTAATTTGGAGAAAATTTTTACCTTTTTTTTCCTTGTTGCTATGTGGTCCCTCGAAATCTGCCTCCTCCAGTGCCTGGGCTCCTGACGTCACTTCCCTTGGCGCCTCCGTTCGTTACTGCTCCTGGGAGATGTGGGTCATCT
Source organism: Lithobates clamitans (assembly GCA_037952925.1). NCBI lineage: Eukaryota > Metazoa > Chordata > Amphibia > Anura > Ranidae > Lithobates > Lithobates clamitans. The sequence continues at coordinate 1,599,142 of JBBGZY010001849.1, read as the reverse complement.
TTTCCCAGGAGGCAGTGGGCAACGCCTAGGGCTAGCTTGCCATAACAACGGGGCGGGCACTTCCGACAACGCCGCCCGTTCTTATGGCAACCTGTATACTTTACAGCGCCGCTACGGCGCATTACTGCGCATGTGCGAGAACGGGGTGGTGCATGCTGGTCGCTCAGCTGCACCGTATCCCGGAACTAAATGCTTGTGGGCTTCTCATGCCCACAAGCAAAATGAGAACGTTCATGATGAAAATTTATGAGTTGCTTTTTTATAATAAAACGGACATCATGATCCTTGTGAAACAACAAACGTGAGTAATACATTTTGATTACATCATCTTTTTCATCTAGCCAAAAAGAAACAAACGTTTTATACATAGGAACACTGCTTTAATAAAACCGTACATATCATCACTTAACTACTTTTTGCTTCCATATGGATTATACCTTGTTCTTTTCAGGACAAATTGGGCTTTCTTTGGCGATTATTTTTTTTTTATTATCAAAGGATAACTGGGTCAAAATAGTACAAAAAAATAGTTGTTTTTTAAAATTCAGCTGTATATTTCTTGCTATTACCATAACCTACCACCAAAGAACAACCCAAAATAAATTCTCCTGCTCCTGACGATCGCAGTGATACCACATATCTGTATGTTAGTTGTTGTTTGTACACGTAGTGCAGCCCAGAAACAATGGCGCATTCTGCTTTTTTTTTTTTTTTTTTTTATCCTACCTAAAATACACTGACACTCGCTAAAAATTATACTATTTAAAAAAAAAAAACCTGTCCAAAAAAAAAAAAGACCCTGACCTTGCCCCAAACACTAACCCTGGCACTGACCTAGATCAAACTTTGATCTAGGTATTTCTTTTATAATTATTTTTACACATACTTTTTTTTCTCTGCAGGGAAAGAGAGAGATACAATGTATCCCTCTCCTCCATTCACAGAGAGAGAAAACATGGGGGCGGGCTTCACAGTGACTGATCACTGTGGTAGCCACTCAGAGGCGTGGTAGCCAATCAGAGGCTATCATAGCAATCAGGTGACCCAGAACTGTGCGTTTCGGGTCCCGATTATTAGTACAGGGCCTGGGGATCACGGTGAGACCCCGGGCTCTGTGCTGGGCTTGCTCTTAGCACACAGGGAGATGTGCATACATGTGGCCCCACAGAAAAAAAGCCCATTTTAGTGGGGCTGCATATTTGTGTTAGGTCGGCGTCAAGGGGTTAAAAAAAATTCCTGAAGTTTTTTTATACTAATCTTAGGTGCATCTTAATCACTCTCAAGCTTTAGTAGTGATTTAGTCCAATGATATCAATTGTAGTGACAGGATGAGGCAGTGCTATGATGTTAGACATAATGGGGTTGATTTACTAAAGGGAAATAAGCCTGTTCATTTTTGCAATGGAAAATTCCCTTAGCTGAGCGAATGAGGTGAAGTTCTGCTGACTTCCTTTATCCTATTGTGTGCATGCAAAAATGAGTTTTTTAAATTGTATTTTCCTTGCACGTTATTGTATATTTTTTTCAATGTGAATACTCAGCACATTCACAAAGCTAAGTGAAAATTGACTTGCATAGCAGGCAGCCTATTTGCCTTTTGTAAATCAACCCCAATTTTGAGGATAGAGCACCAACTCCATCATTTATTTTCTACCTACTGACCCTCAGACATTTACTGACCCCTTTTGACATCCATCCATTTTATCAAACACTTGGATAATCCTGTTAACTCTTGGGGAGTCAATATTGACCAGTTTGTGAACCCTACCCTAACCCTTCTCAATTCTATTCAAACAAAATAAAAAGTTTGTCTGGAGTTGGGGTTTGAACACAGATATGGCATGTTTAAAATACTCTAGACATGTGCGGCATGTTTTGTTCCGAATCGAAATTTGGACAATTTTTTTGTTATTTGGAAATTCGGACGAATCCGAAATAACGAAACAAATGTTCGGACGAAATTCGAATACAAATAGTTTTGAAATCAAATTTGACGTTTTCTAATCGAATTCGCATTTGCGAAAATAATTAAATAGAATAGAAAATAAAGGATTAGAATATGATAGAAAAGAAAAGAACTGAAATAAAAGAAAATAGTAAAACAGAACAGAATACAAAATAAAAGAATAGAAAACATTAGAATAGAAAATAAAGGGATAGAATAAAAAATAAAGGAATAGATTAGAATAGAAAAGAATAGAATAAAAAAGAAGAACAAAATAGAATAGACAATTCAAATTTGAATAGAATAGAAAATAAAATAATAAAATAGAATTAAAAAAAAGAATAGAATAGAATAGAAAGAATATAAGCATTTCCCAAAATTCAAATAGAATAAATTCAAATTCAGATAGAATAGAAAAGAATAGCAAAAAAACAATAGACTAGAATGGAATAGAATAGAATACACAGGATAGAACTATATAACCATCTTCTGAAATTCAAATTTTGAATAGAATAAATTTGAATTCAAATAGAAAAGAAAAGAAAGGAATAGAAAATAAGAGAAAATAATAGAATATAAAAACAATAGTGGTGGCACAATGGTGTAGTGGGTAGCACTCTCACCTAGCAGTAAAAAGGGTCGCTGGTTTGAATCCCAACCAAGTCACTACCTGCCTGGAGTTTGCATGTTCTCCCTGTGCCTGCGTGGGTTTCCTCCGGGTGGTACTCCGGTTTCCTCCCACACTCCAAAGACATGATGGTAGGTTAATTGGCTTCTGTCCAAAATTGGCCCTAGTATATGAATGTGAGTTGGGGACCTTGAATTGTGGGCTCCTTGAGGGTAGGGACCGATGTGAGTGTGCGATGTATGTGTGGAGTGCTGCGTAAATTGACGTTGCTATATGGGTACCTTAAATAAATAGGGATAATTGTAGATACGCACACACTCACTCAGGTTGAACTGGATGGACTGGTGTCTTTATTCAACCATACTAACTATGTAATAGTATAGAAAGGAATAGATAGAATATATCCATCTTCCAAAATTCGAATTTCAAATAGAATAAATCCCAATTCGAATCGATGCAAACTTTCCGAATTCGGTCCAATTGAGTTCAGTTAACCCGAATTCGAAAAATCCAAACTGATTTGATTTTGAATAAACAAAACGAATTCCAAAAACAACTTAAACAAATTTAACTAAATGAATTTATGTAAATAACAAATATAAACACATTTTTTTCATTCTGCACATAAAAATGTATCTAAAATACTCATAGTTCCAAAAATGTTGTGATGGCTGGCTGAAATTTGTAGCACCTCGGAGGACCCCATGACCACCTGTGTAAAAGTGTCCTACACCAAAAGGCAACAAATTATTTGTAGAGTAAAATGCCACTGCGATACGCTTTCTGACTTGTGCTGCGGAGAAATGAGAATTAATGAATAATCTGCATCTGTTGCCGAACAGTCTCCTGTGCCACATGTACCAGCTCTGCACATACAATTGGCTGCAGTTAACCAGCATTAGCTGAATGTGTAAATATTTTAGCAGCTCCAGACGAGAGGTTAACAAGTTCAAAAACTAATTTTTAATGGCAGAAGTGACACATAGGGGAAGCAATAGACGGAGTCCTGGAATAGAACATCAGCTCATAATATTTTAATTGTGCCGGGTGATGCCGCTGCGTTGGGTCTGCAGTTGTTTTCTCGCTTGCGTTTCTAACCCATCTGTCTCATTTGTGGGTTTTTTGGCAAAAAAGCGAAAATACAGGATATTGCGGAATTCTAGGATGCACGTGCAGAATTTTGGGATTACCGTAGTTTCAGGAACAGTTATAGACTATTATAATAAATGAGAATCTTCCTCCTGGAATAAATGAACTTTGCACTGCCTCACCTGTATAATTACTGATTAGATCCTCCAAGCAGGTAGGATGGGTGTATATGTGTGTGAATGAAGATGAGAAGGGATGATATGATGTTGGGCTGTTTTTAGTTAATTATGTTACAAAGTAATTAAAAAAATCCTTTTCTGTGTTTCAAATACTTCTGGTTCTAAAGCCTTAAAGTGGTTGTAAAGGTGGAAGGTTTTTTTTTTATCTTAATGTATTCTATGCATTAAGCTAAAAAAACCTTCTCGGTGCAGCAGCTCCCCTCAGCCCCTCTAATACTTACCTGAGCCCATCTCTATCCAGTGATGTCACAGGAGAGACTCAGCTGTCCCTCCTCATTGACAAAGTCAGAGAACCAATGAGGAGAGAGAGGGGGGCTCGGCCAGGTGCCCCCATAGCAAGATGCTTGCTGTGGAGGCACTCAACAGGAGGGAGGGGCCAGGAGCACCGTAGAGGGACCCAAGAAGAGGAGGATCGGGGCTGCTCTGTGCAAAACCATTACACATAGGAGGTAAGTATAACGTGTTTGTTATTCTTAAGAAAAAAAAAACAAGACTTTAGTATCACTTCAAATTTGTAAGGTGAACTTACACAGGATGCCCTTCTCACCCCCCCCCCCCCCCCCAGTCCCACTGACCTGGAGCACGGCGATCACCCGCACTGACACATCGGGTCGCCTCTTCACTGGTCCGGGGCTTAGAAATCCCCTGTAGCTTAACCTCAAAACGTACCTCGTCAGGAGGTACATTTAGAAGCATTCTAATTGATCGGCGCCATCACATGGGTGGCGTTACCAATCAGAACCCGCGTAGCCCGTCCTGTTACCGCGGGCGAAGAGGTAAGAAAGACACTGGGATTTCAAATCCCTGGACTGGTACAGTGGCGATGTGAGCTGTCAGTGCGGGGGATCACCGAACTCCAAGTTAGCAGGACCGGAGGGGGATGGGGAAGGGATCCAGTGTAAGTTTACCTTACAGATTTCCTGTAAAGGTGAACTTACACTTTAAGCTTTTTCACCTCAAAGCGGAGTTCCACCCAAAAGTGGAAATTCCGCTTATTCGTCTCCTCACCCCCTCCGGTGCCACATTTGGCACCTTTCAGGGAGGGGGGGGGGAGCAGGTACCTGTTTTTTACAGGTACCGTTCACCATTTCCGGGAGACCAGGCCGCGGCAAATTACATCAGCAGCTCGGCCTCCCTCCCCTTCTGCCGGGCCAGTGAGAGAGCAAAGCTCACTTTGCACATACGCAGTAGGAACCCGGGCGTTAAGCCAAAAAAGGTTACACTGAAGGGTTCCCTTATCCGCAATGGCGGCGGCAGCACCCGACCATCCGATATAAACATCGGCTGCGGTGCCAACATTGCTGGACTCCAAGACAGGTAAGTATCCTAATGTTAAAAGTCAGTAGCTACAGTATGTGTAGCTGCTGACTTTTAATTTTTAAAGGGGCGGGCAGAACTCCGCTTTAATGAATTCTATGCATCAAGGTGAAAAACCTTCCATGCTGCAAAATCTCCCCTTTATACTTACCTGAGCCCAATCTGATGCAGGAATGTCTCCCTTCCTCTGCTGACTCCCTCCTCCCTGAGCAGATTGATAGCAGCAGGAACCATTGGCCACCCGCTCTGTATAAATAGAAGCAGGCAGGGCAGCTCTTGAGCAAGCATGTACAGGTGCCCCCATGAAGAGCGGAAGAGGAAGAGTCTGGAGTGCTGGTGGGGGACCCCAGAAGAAGAGGATCAGAACTGCTCTTTGCAAAACCATTGCATAGAGCAGGTAAGTAGAAGCTTTAATATTGCTTTAAAGCGGTTGTAAACCCAACTTGGTCATTTTTACCTACAGGTAAGCCTGTACCTTTACCTGTAGGTAAAATTTATATCTGCTAAATGTACACCGTTTAGGAGATATTCGCCCTGGATGCAGCCACTTATATCACTGGTCCATGCGCTCTGAAGGTCCAGCATAGCTTCATGCTGAAACCAAACTGAGAGCTCCCATGCATGCGCGTGAGTGCCGTCATCGCAGCTCCAGCCATTCCCATAGCCAGAGCACTTCCCCCTGTGGAAAGAAAGACCGGGTAAGATGTCAGCCTTCTCAGCGGTGAGAGCACAGCGCTGGAAGGCTTTATTTCAAGGTGAGGATTTCTTAATGTGCTAGTATGCGATGCATTCCTGCACATTATGCCATTGTCTTGCAGGTGTTTTTTTTTTTTTACAACAGCCGCGGTTTACAACCGCTTTAAAAGCTAAAGTTTAGGTATGGCAATTTTTATATAGTTACATTGCCCCAGCTTGGACCAGTGTAAGAATTTATGTACCATGCACTCGGTGTCATCCATAAAATACAAGTCTTTTTTGGCTACATAATGAAACATAACTGTAACAAACTTATGTGTTTCGGCTATGACAGCCTTCCTTATAGCATTTTGGCCCAATTTGGGCCCAATTAGCCATTTTCTCTTCCCGATGTCATGTGACCTGTTAGGCCTCAGGTGTGAATGGGAAGCAGGTGTGTTAAATTTAGTGTTATCGCTCTCACTCTCTCATACTGGTCACTGGAAGTTCAACTTGCCACCTCATGGCAAAGAACTCTCTGAGGATCTGAAAATTTTTTTTGTGCTCTACATAAAGATGGCCTAGGCTGTAAGAAGAATGCCAAGACCCTAAAACTGAGCTTCAGCACAGTGGCCAAGACCATACAGCGGTTTAACAGGACAGGTTCCACACAGAACAGGCCTCGCCATGGTGGACCAAAGAAGTTGAGTGCACGTGCTCAGCGTCATATCCAGGGGTTGTCTTTGGAAAATAGACGTATGAGTGCTGCCAGCATTGCTGCAGAGGTTGAAGTGGTGGGGGGTCAGCCGGTCAGTGCTCAGGCCATACGTCGCACACTGCATCAAATTGGTCTGCATGGCTGTCATCCCAGAAGGAAGCCTCTTCTAAAGATGATGTGCAAGAAAGCCCACAAACAGTTTGCTGAAGACAAGCAGACTAAGGACATGGATTACTGGAACCATGTCCTGTGGTCTGATGAGATCAAGATAAACTTATTTGGTTTAGATGGTATCAAGCGTGTGTGGCGGAAACCAGATGAGGAGTACAAAGACAAGTGTGTCTTGCCTACAGTCAAGCATTGTGGTGGGAGTGTCATGGTCTGGGGCTGCATGAGTGTTGCCGGCACTGGGGAGCTACAGTTCATTGAGGGAACTATGAATGTCAACATGTACTGTGACATACTGGAGCAGAGCATGATCCCCTCTATTCAGAGACTGGGCCGCAGAGCAGTATTCCAACATGATAACGACCCCAAACACACCTCCAAGACGACCATTGCCTTGCTAAAGAAGCTGAGGGTAAAGGTAATTGACTGGCCAAGCATGTTTCCAGACCTAAACCCTATTGAGCATCTGTGGGGCATCCTCAAATGGAAGGTGGAGGAGCGCAAGGTCTCTAACATCCACCAGCTCAATGATCTCATCATGGAGGAGTGGAAGAGGACTCCAGTGGCAACCTGTGAAGCTCAGGTGAACTCCATGCCCAAGAGGGTTAAGGCAGTGCTGGAAAATAATGGTGGCCACAAAAAATATTGACACTTTGGCCCAATTTGGACATTTTCACTTAGGGGTGTACTCACTTTTTTGTTGCCAGCGGTTTAGACATAGGGATTTGAATGGCTTTTAACAGTAACCATCCTCACCTGTGATCTGTTTGCTTGTAATTAGTGTGTGTGTGTGTAAAAGGTCAATAAGTTTCTGGACTACTGACAGACCCTTGCATCTTTCATCCAGTGCTGCACTGACGTTTCTGGATTCTGAGTCATGGGAAAACTCAAAGGATCGGCGGGAAAAGGTAGTTGAATTGTATAAAACAAAAAAAAAGATATCCAAGGAATTGAGAATGCCAATCAGCAGTGTTCAAACCAGAGTTGCCAACCTCCCACAGCATTTTTTACTGACAAAACATGGGAGAATTACTGGTGGAGCACTTTTTTTTACTGGCAACCTGAGAAATTACAGAACTCCTATTGAAAACTAACACAGTGAATATTTGAACAGTAAAAACATGATATGGAAACACTGACAATACCTTTTAACAAAGTAATATGCTTGATTTACACTTAAAGTGGATGTAAACCCAATGTCATCCTTTCTAAACTCCTGCCATAGGGGTTATCTATAAGGATATACACGCCTCCTGCATGTATCTTTACCTGTCAAATGTCTCCCTGTCTGTTATGAGACCCGAAAAACTGCAGATTCTGTGGGCGGATCTGTTGTCTGGAGCTCGGTGGGTGGAGTCGTGATGTCAGTAGACTCCCCGCCCACCTCTACACTCCCTTTGTCAATATGCATTTTCTCCTGTGTATTTCTTACACTGAACTTTTGCTGAACTTCTGCTATGATCTCTAACATCCAGTGAAAAGACAGGAAAGTAACTACATGACTTCAGCATGCCAAATCATGGTGAGGTGTGGAACAGCCAATCCTTGCAGAGCTGCTGAAGAAAGGAGTGGGGGTGGGAATTAAAAAATAATGCATGTCTTAGGCTAGTGCACGAGATGTAAATCACCTGTCACTCACAGCAAGGGGGAGGATTTGACAAAGTTTTTCTCTGTTTGTCAAGTTTTATCTCACTGAACAATAAAAGAGGATTGCTCAGAGATGGATTAACTCTGTGTGGCAAGACTGGGCTCAAATGATAGGAAATCTTATACTCTACATTATGACATCAAAAAAAAAATTTAAAAAAAATTCGGGTTTACATCCACTTAAAAAAGTCAACACAGCATGAAATTATCAGCCCCTAATATTTACTGGCAGTTGTAAAAAAATCACAGATTTTTACAAACTCTCAGTAAATTTACTGGCGGTTGGCAACCCTGGTTCAAACTCTAATCAAGAAGTGGAAAATGAGGGGTTCTATTGAAACCAAACCACGGTCAGGTAGTCCAACAAAAAATGTCAGCCACAACTGCCAGGGAAATTGTTTGGGATGCAAAGAAAAACCCACAAATAACTTCAGATGAAATACAGGACTCTCTGAAAACATGTGGTGTGGCTGTTTCAAGATCCACAATAAGGAGGCACTTGAAGAAAGATGGGCTGCATGGTGGAGTCGCCAGAAGAAAGCCATTACTACGCAAATACCACAAAGTATCCCACTTACAATACGCCAAACAGCACAGAGACAAGCCTCAAACCTTCTGGCACAAAGTCATTTGGAGTGATAAGATCAAAATGGAGCTTTTTGGTCACAACCATAAACGCTACAATTGGAGAGGAGTCAACAAGGCCTATGATGAAAGGTACACCATTCCTACTGTGAAACACGGAGGTGGATCGTTGATGTTATGGGGATGTGTGGGCTACAAAGGCACAGGAATTTTGGTCAAAATTGATGGCAACATGAATGCAGTATGTTTTAAAAAAATACTGGAGGAACATTTGCATTCATTAGCCAAGAAGCTGCGCATGGGACGTACTTGGAAATTCTAACATGACAATGATCCAAAACACAAGGCCAAGTCGACCTGTCATTGGCTACGGCAGAATAAAGTGAAGGTTCTGGAGTGGCCATCTCAGTCTCCTGACCTCAATATCATTGAGCCACTCTGGGGAGATCTCAAACGTGCAGTACATGCAAGACAGGCCAAGAATTTACAGGAACTGGAGGCTTTTTGCCAAGAGGAATGGGCAGCTTTACCATCTGAGAAGATAAAGAGCCTCATCCACAAATACCACAAAAGACTTCAAGCCATCATTGATGTTAAAGGAGGCAATACGATAAACTTTTGATCAGGGTCATTTGGATAGTTTCTATTGTCATTATGATTTAAAAAGAGTAAACACAGTTGATTGATAATAAATGGCTTTAGCCAAACACTAACCATGAGTGAAAGGAAAGTTTTTGTGTTATCATTCATATTCTCTGAAAAATGGCCAAGAAATCATAAATTCTGCCAGGGTATGTAAACTTATGAGCACAACTGTATACACTTTCGGGTAGGGGGCTTGCCACTTCTGTTGTGATTAGTCACAGCAGAAGCTGATTAGCGGGTGCCGGTCAATGGATGCCCACCTTCACCTGCTGATCGGCGAGGAGACACAGTGGACGGCGCTCTGCATATGTAAACAATGCAGAGCTCCGTCCTGTTAGCGGGGTTTGACTGGTTTTTGTTTCCTTTCAAATCCGGCACATCCCATAGTAAAAGCACCTTAAAGTAAACACAAAAACACTGGTTAGGCATACAGTTAGCTCTTTGATCACCCTAGCTGTTTAACCAGTACAGTGACAGTGCATATTTTTTAGCACCGATCACTGTATTAATGTCCCTGGTTACCACAAAGTGTCAGTGTCAAATTGACTGCTGCAATATCATGCAATAAGTCACTGATGACCGCCATTACTTGTATAAAAAATGAATAAATAAGAATTTTAATATATATCCCATAGTTTGTAGATGATATAACTTTTGCGCAAACCACTACAAAGAGGGTGGATCTCCCGCTTATCTGGTGCGGCAAAGACCCACCTCCTGGATCTGTTTCTATGATGGACGTCACACTGGTCCAATGCCAGGACGTGTGACATCCATCATAGGTCCAGCATACGGGACTTAGTGTGATAGCGGCCACTCCGGGTAAGCGGGAGATTTCTGCTCTGTGTAAACCGGCATCTCTCCTCTCCCCATGCACTGGCAAGGCTGCGCTGATGGCCACTGATCAGGCTGCGTTAATGGGCACAGGTAAGGCTGAGCTGATGGGCACTGATCAGGCTGCATTGAAGGGCACTGATTAGACTGCATTGATGGGCACTGATCAGGCTGCATTGATGGCCACTGGTAAGGCAGCATTGATGGCCGGACCTGATGGGCACTTATGAGGCTGCATTGATGGGAACTGGTGAGGCTGCATTGATGGGCATTGGTGAGGTTGAGCTGATGAGCACTGATGAGGCTGCACTGATGGGCACTGGTGAGGCTGAGCTGATGGGCGCTGATCAGGCTGCATTGATGGGCACACGTAAGGCTCCACTGATGGACACTGATGAGGCTGCATTGATGGCCACTGGTGAGGCTACATTGATAGGCATTGCTGAGGCTGAGCTGATGGGCATTGATGAGGCTGCATTGATGGACACTGGTGAGGCTGCATTGATGGACATTGGTGAGGCTGCATTGATGGACACTGGTGAGGCTGCATTGATGGACATTGGTGAGGCTGCATTGATGGACATTGGTGAGGCTGCATTGATGGACACTGGTGAGGCTGCGTTGATGGACACTGGTGAGTCTGCATTGATGGACATTGGTGAGGCTGCATTGATGGACACTGGTGAGGCTGCGTTGATGGACATTGTTAAGGCTGCATTGATGGACATTGGTGAGGCTGCACTGATGGACACTGGTGAGGCTGAATTGATGGACATTGGTGAGGCTGCCTCGATGGACACTGGTGAGGCTGCATTGATGTACATTGGTGAGGCTGCATTGATGGACATTGTTGAGGCTGCATTGATGGACATTGGTGAGGCTGCATTGATGGACACTGGTGAGGCTGCGTTGATGGACATTGGTGAGGCTGCATTGATGGACATTGGTGAGGCCGCATTGATGGACATTGGTGAGGCTGCATTGATGGACATTGGTGAGGAAGGCAGCAACCAGCAAGTGAGCCTACCCCCCATCCCCCCCCCCCCCATGATGCCAGGCTTGGGCTGGACTTACTTTAAAATGTGGAAGGGGTTATCAAAGCCCCTGGTCTATTTCCCACCTAGCAACACCCCTGCAGACAGGGGTAAAGACACATTTGTACTCCACCTTGTATCACTGAGGACCAATCATTACTGGAGAAGAGGTGAAGAAGATCAATAGACTAAAAATCTGTTAATATAAAAATAAGCAAATAAAATACACACTGGGGACCCCCCCAGTGTGTATTTTATTTGTTTATGTATTAACTGTTTTTTTAGTCTTTAGGCCGATGATCTATAGGAGTCAGGCTTTAGGGGCTTGTGCAAACTGGCAAATGCTTTCAGATGCTTTTCCGAGCCGCTTCTTTCCGCCTATTGAGCTGCTTCAACTTGTATGTATAAACGCAGTTCTGACGCAAACAAATTTCCATTTGAACAAAACTTTTATTGTACTATGCATGTTGACAGGAATGTAAACATTCCTTCCTAAACATTATCTTCAAATGCACGCAATTTACTATAAAAGCATATTGCATTTGACTTGCCAATGAGTCCAATGCCTACGCATGCTAAGCCTTTGTGAGTATTACACAGAGCAATATCCTAAATGAAAAAGGGAGGAAACTCCCGTTATGATGAGCTGCATAAAATCAAAAGAATAACAGTATGCACTACTTCAATTCCAGAAGGTTTTACCCCTTCATAACCCCCCCAATTTTTTAATTTTTGTTACACAAATAGAGCTTTCTTTTGATGCTATTTGATCACCTCTGTGTTTTTTATTTTTTTATTATATAAACAAAAAAAAAAGACCAGCAATTTTTTTGTACAAAAAAATAAAATAAATAAATAAATATATATATATATATATATATATATATATATATATATATATATATATATTACTTTCTTCTATAGAACATATCCCATAAAAAAGTTTAAAGGATAAAATCTCTTAATAAATTTTGGCCAAAATGAATTCTGTGTACGTATACATGTGTATATTGATATTATAGCATCTACAAACTATGGGATATATACTGACATTATTTTTTTGTAATGGCAGTGATCAGTGATTTAGAACAAGACTGCGATTGTGCAGCCCACAATCTGACACTAACTGACGCTTGGGGGAACTAACTAACTGCCACTGACATCACCAGTGCCATTATTACAGTGATCAGTGTTAATAATATGCAGTCACTGTACTAATGACACTGGAAAGGAAGGGGTTAACATCTAGGGCAATAAAAGGGTTAAATATGTGCCTAACAAGTGTTTATGTGTGTACTGTGTGCTACTTTTACTAGGGATCTAGTTGTTTCCGTTCCCTGCTTAGCAGATCCCCTGTCACTGAACACAGCTCTGTGTTGCTCTGTGTTGTTTACACTCACAGAGCTGTGGTCGGGGAAGATCAGAATCAATCACCGGGAGCCGGCGTTCAATCATTGGCTGGGAACAGGTCAGTGGTGGTAAATTTTCTGGGAGGAGCGGGAAACAGTGCACCCACAGCCACACCCCTCACCCCCCCCCCCCATGACCAATAGGGTAACTGCACCCCCCTGCCCGGTCGGATGGTTGGTCGGGTCATCAGCAGCACTTCACCCGGGCGACAGGCAGCAGCTTTCCCTTCCCCTGCCTCCTCCTCGGCATCACGGGCGGCTTCCCCTTCCCCTGCCTTCCCCTTCCCTGGCTCTCCTCCACAGGCATCACGGTGGCTTTTGTCTCCTCCCTCCTCTTCCATCCTCGTCGGCAGCCAATTGGAACGCTTCTCCTTTCGGCCATTCGGGACCCGCTTCCTAAATGTCCAGGAGGAGAGTCAGTGTGAAAATAGAGAATATTAATTCAATATTGTCACACAACTGGGTGGGCTCGGAGCGCAGTGCTATGCTCCCCGAGCCCACACTTTTTTGAAGCCTATTAGAGCCTCTGGCCCTAATAACATGCTTCAAAAACAATTTGAATCCATGCGTCCGGCGCCCTGCATGTAGATTAGGGGGCTGGACACATGGATGGGGGGGCGGCGCCTGTGCGCCCCTAATGGACGGGCCACCACTGGTCCAGATGTTCTGCATGTGCTGTTATTCACTAAAATAATTGCATTTCCATGTTCTGTGTACTGTGGAAGACCAGATATAGTGAATGCAGGCTCCTGGGTTTAGTAACACTTTAATGCTTTGCAATGTTCTAATAATCCCAGCATGCCTCCACAGAGGAATGAGCCAGTCCACATGAAACCAGCCAAATGCTCATGTATCTTGTTAACCTTCACACCTCACTTAGGTTCAAGTTTCTCCATTTAGTCCTCTATTCAATAGGGGGACTAAATGGAGAAACTATTGTACAGCAGAATACAATTCTATTGTAACATTTTCATTCTGCTGGGATTTTTTTTTTTTTGTAAAGATGAATTTTTAACCTAATTTTGAGATCTGTCAGTGCACACTTCATCTTTGTGATTTGTACATGACACTGATGCACTGCCTGTCCGGCTGATATTCTCAGACCTGACTGTTAATTCTAATGAACCTGTGAAAGCCAGGAAGCATTCCTCTTTCCACATCAGTCTGGGCGCCTATCATGTTCCGCTACATTGTTAGACTTGAGTAGCTTCTGCCGTCAGGAAATATCCATTAAGACAGCAGTGACTGGCATATGACCCACTTCTTGCTACAGACATTCCTGCCTTTGTTTCATTAAGCAAGCCTTTTGAGTATTGCAAACATCTGCTGTTCTCTATTCTACAATGTTTTGCATTTATGTATTAACAAAATCTTCAACCTACACTGCACCTAAAAGGGAACCTAAACTCAGAATCTGGGCCTTATTTAACCACTTGCCTACCGGGCATTTTTACCCCCTTCCTGCCCAGGTGAAATTTCACCTTTCAGCACTGTCACACTTTAAATGACAATTGCACGGTCATGCAACACTGTACCCAAACAATTTTTTTTTTTTCACACATATTAACCTTTCTTTTGGTGGTATTTAATCACTACTGGGGTTTTTATTTTTTGCTAAATAAATGAATAAAGACAAAAAAGGTTGTGTTTCCTAGTTTGTTAACATTTTTTGGAAACAGCTAATTTTTCTCCTTCACTGGTGTGCGTTGATGAGACTGCACTGATAGGCTGCACTGATGGGCACTAATAAGGAGACACTGATGGGCACTGATAAGGAGGCACTGATGGGCACTGATAACGAGGCACCGATGGACACTGGTAGGCAGCACTGATAGATGACACTGATGAGGAGGCACTGATTGGCAGCACTTTGGGGGCACACATTGGCAGCACTGGTGGGCACTGTTTGGACTGCACTGATAATCACTGCCCTAATTATCAGTGTACACGTCCCTTTTAGAGAAGCTAACGGCTCTCTTCTCCTCTCCTGATTGGCTCCTGCTGTAATCAATCGTCCAATGAGGAGAGGGACAGCGGCTGCATCCACTGAGCTTGTTTACATCGTTGGATCATTTCGGGCTCAGGTAAGAAAAAGGGGGGGGGGGGATAGGGGGGAGCTGCAGCACAAAAGGTTTTTTTCACCTTAATGCATTAAAAACCTGGAGGCTTTATAACCACTTGAAGTGTTATGAACGAACACAGTGAGCAAGTGTGTTTACTGGAAGAAAGAACAGATTGGATGGGACTATATCTGTGCAATATGAATACCAAACCAAATAATAAGGTTAAAATCTTCAAAATTTATTCAAAAAAGTCTAAAAAGTTATATTCATGAAACCATATGCTTATAACCCATATATTATGGTCCATATTTGTTTAAAGTGGTATAGGCATTGGTCCCGACATATTTTGCCCTGTTATTGGGCTTCCTCAGGGAATGCTATCCGCTTGGGGTCTCAGACTTCTAGTGAACAAGAAATACAAGCAATATACCATAAATGTCATATAGTGAAAACAATGAATAAACACAACAGTGTGTTCAATTAAAAAAGGAAGGCACTGGTAAATTACATATTTATTAGCTCCTTCCCCCACTCTCCATCCTGAAACATCCCCCGCAACATCTGGGGGAGAGGAGGGGAGCTAGAAGCACTGCAGGGCCAACACGGGGGAAGCCCTGAGCAGTAGGGGGAATTGGCACTGCACATAGTGATTAGGGTGTGCCCAGGCACAACTGGCACACCCCCTGCCCACACCTGTGATGGTAGCCATGCACTGGGTTGCTGATGTCTGCAATGTCTACGATGAGATGGAATGCAATTACTACTGAGGATAGTGGCAACAGTGTTGTGCCCCGTACACACGATCGGAAATTCCGCCAGCAAAAGTCCAATGTGAGCTTTTGGTCGGAAATTCAGACTGTGTATGTTTCATAGGACTTTTGCTGGCGGAATTCTGCATAGTCTATTTGCCTTTAGTAAATCAATCCCTCTGAGTCAATCCAAGTTTTATCCTGTGTTGAGCCCTGATGAATGGGGAGTGGTGCTGCTCCTACAATGCATTGTTGCTGTTTTATGACTTTTTTTACAGATAGTTAAAGTGGTTCAAAAAGCAGAAGTTTTTTTACCCTAATGCATTAAGGTAAAAAACCTTCTGGGGGCAGCTCCCCCCCAGCCCCCACTTATACTTACCTGAGCCCCATCTTGATCCAGCAATGTGCGCGAGAGCAGCGGCTCTCCTGGGTCTCTCTTTCCTCATTGGCTCATACAGCAGCAGGAGCCACAGCCAGTAAGCCAATGAGGAGAGAGCGGAGGGTGGGGTTGAGATGCGCTCTGTGTGTGAATGGCCAATGTCCATTCTTGGGAGTGCTCTCATAGCAAGAGGCTTGCTATTGGGGGAACTCGCAGCAGGAAGGAGCCAGGACTACCGCCGGGGGACGCCAAAAAAGAGGATCAGGGCTGCTCTGTGCAAAACAGAGCAGGTAAGTATAACATGGTTTTATTTTTTTTTAAATCACAACCTTTAGAATCACTTTAACCACTTCAATACTGGGCATTTATACACCCTTCCTGCTCAGACCAATTTTTAGCTTTCAGCACTCTCATACTTTGAATACCAATTACTCAGTCATGCAACACTATACCTAAACAACATTTTTATCATTTTTTTTATACAAATAGAACTTTCTTTTGGTGGTACAGTATTTTTTTTTTTTTTTTTTTTTTTTTTGCCACCTCAGTGATTATAGTTGGAGACCTGATCCACTTAGTCAGTGTCATCTATGTCTCTCCTTTTTTTCACATCATTTGTAGCTTACTGAACAAGTGTACATATCTTATATTCAATTTAGCAAATACAAAAGGAAAAGGAACCCCAACCCCTATCCCTCCCTCCTACCCCCCCGCCCTCCCCCCCCCCACACCTCTTGTGTACATTAGTTGTTATCTCTATTTTAATCAATTCTTATTCTCAAACCTTCAGTAATACTCCATGATTTTTTGAACTCCTTCCAGTTTTGCCAGTTGTTCCTCCCTTCTGCTGATTCAACTTCTCTTTCAGGTCCTCCTTCCTCCATATATCGAATCCCTTCTACTACATCAACCCACTCCCATATTGATGGGCCCTCTAACTTCTTCCAGTTCTTTGCTATGACCTTTTTTGCCGCATTCAACAGGTGTGGTACTAGGGTGTTTTTTTAAATTTTTACCTCCCCTCCTATCCCATGGTGTAGCACTGTCCAGGGGTCTAATTTAACCTCTATCTTAGTTATCTGCTTAATGTATCCCAAGATTTTTAGCCAGTACCGTTTGATTACGGGGCAGTCCCACCAGATGTGAGCCATGTTTCCTACACCTTTACACCCCCTCCAACACTCCGGAGTTTTATCTTTTTGATATTTACTTGCCTTATCCGGGGTAATGTACCAGCCTGTTAGGATTTTGTAGTTCATTTCGGCAACACTGATGTCAGTTGACGAACTGTGGGTCAGCTCCAGAGTTTTCTTTAATCTATTACTATCTAACTGTACTCCTAATTCATTTTCCCATTTAATGAGAAATGGTGGTATCTCCCTGCTACTCTTTGCCAAACCCAGTTTGTAAAGTTTTGATATTATACCTTTAGTATTATTTGACGTACATATCTTTTCCAACTCCGATAGCTCCTCCCCTGATCTTATTGGATGTGGTAGGCGGCTGATAAAATGGCTTAACTGCAGGTATCTCCAGCGATCTAATACCCAGATATCTGTTTTGTGCTTTAATTCCTGAAACGTGACTATCTTCCCCTCTTTAATAATATCCCTCAACTGTAGTGTTCCCTTTTTTATCCAGCTCCCCCCAATTTCCTTTTTACCAGGTGCAAAATAATCATTCTCTGAAAGTGAGATTAACGGAGAATTATAAGTGTTATGTACTTGTTTGTAAACTATATCCCAAACTCTAAAAACCGCCTTTGTCAGTGAATGTGTATTTATATCTAATACCCTATAGTGTGGAGGATTCCAAATCAAATGTCCTAAGTGCGCCTTACTCAAACTATTCTCTATATTTACCCATCTTTTCTGTGTGTTCTCTCTAAACCACTCTATCGCTCTTGAAACCAGTGTTGCCCTGTAATAACCCTGAATATCAGGTATCGCCAAGCCCCCTTTTCTTTTTTCCTGTTTTAAGATATCAAAAGACACTCTAGCCCTTCTATTTTTCCAAACAGCTCTCATAATGATTGATTTCAATTTTTTAAAATAGTACTGAGGGATATTCAACGGAAGCATCTGTAGTTTATAGGTGATTTTAGGTAATAATATCATTTTTATGGCGTTAATACGTCTGATCCATAAAAGTGGTTTAGTTATAATCCTTTTACTCTCCGATTTTATTTCGTCTAATAGTGGGATAAAATTTACTTTATAGATCTTCCCTAGTGAATTGGCCAGTTTTATACCCAAGTAATTTATTTCTTTTTTCCATATAAATTTAAATTCCTTTTTCAACTTTTTTTCCTCCCTCTTTCCCAGGTTGATATTCAGGATTTCCGATTTTGCCAAGTTGATTTTGAAGTTTGATACTTCACCATATTGCCTCATGACTTCGAGGAAATTAGGCATTGAAATTCTGGGGTTGGTCATGAAAAGCAGAACATCGTCGGCAAAAGCCGCGATCTTGTGCTCCTCATCCCCAACCCTTATACCCCAAATGTCCGGGTCCGCCCTAATCACTGACAACAGTGGCTCCAGGGAGAGGACAAAAAGCAGGGGGGACAAAGGGCACCCCTGCCTTGTTCCATTTTCCATTTCAAAAGCCTCTGAAAGGGAGCCGTTAATTTTTATCGAAGCAGTAGGGTGATTATACAGAGCACGTATGGTGGTACAGTATTTAATCACTTTTGGGTTTTTTATTTTTTGCGACATAAGTGAAAAAAGAGCAAACATTTTGAAAAATGTTTTTGAAAATTATGATACAATTTTGCAAATAAGTCATTTTTGTTCATAAATTTGGGACAACATTTTTACTGCTATATCTCTTTGGTAAAAATAACCCAAATTAGTGGATATTATTTAGTCTCTGTGAAAGTTATAGAGTCTACAAGTTATGGTGCAAATCATTGAAAATTGATCACATCTGATCACACCTGATGCACTGACGGCTTATCTCATTTTCTTGAGGCTCTGAAACGTCAGGAAAGTACAAATACCCCCCAAATGACCCTTTTTTGAGAAGTAGACAGTCAAAGGTATTTAGTAAGAGGCATGGTGAGTTTTTTGAAGATTTTTTTTTTCTCACACACAGCAAAAGCATACTTCCAATTACACCCAAAAATATATTCTGCTACTCCTCCCGAGTATGATGATACCACATGCGTGTGACTTTTACACAGCCTGGCCACAGAGAGAGGTCCAACATGCAGGGAGCACCATCAGGGTTCTAGGAGCATAAATTACACCTCTAATTTCCTAAAGACCTATTACATTTTTGAAGGCCCTGGAGCACCAGGACAGTGGAATTACCCACAAAATGACCCCATTTTGGAAAGCAAACATCCCAACGTCTATTCTATGAGGCATAATGAGTCTTTTGAACGGTTCATTTTTTTCCACAAGTCTTCGGAAAACATGGAAAGAAAATGAAAATCTTTCATTCTGCTACTCCTCCTGAGTATAGTGATACCACATGTGTGAGACTTTTACACAGTCTGGCCACATACAGAGGCTCAACAGTGAAGTAGTACCTTTCAGGCGTTCTAGGAGCATAAATTACACATCTCATTTCATTCCTACTTATCACACTTTTGAAGGTCCTTGAGCACCAGGACAGTGGAATTACCCACAAAATGACCCCATTTTGGAAAGCAAACGCCCCAACGTATATTCTATGAGGCATGGGCTTCAGATAGGTACTCAGGTACTCTGATGGGCTGGAGACAGGTACTCGTTTATTCTAATGGGCTGGTGACAGGTACTCGGTTACTTTGATGGGCTGGTGACAGGTACTTGAGTACTCTGATGGGCTGGTGACAGGTACTCGGGTACTCTGATGGGCTGGTGACAGGTACTCGGGTACTCTGATGGGCTGGTGACAGGTACTCGGGTACTCTGATGGGCTGGTGACAGGTACTCGGGTACTCTGATGGGCTACTGTTAGGTACTCGGGTACTCTGATGGGCTGGTGACTGGTACTCGGGTACTCTGATGGGCTGGTGACTGGTACTCGGGTACTCTGATGGCTGGTGACAGGTACTCAGATGGACTGTGACAGGTACTCAGGTACTCAGAACTGTGACAGGTACTTAGATGGACTTTGACAGATACTCGGATACTCAGATGAACTGTGATAGGTACTCAGATGGACTGTGACATGTACTCAGGTACTCGGGTACTCAGATGAACTGTGACAGGTGTCCATATGAACTGTGACATGTACTCAGGTACTCGGGTACTCAGATGAACTGTGACAGGTACTCAGATGAATTGTGACAGGTACTCAGGTACTCAGATGGACTGTGACAGGTACTCAGGTACTCGGGTACTCAAATGGACTGTGACATGTACTCAGGTACTCGGGTACTCAGATGAACTGTGACAGGTACTCAGATGGACTGTGACAGGTACTCAGGTACTTGGGTACTCAGATAGACTGTGACAGGTACTCAGATGAACTGTGACAAACACTCGGGTACTCAGATGAACTGTGAAAGGTACTCAGGTGCTCGGGTACTCAGATGAACTGTGACAAGTACTTTGATGGGTGGTGACAGGTACTTAGATGGGTGGTGACAGGTCCTCTTTATTGGGGGGGCAATCAGTGTGGTTGGTGTACACTGTAAGCGGTAACCAGATGTTACCGCAATCTCCTTCTCACACGCAGTCGGTGTGTGAGGAGGAGAACCCGGTAACATCTCGTTACCACGGTTTGTTGACATTCTGTGCCCGGCTGTGTCCAATCACAGCCGGGCACAGAATGTCAACAAACCGTGGTAACGAGATGTTACCGGGTTCTCCTCCTCACACACCGACTGCGTGTGAGAAGGAGATTGCGGTAACATCTGGTTACCGCTTACAGTGTACACCAACCACACTGATTTCATTGGCTCTTTACTGCGATCGGGGTTGGGCTGTGCCAGGGTGACAAGCCTCATCCCCGATTGCACGCTCTAGGGGCGTGCACGAGCACCGTCCACGTGGCCAGTACATGTGACCGGCTGTGATTAGACACAGCCGGTCACGTGGTAAAGAGCCATTTTTTATTGGCTCTTTACACAGATCTGGGATGGGCTGTGTCTGAGGGACACACCTCATCCCCGATCGTGGTGAGAAGCCGAGGAAGTCATATGACGCCCGCCCAGGATGGGAGATCCCATCTGCGGACGTCATATGACTATGGCCCGGTATTGAAGTGATTAAATTTAGCATTGATGCTTTTATCCAATTTTGGTCTGGTGCTCCTTTCTGTATTTTCATGGTTTAAGCTACCGGGTGCTCATCAAGGAAACCCTTGCTGTAGCCGCCCTGCTAGAGCTATTGAGGTTGGTTTAAGTTTTTCTTCATCTGACTACACATGCAAGTGTAAATGTTCCTAGCACCCTCTTGAGTATGTTCTTCTAAGAGTTTTTTATAGAGCAAAGTTTTCCCCGCTTTTTTTGCCAGGTGTTTTGGCTGACTGTTTTTGGTGCCTGTCTGGCAAAAACACCTGCACAACTTGCTCCTTTGTTTCCCTGCCTCACTTGCCCTTTCTGTGTGCCTTGGACTGCTGCAGGGGGCATCAAGGTGAGGAGTGGTAGGTGTTCCTGTACTTAAGAGACAAAATTAAGTGTCTACGGGACATCCTAAATGGAACATTGCTCCTCTACTCCTATTCTGGTCACAACTCAAAATTTAGAAATTTCCCTCACTTTTAGTTCAGGTGAAAGTGGTTACCAGGACAAAAAGTGAGTGAATATCCCTAAAGCTACATTCACATTGTTGCATGCAAAGTCAGGTTTCGAGTTCTGGTACACTGCTGTGCCATTCATTCTTAATGGCATACCAAAACATGTTGCAGACAGACATACTGTACATTGCAGCATACCACAATGCACAATAACGCATTACCGTGGGCTGTGGTGTTCTTAGTTACATAAAATAGTGTATGCACTTTCTATGGTGCATTCTGTGCTAAGAAACACATTCAAATGAATAGGCTGCCTTAGTACATCTCACATTACTGCACCGCATTTGTGTGAACCCAACCTAATGAGAACACAAACTGTAACAAAAACATAAAATAAAGGGGGAAAAACAATGTAGTGTCAATCTACACAATCACAGTAGCACAAAAGAACAATAAAAATTATTCAAAAAGTTTCCATAATAAAATCAAAAATGATTCTCCATCATAAATAAATTAATTCATTCATTAATAAAAGGATCAATTGTGAAAATAGTGCAACTCTTCATAAAGTGTAAAATTTTGAACACCATAGATCCTTCACCAAAGTGCACAAGTGCCAATCCACACTCCTATTGAAAGGAGGGCAGGGCTGGCATGACAGGGTAGCAGGGCCAGCTTGCCAATTAAGGGTTAACTAGGTGTTTTGAATTGGTCAGAGTAGAGGGGTGGCCAGAGTAGTATGCAGCATAGTTAGGGAGGGGTCAGTGTCCGGTGGTCAGTTGGAGGTCACCCGACGAAGAAACTTCTCTGCTCCTGCCTGCTTCTACACACCTGCCTGTGAGTAATATGGCTGAGATGGATGGATTCCTGGCCCAACTAAAAGCAGCTGCTGCTTCCAAGGGCACTGCTTGGCTGCATCAGCAGATTGCCTCTCTGGCTAGAGGGGAGTCTGGGGGCCGACGTGCTTGGAGGTCTCGGTCTCCGGAGTGCTTTCCCCCCCTCCACCCCCCGAGCTCAATGCCAATATGGGAGCCCCCTCGCAGGGGACCCTCCATCGTCACCAGCTTGGCCATGCACTCAGATGGCCGGGGCGCCAGTGCTGGGAGGGGTCCCCGATGGAGGCGGAGCTCGTCAGGTGGGAATCGCGGTGCGGCTCCTCCCCCCGGTCCCGCCTGCACGGCGAGGGAGACAGGAACGAACAGTCATCTCTCCTGGTGATGTTCCGGCCAGGGAGGCGGCCTGGCGAGGGAGAGACCACGTTTCGGGCGCCGGCCAGTTAAGAGCGGCGGGCGGCCATCTACCAACAGATGGGCGGGTCCTCAGGTCAGGGGCAAAGCCATGCGCGTTCCCCCCCCCCTCGGACGGCTGAAAAAACTGCTGGCAAGAAGGCCCAGAGATTGAGGGGTGCAGCGGGAGCTGGAGCACGGCACACCTCAGGTGCTGGGACAGGCACTTCCGGAACCGGGTTTGGCACTTCTGCTCCTGTCATCCCTGTGGCGACAGGGCGGCTTGATGTGGCATTCGAACAATCTGAGGGTGAGCTGTCCAGCTCCGAGGATGACGGAGCGCCCGAACGAACAGAGCCGGTGGATTCGGGACGGGTGGCTGCGGGATCCTCTCCTGTGCAGCCTGGTAAGTCCAATACTAACCCCCTTTCTTCTTTTCAGGCAGTGTTGGGTAGTCTATTGGGCATGAAGGCTGTGGGTACAGGGGGTCTGGGAGTATCCCCCCCACCCACAGTCGCCTGCACCCGCACCCCACTCAGCGGACCGGGCTCCTTGTTTGCATACATGGACCTGAGATGAGCCCCTTCCTAGCCTGCACTCCCCAGTGGCTGTTCACCAGAATTGGAGCAACAGGATATAAATTCAAAAAAAGTGAACCAAAATTAATGTGCAAAACAAGCATATAAAAGTAAACACAATGTGAAAATGAGCAAATAAACCAATATATACTCAGATGTGTGAAGGAGGTATTACTACCATAAGTAATTGATAAAGTGCATAGTGCCAAAAAATAAAGTCCAAAACAGTTGAGAAAATATATAGAAAAGTCCACACATAAACATTATGTGTGTGTAAAGCAGCCAATGTGTATCAAAACAGTCCAGGTGAAAGTTTGAAGTAGAATCAACTCTGTACAGATGGAAGTTATCCACTATCCCCTTAAGGAGTCACCAAGACGTGTGCATCTGCCACCCAGAGGGTAGAGTAAATATGCTTACCAGAATGCGTGGGCCCTATTGCCAACGGCAAAGAGTCAAACAGGCATAAGGATGGAAACGGTAGAATGATGATCCAGAGAGCAGTCACTGAAGATCTGTCACCAGGATAATCCACTACGTCCAACCCCTTTAGTTAAATCTTGGACTCAAACAGAAGGTCTCCACATAGTGTAAAACCATTTCTCACAGAATTTATTAAAAGGTAAAAAACTTACATCAGAGAAATGGTTTTACACTGTGTCCCTTCTGTTTGACTCCAAGATTTAACTAGGCAACAAGGAAAGAAAAACAACAGGAAGCACATCAGAAATGGCAAGAATGTTCCAACGCAGCTAAACGCATGTAAACGCAGCTAATCGCAATGTACAACTGCAAGTGAACGCTGAGCCAGGATACTCTGAATTTCAAAATAACAAAACATGCTTTTAACGGCGGCAAAACAGCCGCTGATGTGAAAGGTGCCTAAGGGCAGATGAGAGACCTGGGGTCTTATAGTACCTGTCACATGCCTATTGCTGTCACAAGAATGCTTACAGCCTGGATCCTACCAGTGGGTTCTCCCAGGAGACTCTGGGATCTGACCGTAAGGTCACCTAAATGACCAAAAAGGTGGGACCGGTAATAAGATAGAGCCAGGTACTGCCCCCCTGCCCATGGATAATGTTTCTACTTAAATCTAATGACTGTAAAATGTAATTCCTTCAGAATCTAATTTTTTTTCTCTTTTATAGATTTATTGCAGCGGAAATATTCTGCGGATTGGAGTTCCTCCACAAGCGTGGCATCGTTCATAGGGACATCAAGGGAGGCAACATCCTACTGGACAACAAAGGTCATGTCCGTATTGCAGACTATGGACTGGCAGTAATGGATCTGTATGGTGATACAAAGGTGACGGGCGTAGCCGGAACAATAGGATACATGGCCCCAGAAGTAAGTCCCGTTCTAGACCTCATCTAGTCAGTATATCACAATCCATTCACTATCCATCTAAAACTTAATTTGTTAATATATGTCCATGGGGGGGGGGGGGGGGGCAGCCATTGCGTATGCCAGCTCTGCCTCCCGATTTAGCTGTTGGGCACAGTGGTTATTATTTGCTATTCCTCTTGCTTAAAGCAAGCCTAGCTATAATATCTATAATAATGGATATATGAAATAGTGAACATATA
Organism: Lithobates clamitans; assembly: GCA_037952925.1. Taxonomy (NCBI): domain Eukaryota; kingdom Metazoa; phylum Chordata; class Amphibia; order Anura; family Ranidae; genus Lithobates; species Lithobates clamitans. Next base: position 1,573,949 of record JBBGZY010001849.1, on the reverse strand, counting down.
AAAAGGTAAAAAGCTACATCAAGGTTAATGTTGCAATGATTTCTACTGGAGAGCAGATATCATTACCTGCTCTCTGTTACACTCTGCAGAATTACGGCCCATTCATAAAATGCATGCCACTGTGTAGAGCCTGTGATATCCTACAAAATTCTATATCTTTAACATAACAAAGAGAACTCTGATTTGATTAGGGTGAGTCAAATGACTAGGCTCTCCTTCAAGTTTTTTTTTTATGTTTACACCCATGCCCTGTAATAAAGTCCCAATTCCACCGCTGTGCTTTAAAAAAGGAATTTTTATTAAAGTAGCGCTATTGCCACAGTAAGGACAGACTGCTGCTTTGTAAATGCCTCCCTTCGAATACATGTTCAATGAATATATATTATTATTATCTCCCCTATAAAATTAATGTAGGTTTGTAGGAACTAAGTAACTGATTTCTCTTCTCTGATTGGCAGGTTATAAACGGCGAGTTCTACCAGTTTGAACCCGACTGGTTTTCAATGGGGGTTGTGATATACATGATGGCTACAGGCGCTGTGCCGTTCTGTAACCATACCACGCAGGTATACAGGAGGGCTGTGAGCTTCAAAAATCCTGTTTACCCCCCGGACATGGATCCACACCTGGAGGACTTCATAGAAGGAGTGAGTACTAGACATTTACTAACTCTGAAAGGGGCACAGGGAAGGTTTCTAGGCCTACTGCTGCTGCTTTAGGGGTATAATGTAGGGGTGTTGCCAAGTCTGGTTGTTAGCTGGACTGTTAAGTAGTTTGGCTTCTTCATCCCACGTTGAAGATCCAATAGGAATACTTCATCCTGGGGCTGAGGGCTCGGAAGATGATGCCACATGGGGTCAATCACTGATGTGCACATTGTATGAGGTTAGTAAAGCAGAACTCCTACCCATTTACTGTTGTTTTGAACACAGTGGGGAGAATTAGATCACCTGCCGTCATTTTAATCTTGTCTGTGTCCCTGTTGCAGACATTTAGTTTCATATCATGTCCTGGGGACACGGAAATCTTACCAAGGGGCGACACAGGAAGCAACCACAACCTAACAGAAAGGTTCTAACCCTTTCCAACTCCATTCACCCAACTGCTTTTATCACCCTGTGCTGATAAATTATGGTAATGAGAAGAAAAAAGATCTTTAAAAAAATCGATTGCCTCCCTTTTTTTGTGGCTGTAATTCTACTTTAACTGTCACTGCCAATCTAAAGAGCTCAGGGAGTTAGAAGTGATCTAATGATGGCACAGCATAAAGTTTACCGTATATACTCGAGTATAAGTCGAGTTTTTCTGCACATTTTTTTGTGCTGAAAGTGCCCCCCTCGACTTATACTCAAGTCAAGCACTTTTCTGCAGCAAAAAATTTCATTTTCCGAACCAACTTTGGGGCCCCGTATCTCAGGGGTTCCTGAGGGGTATCTCAGTTGGGGTTCCTAGCACTAAGTGACCCCGAGATACGAGGCCCCAAAATCGGTTCGGAAAATGTCATTCTCTGCTGCAGAAAAGTGCTTGACATTTTCTGAACCGATTTTTGGGGCCCTGTATCTCGGGGACACTTGGGGATAGAAACCCCAGCTTTGGATATTTTATGGTGCTAGTTCCACTGAGTTTGCACACCAAATTTGGGGTTCCTAGCACTAAGTGGCCCCGAGATACGGGGCCCCAAATTCGGTCAACTGTGTCCATCTGCAGCAAAGTCATTTCGGGACCCTTTGGGTTCAGAGACCCCAAATTTTGACTGCAGCTAGGGGGCATCTAGGAACCCTTAACTACCGAGTTTGAAGTTTGGGGGACCTATGGCTGCAAATGGGCACAGTGAGGCATGCAAATGGGCACAGTGAGGCTGCAAATGGGCATTGTTGACCCTCTTTTCCACTTACAGTAGCTGTGCATTTCTCACCCTCGTCTTATACTCGGGTCACTAAGTTTTTCCCATTTTTTTTTGTGGTAAATTAGGGCCTCGACTTATACTCGGAAAGACTTATACTCGAGTATATACGGTACTCATTTGTTGTGCTGGAATATAATATGAATTCCATGTGCAATCACTCAGCTGACCTATACTTCAGCAGACAGACATCCAGCACCTGTACTTGGCAATATATGTGTGTCTTCACATGCTATGATTCTTCATTGGGTGAAAGGACCGCCCAGGAGGAGACGCAGTGTAGTCAGAGTTTTTTTTTTTCTAAAAAGTGCAAAATGAGCTCAAAATAACTCTTAATTTCTCTTTTATAGCTGCTATGCAAATGTCCGGACAAGAGGCTTGGAGTCGGCAGAGACATAAGACGCCATCCATTCATGAGGCCCATCGATTGGAAGTTGCTGGAAAAAGGGTAAGGACAGCCCCCTTTCTCAGCAGGCCCAGTAGGTACACAAATCTTTATAGGGTGAGGATTCAAACAGAAGACTGTTACACACTGTAATAAGAATTGATGTGTCCTTACAGCTAATGTAGGGGGCACAGACACATCCCAGCCTGCAGGAAAACCTCACAGACTAACCAGTTGATATTTCATTTTCCATGGGAGGAGGAAATAAGAATGAAACTTCCTATGCATCAGACACAATGGAGTTGATTTACTAAAACTGAAAAGTGCAAAATCTGGCGCTGCTGTGCATGGTAGCCAATCAGTTTCTAACTTTCAGCTTGTTTGATAAAGCTTTGACAAAAAAAAAATGGCAGCTGATTGGTTTCCATGCAGAGCTGCACCAGATTTTGCACTCCCCAGATCAAGTAAATAAACCCCAATGGTGCACAGCTGGAGGTGAGGAGTGCAATGGTACATAATACAATTTCTGGGATGTCTAGGACATGTGACTTCAGCCATCATGATGTGGTGGAAGACATGGGACCAGACATGAAGTTTGCCTCTAGATTTGTATCCTATCTGCGCTCCCACTGCATGGAAAGAGAAAGAAGTTTCTAGGTTGTATTCAAGAAGTTGTTCGATGTTAAAGCCTAACTCAAAAAATAAAAAATATTGCAATAGACAATCACCACCCCCACCCCACCCTGCACTCTAATGGTTTATTGCTTGTTAACTCTAGGGGCAGAGAAAGAGGGACCTAGCCCTAACCTCTCTACATCATCATGTACAATACAGGCCTATCAGGCCTATACATTGTATGTGAGGGGGTAAGAATGTGATCGTGGCTGGGAAAGTTTTAGAGAGGGGCTGCGAGGGACCGGTTGCACAGATAAAGGCTGTCCAATGCAAGGAATAAATTATTACACCTTATTCCTCTACCCCTAGGCAAAAAACGGACCCCCTTCCACAAATACTGCAAGGGGAGATTTTAATCGTTTCTGGAATTGGGCTTTAAGCAATATACTGATATTTACCTATGTATACAGAATCTCACATTTGTTTTTTCATTGTGCAGCCCTTGGAATGGACTTGGAAATGGACTCTCGACTCGACACTCCATCAGCAATAGATGTAAAGGCATTAGACATTCAAGGAAGGAAAATATACATTCCTGGATAAACATTGACAGGTTGTGAACACGCCTGTCAACCTTCCATTGATGTCAACTTCAGAGAACCAGATGATGAAGAAAACAAGCAGTTTTAAACTGAAAACCATCTAAAGATATTGTGATGTCCACCCAGCCTGCAGCTGTGTGCAGTCAGCCTATGTTACGCTATGGAACGGAGCAGCCGGGCAGTCGGGGAAAACAGCCACAGGTCCTATTTTGTGTGCATTCAGGGCCACTCATCCACGCCTGCACACCTGTCAAATTAGGACCTGGGCTGTGTTTGTCCAGCTGCTGCGTTCCCTTACAGGGGTGGATGAACATGATGATGAAGATTCCTCATATTTGGACAATACTTCTTGATGTGACATAATACCCGGATTGGACCTATATGCCGATATATTCATAAGAAATTTGGAGAGGACAGTTCATCTGTAAAGACATTGATATCATCTTCAGAAGATCCAGATGAACAAAGATTCCTCATATTTGGACATTACTTCTTGATATTCATCAAACAAGCAGTTTTAAACTGAAAACCATCAAAAGACATTGTGACGTCCACCCAGCCTGCAGCTGTGTGCATTCAGCCTATGTTACACTATGGGACGGAGCAGCCGGGCAGTCAGGGAACACAGCCACAGGTCCCATTTTGTGTGCATTCAGGGCCACTCATCCATGCCTGCACACCTGTCAAATTAGGTCCCAGACTGTGTTTGTCCAGCTGCTGCGTCCCCTTACAGGGGTGGATGAACATGATGATGAAGATTCCTCATATATGGACAACACTTCTTGATGTGACATAATACCCGGATTGGACCTATATACCGATATTTTCATGAGAAATTTGGAGAGGATAGTTCATCAGTAAAGACATTAATATCTTCTTCAGAAGATCCAGATGAACAAAGATTCCTCATATTTGGACATTACTTCTTGATATTCATCAAACAAGCAGTTTTAAACTGAAAACCATCAAAAGATATTGTGATGTCCACTCACAGATGTATAATCCAGGGAGTAATCCGATCGCCTTTGGGGGTCAGGAAGGAATTTTTTCCCTGTTGGAGCAAATTACATCATGCTTCATCAACTGTGGGGTCTGGATAATCATACAAAAAAAAACAAAAAAAAACTGCACTGTTCAGAGGAGCCTTGATGAGGCAGTGCAGCTTCCACATACATTTGCAAATGTGTGCAATGTGACTGCCTGCATGGGGATGCATGAAGCGCCTGTACCGACGACCCTCACACGGGGTATGGATTTATACGTCTTGTGTGAATGAGGCCTTAGGACCTCAGCAGCCTTGACAAAGAAGTGCAGCTTCCCCATTTGCAAATGTGTGCATCTAAGACCTCTGTTTTTAATGTAAATTATGAGATTGCACCATTTTGTTTTATTTGCAGGCTAACTGGTAAGTGTTGGGAAACCTGCAGTAGCTGTCCTGTTTTGTATACTGTTTTTAGACAAAACTTTAATAAAAACTACAATTATAAAAAAAAACTGGGGTAGTTGTTCTGTTTTGTATACTGTTTTTAGATAACACTTTAATAAAAACTACAATCATAAAAAAAATAACTGGGGTAGTTGTCCTATTTTGTATACTGTTTTTAGATAAAACATTAATAAAAACTACAAATTATAAATTGACACATCCTCAATACCAAAAAATGTGCCTAGATGTTTTACAAATATCCACCTGGTATAGACCTATTAACACTTGGCCTCTAAACATCTTCATTTTAAAAATTATTGGAATTAATTTTGACTAAAAACTATTTTATCTATATAGATCAAATGTATCTGCAAACACAGGGTGTGGCTATAGGCACATCATGGGCACATCCTGTGCACCCTCTTATGCCAACCTCTTCTTAGGGGAATGGGAGAAAACAGTGTTTGTAGATGAATCACTCCAACCGTTCTTGAACCAGGTCCTTTGCTGGCACAGATTCATTGATGACCTGTTCCTAATCTGGACAGGATCAGAAACATCTCTGATTGAATGTATTTAGTTACTGGATATAAATGATTTTAACCTTTGCTTTACCCTCAGTTATGATCCCAGCAGTGTCCCATTCCTTGATTTGAGAATTGTTAAAGGTCAGATTCAAACAGATTTATATCGTAAGCCCATAGCTGGGAACACTCTGCTCCACGCCTCCAGCGCACATCCTCGCCCTCTGGTTTGCAGTATACCCTACGCCCAATACCTTAGGTTGCGTCGTAACTGCACAGAGGACGAGGAGTTCTATACCCAGGCCTCCGCCTTACATGAATGACTGCTAGTAAGAGGTTACACCCAAACCAATCTCAGAAAAGCTTATAACAAAACCCTAGCATGGACCAGATCCTCGCTCTTATATGGCCCTCCCCGCACTAAACAACTGTAAACAGTTAGCGTCATTACTATATTCTCTGCTCATCACAATCAACTACAAACTCTATTATCTGATCACTGCCATTTACTAACTCCAGAGCTGGTATTTCGTAGGGCAACCTCATTAGGAGATAAACTTCCGAGTAGCCATTATCAGGCGGGACCACCCAGCCCTAGGAATCCTCATGGTATATTCCACTGTGGTCAAGGTACACAATGTCCTTGGATACAACAGGGCATAAAATTTATACTCCCAAAATGAGAATTATTTATACCCTCTTTCTACGCTAACTGTAGCACAAAAGGAGTTATATACCTTATTATCTGCACATGTAACGCCTTCTACGTGGGCAAGACCATCAGAGAACTCCGACAGAGAATAGGAGACCATTTATACTATTCCTCTAATGGGAAACTCACAACAGTAGGCCGTCACATAGCCTGAAGTGGCTAAATTTGGGGTGCTAGAGGTAATCCCTCAAGATCTGTGGGGAGGAGACAGGGATCGCTTGATCGTTCAATGAGAAACGATATGGATCGAGCGACTTAACGCCTATATACACCCTGGCTTAAATGAAGCACATACAGTATCTCACAAAAGTGAGTACACCCCTCACATTTTTGTAAATATGTTATTATTTCTTTTCATGTGACAACATTGAAGAAATTACCCTTTGCTACAATGTAACGTAGTGAGTGTACAGCTTGTATAACAGTGTAAATTTGCTGTCCCCTCAAAATAACTCAACACACAGCCATTAATGTCTAAACTGGCTGGCAACAAAAGTGAGTACACCCCTAAGTGAAAATGTCCAAATTGGGCCCACTTGCCATTTTCCCTCCCTGGTGTCATGTGACTCGTTAAGTGTCTGGTTGCTTTGGATGAAAGGCTCTAAATGTATTGAAGCTAAAGATAGCCAGGCAACTCAACTTAAATAATGTAAATTAAGTTACATAATTTACCCCCCCCCCACGGGTGCCCCCTCATCCATGCTTCCGGCCCCCTAATTTAAATGCGGGATGCTGGACGCATGGATTTAAATAGGGTTTTTTTTAAGCACATAATTGGGGTGGGCTGTCACATGACCATAAGCCCTGCCTCCTGGTAGTTCAAACCCTTTAAAGGTTCGGTGGAAGGTGGCGCCAAGGGGTTAAACAACAAAAGTGCATCAAAAACTGATCAGTGTTAAAGGGCCCTAAGTGTATGGAAACCAGAAATCAATTATTGAGTATATCTGGCATTATATCTCATTGTATACAGTTTATAAAAAAAACAAATTGAATTTTACAAAGTTTCTTACCTGGAGGCCCTGTCAGTAGCAGCAGCACTTCCTGTTGCAGGATGACAACCCTAAGCCACAATTTACATCAGCGTTGTCACCCTGCCATGCAAGCTACTTCAGTTGGCTGTTGGGTTGTATACATGATAGACAGCCCAATGGCCAAATGGGAGCACACAGCAGGCTGACAACGCTGCTGTTAATTGCAAAGCAGTGCATTGTAAGTCCCCATCAGGAAGTGATGTTACTTACAGGATCAACAGGTAAGAATCTTGGCAAAAGATTCACACAAAAGGATTTGCTTAAAGTGGCCTAAACCCATCAATTTAACGGATTCCCAACAGTTACATTCAAAGCATTTCAATAAAGCGAACTGACACATTTTCTCGTGCTCTCAACCGAACTGTCAAGCCATCAAATGGCTGGTGCCATAACTGATCACATGTGCAGCATCATGGCAGCTGCAGATCAAACAGAGGCTAAGATGGCCGCTCCCCTGGCTGTAAAGAAGAGAAGGGTTTAGTTCCACTTTAAGAAAACTGTATACAGAGAGACTTGATGCCAGACATAATAAATATAGATTTGGGGATTACATGCACATTCAAGGAACTAGGATCACCATCAGGCCGCCACTGCTAACCTCTCCTCCTGGAAAAGCGAACTGCCTGGCTGTCATGCTGATCCTCTGGCTCTGAGCCTTTCTCTTGCACTGACCCAAAACAAGTACACAGATTAGGAGATCTGCTTTCATTGGCTCGATGCTTGTTCTGGGTCACAGCCAGGTAATCAACATTTTCAGAAGCTGGTGAGCAATGACAAGCTGTGTATTTCTCTCTTATTAAGTTTTAACCTGTGAGGATGGAAATATTGGATCCACCATTGCTGACTTGTTAAAGGTACAGACGCTGTCATTGTGATCTGAGAGAAGATGTCCCTCCACCACACTGTCTCTGCTGTCCAGACCTACTCTACACAAAGAGGAGCCATTCTTCTGTATCTCCGGGGATCCCATCTTCATAGAGACCAGCTATGGCGGCCTATAAGTCTAATTCAAGAAGAGTGTTCAAGATTTCCATTGAGACCATCTATGGCGCCCTATTTGTCCAATCCAAGGAGAGTGGTCAGGGTTTCCATAAAGACACGCTATGGTGGCTTGAGAATCCAACCCATGGAGAGTGAGCAGTGGTTCCATGGATACCAGCTATGGCAGCCTGTGAGGATAATCCAAGGACAGGTTTCCATAGAGACCAGCCATGGCAGCCTGTGAGTCCAAGCCAGGGAGGGTGGGGGGTTTCCATTGAGACCAGCTATGGCGGCCTGTGAGGATAATTCAGGGAGAGGGGGCAGTGTTAACCATTGAGACTAGCTATGGTGACCAGTGAGGCCAATCCAAGATAAGTGAGCAGTGTTTCCATGGATACCAGCTATGGCGGCCTGTGAGGATAATCCAAGGACAGGTTTCCATAGAGACCAGCCATGGCAGCCTGTGAGTCCAATCCAGTGAGAGTGGGTAGTGTTTCTATGGAGACCAGCTATGGTACCTGTTAGTCCAATCCAGTGAGAGTGGGCAGTGTTTCTATGGAGACCAGCTTTGGAGGCTTGTGAGTCCAGTCCAAGGAGAATGGTCAGGGTTTCAATGGAGACCAGCTATGGTGACCTGTGGGGCCAATCAAGGGAAGGTGAGCAGGGTTTCCTTGGAGACTGTCAGGTTCCCTCCCAGAGGCTCAGACAATCGTTATAAGTAAGAAAGTGGGCGAAGCTAAGACCAGTGCCACGTGAAAATGAAATAATAGAAACCTTTTATAAACACAATGGCGGACAATGGGGGACACAACAAGACCATTTAATACAGAAGTAGTAGACAAATTATACAACAGATTTACCACAATGTTCCAGCCCGAGTCATTTATTCCTCTCTCACTGCATATCACTGCGGCAAAATTAAACCTGACTCCGCCCACTTCTTAGTTATGCGTCGGTTTAGGCCACGTTCATATCTGTGCGGTTTAAAGCACTTCAGCCATCATACTTCAATGCATAGCAACAGGAATCCCATTATTTCCTATGGGCTCCGATTACACCTATGCTTTGTGATGCGACTTAAAAAAAGGTGGTGCAGACGCCTCATTACAGGAGTGAAAACCAAATTTTTTTATGTCCTAGCTACATAGCAGGACATGGGGTTTGCCATCTGCCAGTTTTTCAGCCAGGCTTTCAGGAGGCGCTCACATTGCCTACATGTATGATAATAAATCTAATGAACAGTTTACAAATCTGTGAAATTTGTTTTAGATTTTCTGGGGCCCCTTGACTACATAGGAAATTTTCTGAAAAAGGGAAACTTTAACCCTTTCGCTGCCAGAGCTATTTTTTGCAGGTTTTGCACAATCTTTAATGCCACATAATATTAGAACAGCAGTTTATCAAGTGTAAAATATCAGTAAAAAATACACTAGAGTTAAAGTATAACTAAAGGCAAAACTTTGTTTTAGTTTTGGATAGGGGGGAGAGGGATTAGAACCCCTGTTCATTTTTTATAGCTGTCAGTTCCCCCGTTAGGGAGATTCATCCTGTCTATTTGTCCTGTTTAACATTCTCATTGACAGTGAAAGTAAAAGAAAATCTCAAATTTTGGGTTGTCCCCAGAAAAGTAATAGAGGGGAAATCTAGTTCTGGTGATCTAGGGGACCCCAAGGAATCCCCTTATTTTGCAGAGATTTTCTCTCACTTCCTGTTTGGCTATGGGACAGGAAGTGAAGGGAAATCTCCCCAATGGGACAAATATGGCAAAAGTAAAGCTTACAGGGGTTATAAACCTCCCTTACTCTATCCAATATATAACCCATTTTTTAAAGAAAAATCCAAAGAATGAGGTTGACGTGGCAAGTGACAATCCGCAATGTGTGGCAGGTGACGTGGCAAGTGACAATCTGCATCTGGTGGTATGCGATGGTGGCAGGTGACACACTCAGGGCTCCCGCTGATTCTGCATTATGGTGAGTTGAACTATTTCATTTCATATTACAATGTAACAACAGAAATAATGCGCTTCAATCATCCTGACACCATAACGTCTATGGTGCTAGGATGATTGAAGCGCCAACACTAGCCATTTTCCCGATAGTTTGCCCGCAAAAAAACGTATTTTCTGGCAGTGCCCCTCCCGAGTCTAGACTCTATATCCGCCCCTAAGCAGGACAATGACCCTAAACATACAGTCAGTTCTACAATGGAAATGTTTAGATCAAAGCGTATTCATGTGTTACAATGGCCGAGTCAAAGTTCAGACCTAAATACAATTGAGAATCTGTGGCAAGACTTGAAAACTGCTGTTTACAGACACTCTCCATCCAATCTGACAGAGCTTGAGCTATTTTGCAAAGAAGAGTGGGCAAAATTGTCCCTCTCTAGATGTGCAAAGCTGGTAGAGACATCCCCAAAAAGACTTGCAGCTGTAATTGCAGCGAAAGGTGGTTCTACAAAGTATTGACTCAGGGGGGCTGAATACAAATGCACGCTGCACTTTTCATATATTTATTTGTAAAAAATTGTGAAAACCATTTATCATTTTCCTTCCACTTCATAATTATGTGCCACTTTGTGTTGGTCTATCACATAAAATCCCAATAAAATACATTTAATTTCTTGGTTGTAACATGACAAAATGCGGAACATTTCAAGGGGTAGGAATACTTTTTCAAGGCACTGTAAATTCTCCAGATCGCAATCTAATTGAGCATCTATGGGATATGCTGGAAAAACAAGTTTGAACCATGGAGGTCCCACCTCACAACTTACAGGACTTAAAGGATTTGCTACTAAGGGCTTGGTACCAGATAACACAGCATAGGCTGGTGGAGTCCATACATCGACAGGTTACAGTGGGAGGTCATAATGTTATGGCAGAGTGATGTTCATTCCAGGTTGAATTTCCATCATGCCTCAGCTAGGATTTTTTGTTCTTGGGTTTGGATATGCGGTAATCTCTAACAGGCCTTCGAGAGAGCATTTGAGCCCAAGCACAAATCCTGCAAGCTCTGCTTCTGCATCCAACTCCCTTGGAGACATAGCCTTTATTTGCGATACTTTCATTGGTGTACGCAATAATGCAAGAGCGCCACAGGATAAGATCTAAATGCCACATCAGGACCCCCCTCCAGTACAGATACTGTGTATGTCTCGGACCTTCACTGTCACTGGTTGAATATCAAAAGGCTTGACTAATCCTTCCAATAAAACCTTTTCAACCAGAAACCATCTTAAAAAATTGTTCTGTGTTACAGACAGCAACAGGTTAAATGCGATTCACCCTGGAGCTGCGATGGTGGAATCTGCTATTATTCCAGCCCTCGCTGAGTGTTTGCTGTTATCTTGTTATACTGTTTTCCAGAACAATCAAACTTCTTTCCTTGCACATATTCTAGATGATTCAGCAGATGTTCTCTTTTGTCATTATTATAAGTATTAATTGAATATACACTTCTATCTATTATCACTCATCCTGTGATCACATAGAGAGCTCCCAGCTGTTCCCATATCAGTCTTATTCATTGCAGATGTGTGCTGTGCATCCTGTAGAAGGCAGTTAGTCATCTCTTTAATTCACATTAGCATACGGCCTGCCTGTGGTGTACGTTATGGCTTGTACATTGCATAGGCTTTTTGTGGATTTGTAGTGAAATTGCTACAGGGCCTGAATTGTGCAAATTCAACAACTCATAGCAACCGATCTGCAATAACCCTTCACTGACATGTGCTATAAGAAACTGAAACCGAACTGCATGATGTAAATAACTGCTGCATCTCCATTGCTTTCTGTAAATCTCGTTCCAGGTGTCATGGTGCCCATGTCTCACTATCTGTCAGAGAGGGGGCCTATAGTGACAGATCCACAATGCTTGAATTAAATCATCTTAATTGTGTTTGCAATTTCTACAGCAATGCATTGCATTACCACTAATGTCTGGTTAAAGCGGAGTTCCACCCAAAAATTTAACTTCCGCTTTAAGGGAAGGTGACCCCCTGATATGCCACATTTGGCATGTCATTTTTTTTTGGGGGGGGGGGGATACCCTCTTTTTAGAGAATTCCAGCTTCCACTTCCTCCCGGCACACCACGGCACCGGATGGGAGATCACCTCTCCCCCCACCCTCTTGGCAATCATCTGGGACATGTCACAGGTCCCAGATGATTGCCCGGCCAGTCACGGCGTGCCGCGCTGGTCATGCATGAGCCGGCTGTGAAGCCACACATAGGCGCCCACAGCGACTAAGCTGGCGCCGCAGAGAGGAGGGGAGAAACGGGCTTCCCCTGCATCTCTGGACCCTGGGACAGGTAAGTATCCGATTATTAAAAGTCAGCAGCTGCAGTATTTGTAGCTGCTGACTTTTAATTTTTTTTTAAGCGGAACTCCGCTTTAATATATAAGTGAAAATATGGATCAGATCGGGCCTGAATAAAAACAAGGCAGTCTGTAGGGAAGATGAAACCCATATTTGATGTTAAACTCTACCATCCTTAGTCCCCAAATTCCCGACCTGCAGAGTCTTGAATGGGGTCATATATCAGAATGGGGGTGGTTGCCATCTTTTTGTATAGCTTGCTTGCTAATTTTGCCACGGGGACATATTAGATGCCTTCTGCTGCTATTGTGCTTTTGCTGGGCATCCAATGTGTCCCTGTGCCTTTAACCACTTTAATACAGGACACTTTCACCCCTTTCCTGCCCAGGCCAATTTTCAGATTTCAGCCGCTGTCGCACTTTGAATGACAATTGCACCATCATCATGCAAAGCTGTACCCCAAATGACATTTTTATCTTTTTGTTTAGACAGAAAGAGCTTTCTTTTGGTGATATTTTATCACCACTGAGTTTTTTTATTTTTTGCATAGTAAACTAAAAAAGACCACAAAATCAAAAAAAAAAAAAAAGAAAGAAAGTTTTTTTTTAGTTTCTGTTATAAGAATTAGCAAATAAGTAATGTTTCTTCTTCACTGATGGGCACTGATGAGGATGCACTGCTGGGCACTGATGAGGCAGCACTGATGAGGCAGCACTGATAAGCTGCACTGATGGGCACTGATGAGGCGGCACTGATAAGCTGCACTGATGGGGCTGCCATGATTATCAGTGTAAACAATGTACTGTCAGCCTTGCCGCTTATCGGCACTCCTTTCCTCACACAGAGGCAACTTGTGAGGAAAGGACTGCTTATAACCAGCAAGTCTGTTTATATGTGACCAGCTGTGATTGGCCCTTTACCACGATCCGTGATCAGCTGTGTCCAAAGGACACAGCAGTCACAGAGCATGCAGGTTAAGGAGGAATGTGATCCCTCCAGGCAAACTTGCCCTTAATTTATCCACTGTTAAAATACAGAGTTAGGACTGCAGTACACAGAGGAACCTTGGTGTAGGTGCTGTGGGTTCCACATATTCAGGGGTTGGACAAAATTAGGGAAACAAGTATGGTAAAAGAACAAAATCATTACCCAAAGTGGTGTTTGGCATCCAAGACGGCCTGAATTCTCCTGGAAATAGACTTCAGTGGGACTGCCTGCATGGGGATGCATGGAACACCTGTGCAAAAATGCAGCTCTTACACGGGCGAACGCTATAGTACAAAACACACATATAACAAAATCAGGCCCCAGTATAAGGGATGTAGACCAAGAGATCTTTTAAAAGAGTCCATAGCTGCTAGAGATAACCGTTGGAGGTTAGTCCCCAACCTAATGAGCATCCGGAGTGGCCTTCTGATGCCATCTTCGCTACCCGATGGAGGAGTGCTGCAGCCCCATACAAAGGCATTTCATTCTTCTGGCAGATCCATCTTAGGCACTGCCCAGCACATAGTGCTTTCTACTTTCCAAAGGATGAATTCAGCGGTTCACTTTTTGCGGTGACTCAACTGCCAAGGGTTCATTATACCATCTCCAACAGCCGGCAAGTAGCCCTATAGCTCTGCACATGATGTGGCTTGGAAACTTTTGCCTTGTTTTATTACAGTGAAACCTTGGATTGCGAGTAACGTGGTTTACAAGCGTTTCGTCATACGAGCTATTTAAAAAAAAAATCCTGACTCGATTTGTGAGCATTATTTCGCAAGACAAGCAGGATTAAATGCTCTGGGGTGTGCAGCACCGCATGTGGCCAGAGGTCCGGGGACGCACAGAGACACTCTCTTAGATGGGTATGACAAACTACACAACCATGTCAATGTATATACTATTTCCTGTTTCAGCTTTACAGTTTCCTGTGTCACCTTCCTGCTCATTGGACACAACTTGAACCTGATAGTATCCAATGAGGAAGTTGTGGGGGTGGGGAGGGGACAAAGACATTCCCAAGGAAACCCTGGAGTCCTCTTCCTTGCTAAGCAGTGAGAGAGAGGTGTGTAAATTGCAAGAATGGCTGAGCAGAATTGGGAAATACTTTAGCAAGAAAAACAACTCCCTTCATATGTATTACAATTGTGTAGTTAGCTGTTTGCTTGGAGTTCAGCTTTATGTGGAAGATGCTGAAATCTACAAAGCCCCCCCCCCCCCCATTCACCAGGGCCCTACTAATTACAAAGCGCTGCACTTATTATGCTAAATGAAATTAAAGTAAATGGAAAACATGGCATGTCTGCTGGTGTTCATAGTAATACAAACCTCCGCAATCAAAGGCATCACATCTGGTTGAGATTCATCTCCTATAAGCCACGATCCTCCACAATAAGTTCCAGGAATCCCGAAACACGCATTCTGTCTATGATTTGGAAGAGCCATGAGGAGAGACAGACTGAGATGTATACATTTAGAGGATTAAATGTCAGGGGTGTGTTTCTGTTCAGACACCAACTGTCAATTTTTTCATTCAGACTTTACAGAGCACCAAGTTTAAAGCAGAACTCCAGGTACAAAAAAAGAGCTGCCGGTCTGCAGCAGCTCTTCTTCTCTCTCTCTCTCTCTCTCTTTTCACAGGAGACTCAACAGCAGTGCAAACTATTGGCTCCTACTGCTGTCAATCAAATCCTGTGAGGAGGGAATGGGAGGGGGGGCAAGGCCGAGCTGGGCTGTGTGTGTCTATAGATGCACACAACCCAGCCCAGGAGCAAGCTCGCAGGTGCACCCCATAGGAAGCATCTGCCTATGGTGGTGAACTGAGAAGAGGCAGAACCTAGAGTGCCAACAGTGGACCCCAGAAGAAGAGTTTTTGGGGAAGATAAGTATAACATGTTTGTTTTTCTTTTTAGAAAAAAAAAATGTTAGTCTTTACAACTGCTTTAAGATTTACCTGCTCCCACACTGCCAATATTTGCTCTCATGAAGAGCTTAAAGCTTAAAGTGGAGTTCCACCCAAAAATGGAACTTCCGCTTTTCGGAATCCTCCCCCCTTCAGTGTCACATTTGGCACCTTTCATGCGGGAGGGGGGAGCAGATACCTGTATAATCCAGGTATTTGCTCCCACTTCCGGGCATAGATCGCCGCAGTATCCGCGGTTTTCTATGCCATATCCAGCGCCTCCTCCGTCCCCCCAGCTGTCTTCTGGACACACAGGTCCCAGAAGACAGCAGGAACCAGTGGGATCGCGCAGCGCGACTCGCGCATGTGCAGTAGGCAACCAACTCCAAACTTTAAACAAAGGGCCACTTTACCATCCTTCAGACTTTAGGAGACTTTAGGGGGTGGACTTTGGTCAGTGGGAGGAAAAATATGACTGTGATCAGTAGGAGGAAGAATAGTGCCCCATTGTTGGTGTTAGTAAGAGGAATAGTGGCCCATCATCCATATCACTAGGAGCAATAGTGCCCCATTGTTGGTGTCAGTGGGAGGAATATTGGCCCATCGTCCATATCAGTGAGAGGATTAGCGCTTCATAACTGTGGGAGGAATTCCCAAAGGCCAGATAAAGGCATGCAAAGGCTCAGACCACTTTAAACAATGTGAGCAATTTAAATATTATGTTTTTTTTTTTTTATAAGGAGTTTTTATATAAGGAGTTCTGCTTTTAAAACAAGGATGTGGATGACAGCCCTGGAGCTTGCCACCCTGCCAGGATCTTTTTAGTAATTAATTGTGCCCACTCAAGCAGGGGTGCTGCCAGTCCCGACTTGTTTTTAAAAATGTGGGGCTGTCATTATGGTTCTGGCTGTTCTACTGAAGCAGGTAGTCAGTCCTGTCTCAGGGAACCCCTGCTGATAATTACTATCTCTTCAGCTTACAGTAGATTAGTGTGATGGTCAGTAGGAAGAATGCTCCTTATATTGGTGATCACTGGGAATAATGCTTCTTACATTTGTGGTCATAGTGGCAAGAATCCCCCTTACAGATAGTTAAAAAGATCATTGGTGTTGTTGGTTACTTATCTGAGAGACAGAAATTGCTAATTTCTCGAAGGAACTCAGGTTGAGAAAGACTGGTCTGGGTTAGGATAATGATTTAAAAACATGCCACCGCTGGTAGCTCCCATATTTTTTTTTTTAAAAGTTCCTTTTAATATGAAGTGAAGGTTTGCTATCTGTTACGGAACAGCTAGATATGTCTTGGAAAGGTGTATAGAATACCAGCTCCATCGCCACACATTGTGTTCTCCTCTTGCAGGGAGAACCTTCTCTCTCTCAGATTCTGGAGATCTGTCTCTGCTGTGCCCCACCATGAGTGCATGTAGGGATCTGTTGAATCCGGAAGGTACTAAGAGAAAAGCTGTCCCTTGTAAATACAGAAGGATTCTGTGTTTACAAGTGACAGCAGTGATTGGGAGCGGAGGGTGAGAGCCGTAGGTCGCTAGGTGGAGTTCTGCTGATTTCCGGCTGCAAAACTTGTTGCGAGGGCAACATGACAAGGCCTGGTGGGCCGGATTCGGCCCTTAGGCCTTGTGTTTGACATACCGTATATACCCGAGTTTTTCAGCACATTTTTTAGGCTGAAAACCCCCCCTCGGCTTATACTCGAGTAAGGGTGCCCATCTGCAGCTGTACCTTTGATTACTAAAACAGCGGGTGTCTCCCGCTGTGTCATGCAGTCTGTTTGGCGGCCGTCCATTGTAACAAAGACCCGCCTCCTCCTCGTCCGTGATAGACAGAACACTGGTACAATGCTGGGAAACTGTATCAGTGTTCCGTCTATCACGGATGAGGAGGAGGCAGGGACACCCGCTGTTTTAGTTATCAAAGGTACGGCTGGAAATGGGCACAGTGAGGCTGCAAATGGGCACAGTAAGGCTGCCGATGGGCACAATGAAATGGGCACAGTGAGGCTGCAGATGGGCACAGTAAGGCTGCAGATGGGCACTGATGATACAGGTGGGCACAGTGAGGCTGCAAATGGGCACAGTGAGGCTTCAGATGGGCACAGTGAGGGTGCAGATGGGCACAGTGAGGCTGCAGATGGGCATTGTTTACCCACTAGCTGCTGCATTTCCCACCCTAAGCTTATACTCAAGTCAATACGTTTTCCCATTTTTTTGTGGTAAAATTAGGTGCCTCGGCTTATATTCGGGTCGGCCTATACTCGAGTATATACAGCAGATGATCTAGGGCATTGCCTCTGACTGCTGTTCTCATGGATTTGGAGATGTCACTACTGTGCTTCTCGCTGTTTTACTTGCTGGATAGGAAGGTGCCCCAGACAACCTGTAGTGCAAGGAACTTCCTACTTCATTCTTTCTGTATTTCTCCACCTCTCTTTCTGCTTCTTTTAAAGAAAATCTCTATGAAGATGGTCACCTCTGCATACAGTGGAGAAACAAGGCATGGTTGGGTGGTGATGTGGACAGGATTAGTTGTATGGAGCCTACAGACAATAATGGTGTCTGTTTTCTGTGTCTGCATTTTAAGGCATAGCTTTAACAGCGCAGGTTCTCTTTAAGCCAGACAGTACTGCCCATCAGAGCCTGGATCTACAGACAGATAAATTGAGCAGTATGTTGACACCGCTGGAAGCACCTCAGTTCCATAAAACATATTGCATATAAACGTGCTCCAGGGTAGGTAGAAAACCTTGATGTAGACCCATGTCTATATAAAACCACATGCATTCCTCTGAATGGCGTTCTAAGTTCAAAATGAAGTGTTCCACTTATGTCTCAACATAACCTCCAGCAATGGTAAGCAGTTCTCCAATCTACAAAGCTGTACGTTTCAACAAAATGAAATCTTTTCCTTTGTTGCATTCTGAGAACGAAATCCTTTATTGCCTTAACCTTTCTTACTAACTAAAAATCACTCTTATCTGAATGAAATACGAAATCATATTTGGGAAGATAGCTTTGGATGTAGACAAAAACTCAAAAATAACCTTTAGGTGCATAAGTCTACTTGAGGCTTCCACTTCAAAAACAGCAGCCCAACCAACCAAAGCCTCTGCCCCAAAGAGAGGCTGGGGCTGCAGTAGGGTAAGTATATTTTGTGGTTACAGCCATTTTTTCAATAAAAGCTTCACAGTCGACCAATGGACTTAAAGAGGTTGTAAACCCTCACAGTTTTTCACCTTAATGCATTCATGCATTAAAGTGGAAGTAAACTCTCCCCCTCCAATGCTGCTTTGTAAACCAGCCAGTAGGTAAAGGTATTCTTTTTTTTCCATAAAGTTTTTTATTAAAGATAATGAAAGACATTACAGATATAATAATACAAAAGCATAAGGCTCCAACTGGAGTGCCAACAAAAGATACACATCATCAACATAGCTAACAAGGTACTCCATGCCTAAGCTATAGTCAACACTCATGGCAAGACAAGACATAGCGATCATGTTAAGTCATTCTTAAATTGTGAGGTTTGTGTAGGGTAAAGTTTATGCCTGCTGACCTGTCTGGATTTCACGAAAGTTGGGACCTCTAGTTTGATTCACTACCCGTTTTCTGCATGTCTATTTTCCTGAGAAGAGTGGACCGAAGGGCCAAGTATTAAGTCGGCCCCTCACTCCAAACTCTCTGCCTGTTGGGGCTTGTTTAGAAGGGGGATAAGGAAGGGAGAGAAGATGGGGAAAAAAGAGAGGGATGGGTAAAGGGGGGAGAAGGGGAAGGGGGGGAGTGAAAGGTGAATAGAAGTTAGGAGAGAGGGTGGGATGGCCACCAGCTACCCTCCCCATCTACTCCTCTCAGTGCTATGTTTAGAATGTGAATGCCTCCCGTGTCGTCAGGACATATCTATAGCAGAGATTAGCTGCGGTTAGCTTGCTAACTATTATCTCGCACCAGGTCTTGGTATCCTTGAGAATCACGGTATTTAAACCAGGTTTCCCATACCGTTGTGAAGCTGGAAAACCTATCTTGGGTGATCTAGATTAGCTCCTCTATCCCTGCAATGTGGTTAATGCGTGACTTCTATTCTTTCATTGAAGGGGTTGATGTGGAGGTAAAGGTATTCTTATGCCCCGTATACACGATCGGAAATTCGGCCAGCAAAAGACCGATGAGAGGTTTTGGTCGGAAAATGCGACCTTATGTATGCTCCATCTGACTTTTGCTGACGGAATTCCAGCCAGCAAAAGATTGAGAGCATGTTCTCAATTTTTTCGGTCAGAAAAAGTTCCGATCGGAAATTCTGATCGACTGTACCAATTCCAACGCGCAAAATTCCTACGCATGCTCGGAAACAATTCGACGCATGCTCGGAAGCACTGAACTTCATTTTCTCGGCTCGTCGTAGTGTTGTACGTCACCGCATTCTTGACGGTCGAAAGTTAAGCAAACTTTTATGTGATCGTGTGTATGCAAGGCAAGCTTGAGCGGAATTCCTTCGGAAAAACCATCCAAAATTTTTCAGACGGAAATTCCGCTCGTGTGTACGCGGCATAATACATTCTGCATTATATTTCTATCAAATTCCTTACTTTATTACAGCTGTTTTAAAGTGTGTGCTTCCTGTGATAAAGACAGGGCCATCTTCACCACTGTCTTCCGAGTCCTTAGTTGAATTTACTTCCGCCCTTTCAGCTGCAATCTCCGCACAGACATGGGGTGTATGAATGAGACTGTAGTGTTGTGATATCTCGGCGCAGTGCCGCAGGGGAGCTGATATGAGAGACACGGTGTTCTAACGGCACACTTCTTAATGGAGAAAGTGTGCCATGAATCGGGGGGAGAGATGCACATGCGCCACTGACGTCACTACAAAGAACAATACAGATTACAAGCCAATGGAGCAAGTAAGGTGACATCTACACACAGCGACTAGCAGTGCTTTTAATGATGATTTATATGTGCAAAAGTTATGGGGGGAGGGTTTACAACCACTTTAACCACTTCAATACTGGACACCTTCCCGCCTTCCTGCCCAGGACAATTTTTAGCTTTCAGCGCTGTAACACTTTGAATGACAATTGCACGTTCATGTAGCACTGTACCCAACTAAATTTTTATCATTTTCTTCCCACAAATAGAGCTTTCTTTTGGTGGTATTTGATCACCTTTGGCGTTTTTATTTTTTGCTAAAAAAACTAAAAAAGACCAAAATTTTTGAAAAAAAAAGTTTTTCTTTGTTTCCATTATAAAATTTTGTTTTCTCCTTCACTGACGGGCACTGATGAGGCGGCACTGATGAGTTGGCACTGATGAGGAGGCACTGATATGTAGAACTGATGGGCACCGATAGGCGGCACTAATATGCAGCACTGATGGGCACTGATAAACAGCACCGATGGGCACTGACAGGCACGACTGATGGGCACTGACAGGCGGCATTGATGGGCACTGATAGACACTGATTTGCGGCACTGATGGGCACCGACAGGTGGCATTAATGGACACTAATAGATGGCACTAATGGGAAGCACTGATGATGAGGTGCTGATAGGTTTTACTGATGGGCACTGATTTGCACTATCGTGGCCACTGATTGGCACTTTGATGGGCACTGACATGCGTTTCTGATGGGGCACTGACTGGCAGCTGATGAGCACTTTTTGGCATTGTTGGTGGCACATCTGATGGGGCTGTGCTGATAATTAAAGCACAGACCCCCCCCCCCCCGCCAGGGAGAGCTGCCGATCGGTTCTCCCTGTCAGCGCGAACCGAGGAAAGCCATTTACTGGCACTTCCTGGTTCACGCTGTGATCAGCTGTGATTGGTCACAGCCGATCACGTGGTAAGGAGCCTCCATCAGAGGCTCCTTACTACAATCAAAGATGTAGTGTGTCAGAGGGACACACAGCACCAATGACCGCTGCGCTGCACGCCACCACGGGTGCGCGCAGGCATGTTATCCTGCTGGACATCATATGATACCCTTTCAGGATAACTGAACTGAACTACTATATGCCGGACGGGAAGTGGTTAAGGTGAAAAACCTTTTGTGTTGCAGCACCACCCCTTCCCTTTTTCTTACCTGAACCCGATCATTCCAGCAAATGGGAACAAGCACATTAGCTCCAGCCACTGCCTTGGGTTCTCATTGGATAGATTGATAGCAGCAGGAGCCATTGACATGGGAGCCGGGGGCAGGGCCAAGTCCTGCTGTCTGTGTCAAGGGGCGCAGCAGTAGGACTCAGGGGCATGCCCGTACGAGTGCCCCCATGGAATGCGGCTCTCCGTGGGGGCACTCAAGAAGAGGAGGAGCCAGGAGCGCCGCGGAGAGACCCCAGAAGAGGAGGATCAGGACCACTCTGTGCAAAACCCTTGCATAGAGCAGGTAAGGATAACATGTTTGTTATTTTAAAAAAATAAAATGACGAAGCTTTACAATCACTTTAAGATCTATTTTGGTTATTCATTTCACTTTAAAACCATTTTCTGTAAATACCATATAAATAATATATTTTGCAATGCTATATCAAGAAACTTTAAAGTGGTTATAAACCTCTGAAATGAAAATGAACAAAGCATATCCCTCTATAGCAGTGTTTCTCAAACTTCTTTTTCTTCCGACGCACCAAAAAGATCTAAAAAATTTTGCGGCACACCTGAAAATATTTAACAATTTTTGTGGTGAAGAACTTATTTATTTTTTAAAAATATATATATTAATTTATAAAAACCCTGTAGTGTAGATAAAAGAGAAAAGGGGACAGGCACCTCTAAGTCTACGACAGCGGCAGTCGCGGCTGGTGCTCAAAATATTTGGGGAGGGCACAAACAAACTGAAAAAGTTTTGAAAAAAACATCAATTGCAGCCACTGTACCATCAAATGCAGCCACTGTGCCCATCAAACGCAGCCACTGTGCCATCAATTGAAGCCACTGTGCCATCAAACGCAGCCACTGTGCCATCAAACACAGCCACTGTGCCATCAAACACAGCCACTGTGCCATCAAACACAGCCACTGTGCCATCAAACGCAGCTACTGTGCCAAACGCTGCCACTGTGCCCATCAAAGGCTGCCACCAAATGCAGCAACTGTGCCATCAAACGCAGCTACTGTGCCAAACGCTGCTACTGTGCCCATCAAATGCTGCCAGTGTGCCCATCATATGCTGCCAGTGTGCCCATCGTATGCTGCCAGTGTGCCCAACTGCCCATGATATGCTGCCAGTGTGCCCATCAAATGCTGCCAGTGTGCTCAACTGCCCATCAAATGCTGCCAGTGTGCCCAAGTGCCAATCATATGCTTCCAGTGTGCCCATCAAATGCTGCCAGTGTGGCCAACTGCCCATCATATGCTGCCAGTGTGTCCATCAAATGTGCCATTGTGCCCATCAAATGCTGCCAGTGCGCCCTCCACTGACTGCCCAGCACTTACCCTGTGTCTGTGGGGCGCCTGATGTTTCAGCCAATCAGGTGACAGGTAACAGACCCGGCACCTGACTGGTGGAGAGTCGGTACAGTGTTAGGAAAGCGAATAGTCATTCGCTTTCCTAACACAGCTGAATGGACTGCGAGCGCCAAGCATGGCGCTCGCAGTTCACCTATTTTGCAGCCTTACTTACCAGCTCCGCTCGGGCCATGCGTTCCACGGAGCTTCTGACGTCACTTCCGGTTTCCCTCTGGCACAGGGAAACCAGAAGTAACGTCTTAACTCGAAGAACAACGCACCCGCCCGTAGTGATACTATGGGTGGAAGTTGTTCAGCGCGATGGAATGCGCCACAAAGCAGGTAAAAATCCTGCAAAGGAAGCACCTCGTCTGCAATCTCGTGATTGCATTGACGTGGCACTTCCCATAGTGCACATGTGTCTGGAGCCCGAACACAGTGCACTTAAAGGAAATATTTTTCTATTTTTTTTTTTAAAAGGCCTTTTTTTTTACAGCTGGGTGAGGCGGTACCCATGCGCCCCCTATGGACGGGTCGCCACTGCCTCGCGGTGGGTGCTGCGTGTCACGCTGCGCTCCAAAACAGACTGCCATCATTTCCTCCCACCCTGGCCCTGTGGGTCTAACGGTCACTCTGACTGCTGTTACAGTCTTTTGCTAACGGCTCCCCAAAATATCCCACGGCACACCTGCAAATCTCTAGCAGCACACTAGTGTGTCACGGCACACAGTTTGAGAATCATTGCTCTATAGTATGTACTTGCCTCTACACAGAGCACCTAGGGGGTTATTTACGAAAGGCAAATCCACTTTGCACTGAAAGTGCACTTGGAAGTGCAGTTGCTCTAAATCTAAGGGGTAGATCTGAAATGAGTGGAAGCTCTGCTGATTTTATCATCCAATCATGTGCAAGCTAAAATGCTGTTTTTATTTTCCTTGCATGTCCCCCTTGGATCTACAGTGACTTTACTTCCAAGTGCACTTGCAGCGCAAAGTGAATTTTCCTTTAGCCAATAACCCCCCTAGTGTCATTTCTCTCAGCTCTCATTCCTTTGCTATCTGAGTAACTTCTGACGGTATAGGTCGATACAAGCAACTCTGGGAGACCGCCCTGCCACCCTCCAGCATACAGCAGGCGATTGACTGCTTCAGCTGTGCAAGTTTCTCTATGAGACTGTGTATGGGGGGGGGCATAAATTCTCTCCACTCAGGTGTCAGATTACACTCAGCTCTCTGCTCTATGCTGTACAGTGTGTGATGTCACCCCTAATTTCTGAAGCTAAGACATGCATTGTAAATTCTGGACTTTGAACAGCTGTAGAGGGGAGAGGGTAGCAGATAAACAGGTACAACTTATGTAGGAGGATTTGTTTAATCTCTGTGTATCACCTGAGGCTACTGCTAGCCACTTTAGTGGGTATACAGAAACACAGAAAAGTCACAGCAGTAAAAAGATCAAGTGGTCCATTAAGTCTGCCCTAATACTTTCTCGGTTTGGTTCTGAACTTTTCTCCTGTTAGTTTGCCATGTCTCCGTGTTCTTGATATCCATATTGAAAATACCACCCTCCTGAACCTTATTCACCCCCTTAAAGCAGTGGCGTCACTATAGGGTACAGGGGGACCACACCCGGGTGACACCCGCCAGAGGGGTAACACCAGGGACAGACTGAGCAGGGGGGCAGGGTGGCGATGAAAAGACCACACTGGCCTGGCAGGGGCTCGCTGGTGTGGGCACAGAGGACACTGGTGTTGCATCAATGTCCAGGGTTCCAAATTATATTATCTGCACACATGATATTATCTGCATCTCTGTGGCAGCCAGCATCTCTCCCAGCCGGTCCGGCTGCCTGTACAAACTGCAGAGCGGACGCCTCCTCCTCCTCGGCTCAGACATTGTACACAGACAGGAGGAGGAGACGGGGAGGAGGGACACGACTGCGTGAGCCACGCTAATCAGAGGACAGCAGTGAGTTTACTATGAAATAAAACTAAAAATATGCTGTACTAATAATAAACATCAAAACATGAAAAACAGTGTGGCACGTGAACCATATAAATATATGAACATATCACATATCTTTTATCGTGTACATTAGGGGTATTGCATTTAAACTCACGAAGGTCTAGTCAGTAAGTTTTTCTTCCAGCAAAGGTCCGAATCATATGCTTGATTCTTAATGATACCTTTTTGCATTGGCAAACATGATGCGTTTTTACAAGTGCCAAACCACATGGTGCCACAGTACCATGCAGCTTGGTACGGCACAACTTAAAAAAAAAGGGTCAGGGACTTCTTTCTCTGCATATAAAGCAGCCCACTGAAATAAACAAGCTGCCTAAACGCAAAAAGCAGTACGCAATGATGTGAACCTAGCCTCAGATCCTTCACATCACAATCCTGTTGTTACATCAGTATTCTCAGTCCCCCCTGCACATCATCCCTCTCTTCACATTACAATCCTCAGCCCCCCTTTATATCACCCCCTACGTCAAATTGCAGTTCCCAGCCCCCCTTCATATCACTCCCCTTCACATTCCTGCACCCCTCTTTATAGCACCCCTCCTTCACATTGCAGTCCCCAGCCCCCCTTCACATTCTTGTCTTCACCCCCTTTATAGCGCCCTTTTTCACATTGCAGTCCCCAGCCCCCCTTCAGTTTCCTGTCTTCACCCCCTTTATAAAACCCCCCTTTACATTTCAGTCCTCAGCCCCTTTACAGCAACTCTCTTTTACATTGTAGTCAACAGGCCTCCTTCATATTTCTGTCCTCACCCCCTTTATAGAACCCTTCCTTCCCACCGCAGTCCCCAGCCCCCCTTCACAATCCTCTCCTCATCCCCTTTGTAGACCCCCCCCCATATCTCTCCATTCACATTCTTGCCCCCCCCCCCCCCATTTTAACATCACCCCCCTTCCTCCTTCACATTACAGTTTCCAGACCCCCATCACCCCAGGCTTCACCCATTCTTCATAGCAGTGACAGAGCCCAGGGCGGAGGGCAGGAGGCACAGAAGGTCTAGAGCTAACATCAGAAGAGCAGCACAGCAATGCACAGAGGGCGGAAGCTGACCCAGTTAACTGATTGGTTGCTAGGATGCAGGGCGGTCCTAGCAATCAGTCAGTTAACTGGGCCAGCTCCCGCCCTCGGTCCATCGCTGTGCTGCCTCCCGATGTCAGCTCTGCAAAGAAGACAGTGTTAGCGGCGGCTGAGGGGAAGACCTGGCTTCTAAATGGTGCGACTGCTGCGGGTCCGAAAGGGACATTGACTCGGTCTGGATCTGGACCACAGTCCACCATTTAGTGATGCTTGGTGTATATAAATGAAAAAATGAATGTCGATAATTAATTAAACAAAATTCTTCTCCAAACAATCCACGTGAACGAATCCAATGCCTCAGTGCAATCAAGTGAAATGAAAAATAATTTAAATTTAAAAAACTGTCCTTTTAGCTTCACAAATCCTCAAAAGTGTTTGTGATGTTTCACCTTAGTGCTCCCCCATTATGTATGTAGGTATGTGCTCACCTCATATCATATGACCTCACATTTAAGTTTGGTCAAAAAAGATTTTTAGTCTCCTTGGACTAATCGATCCTTTCCTCCTTCTTCCCGTCCAGTCAGTTTTTTTCCAGCAGTTGCTCGATATATATATGAAAAAGAGGAGCTCCAATAGTGCTTATTTCATTTAAAACCAATGCATTTATTTAAAATATATTTATCAAACTCACATTTATCAGGTGCTCCAGTGCACTTTGTACAGCAAATGAATATAAATCCACAGCATTACAACAGCTCCATGCTGCTCCAAAGGTAATCTCAGCATCTCACCAAACCTTCTGCCCCTCCCCTAAGCATTACGTCACAGGATCACATGACTTCCTAAGGGGGAATCCTTCCCTCCAACCACTTTGCATATTATTTTATATATACTGTGATTCTGTACTTGCCAAATATGCTGTAGAAATCTCCCTCCTCTAAGTCTGGCTGCAGCCATTTTAACTGTGGGCAACTGAAGCTGCTGCCTGTTCACTTCCTGGCTTTACTAAGATACACAGAGGCAGACCTCCAGCCCAACAGCTTTCATTGGCCCTCTTATGACTCATCCCCCCTCTCTTCCTGGCAAACTCTCACTAGGGTGAGAGAGAGAGAGAGCTGTGCATGATCTAATAAACCTAGGCTAATGATTAGACAAGAAACAGGAAGTGGGCTGTATAAGGTATTTACTGTCTGAAAAAAAATGTTTTACTATCCAAAGTTAAAACAAGGGCAGACAATTTAATAGATGGAAAGTTGAAAAAATTACTTTAAGTTTCTGAAGTCTCTCCTGAAATGTTTTATCCCCCAGACCTATCACTAGTGGCTGGTCTCTGTTGGTACACCACTAGTGACTGGTCTCTGTTGGTACACCACTAGTGACTGGCCTCTGTTGGTACACCACTAGTGACTGGCCTCTGTTGGTACACCACTAGTGACTGGCCTCTGTTGGTACACCACTAGTGGCTGGTCTCTGTTGGTACACTACTAGTGGCTGGTCTCTGTTGGTACACCACTAGTGGCTGGTCTCTCTTGGTACACCACTAGTGACTGGTCTCTGTTGGTAAACCACTAGTGGCTAGTCTCTGTTGGTACACCATTAGTGACTGGTCTCTGTTGGTACACCACTAGTGACTGGTCTCTGTTCCGAATGAACCACATTTACAACTACACATGTTTTATCCCCCAGACCTATCACTAGTGACTGGTCTCTGTTGGTACACCAATAGTGACTGGACTCTGTTGGTACACCACTAGTGGCTGGTCTCTGTTGGTACACTACTAGTGACTGGTCTCAGTTGGTACACCACTAGTGGCTGGTCTCTGTTGGTACACTACTAGTGACTGCTCTCTGTTGGTACACCACTAGTGACTGGTCTCAGTTGGTACACCACTAGTGGCTGGTCTCAGTTGGTACACCACTAGTGGCTGGTCTCAGTTGGTACACCACTAGTGGCTGGTCTCAGTTGGTACACCACTAGTGGCTGGTCTCAGTTGGTACACCACTAGTGGCTGGTCTCAGTTGGTACACTACTAGTGACTGGACTCTGTTGGTACACCACTAGTGGCTGGTCTCTGTTGATACACTACTAGTGGCTGGTCTTTGTTGGTACACCACTAGTGGCTGGTCTCTGTTGGTACACCACTAGTGACTGGTCTCTGTTGGTACACCACTAGTGGCTGGTTTCTGTTGGTACACCACTAGTGACTGGTCTCTGTTCCGAATGAACCCCATTTACAACTACACATATACAAGGGTTTGGAACTTTTTTAAATGTCCTCAGGACCTTACAATGCTCCTACCACAGTCAGAAACACACACTAAGCATAGGTTCTTGACCAGTGATATATGTACTAAAGCAGGGGCATCAGGCAGGTTCAGTGTTTTTTTAATGTAATGTCACGGAGTCTCATTCAACCAGGAAGAGGACCAGTCCTGGAGCCTCACATAGAGTGAGTATTGAGCACCTAGAGCTGCAAAGAGTAAGGATTTGTTTAGTCTTGGGGGTGTGCAGAGTAGAGAATTACTTATCTTTTTCTTGCTCCTATAGCAGCTGGTGTTCCCAGTATGTGGATGGGACCAGTCCGGTCGAAAAGTTTGCTCGTGTGTATGCGGCATAAGGCAAGAAAAGTCTGTACTCTTATGCACCGATGCACTAAGGCCTTGTTCAGACTAGCAGTTGCGGGGTGGAGCATTAGAACTGTGCCGCTGAGCTGCATTTTTAGTGCCCCCCCCCCCCCCCCCCATTAAGCTACTGACATGCCACAGTCACGATGCTTTGCACGAGCAGTAAAATAATGGACATGTATGGATTATATTTGGAGAATAAGTCTAATGCCCTGTACACACGATAGGATTTTCCAATGGAAAATGTGTAATAGGACCTTGTTGTCGGAAATTCCGACCGTGTGTAGGCTCCATCACACATTTTCCATAGGAATTTCCGACACACAAAGTTTGAGAGCAGGATATAAAATTTTCAACAAAATCCGTTGTCGGAAATTCCGATCGTGTGTACACAAATCCGACGCACAAAGTGCCACGCATGCTCAGAATAAATTAAGAGATGAAAGCTATTGGCTACTGCCCCGTTTATATTTCCGACGTATGTGTTTTACGTCACCGCGTTCAGAACGATCGGATTTTCCGACAACTTTGTGTGACTGTGTGTATGCAAGACAAGTTTGAGCCAACATCCGTCGGAAAAAATCCTAGGATTTTGTTGTCGGAATGTCCGATCAATGTCCGACCGTGTGTACGGGGCATACTTAGTCTAAGTCTAATTACTAAATACAATATCATGTTTGGAGTTTATTACCCTCTCTCTGTATGATGGTAACACAAACTGGAGACAACTAATATGATATTCACAGACAAGCAAGTTTCCACGACCCAGCGCTGTATGGATTGAATGGCCAACCAACATGCCTTTATTGATCCTGCCTAAGCTAAGTGCTTTAAATAGCAGCATAAACCGCAGTGACATATTACTATGCATGCAACGTTACCTAGAAATGTATTTATAATATCTCCTAAATGGCACAGCTCACATGGTTATAATTCATGAATATTTCATCTATAATCGTAATCATAGTAAATATAAAAGAGATTATGGAGATGCAGTCACACATTGATCACATTTCATAATATTTTAGTATCATTTCCTAGTTCCTCCTATTAGCGTCAGCAGTAAACTAAAATTTAATCATAGCAATGTTTATCAATTTTGTTATATTATTCCCTTATTATTTTTATATCTACTGTATAATATCAAATTCTAGCTAAGTACCTCTACATTTTTTTCAAAAGTACACCCAGAATCCTGTATATTTATAGCATGTACTTCAGCCCCCTTTATCATGGCTCGTTCCTCTCCACCAGTGTCACCATTGTTTGCATGCGCAGATGGGGCCTGGAGGAGCCCTGTGGCTCATCTGTGCACATGTGGAGCTGGACTCACGCATGTGCAGTAACAGAGGTCCAGGACCTTTCAGTGCAGCGTCCTTGTGCGCTTGCACACCGGAACCCGCACGTGAGGAGATCTGCCAAAAGGTCTCTGCTGGATCCCGAAGTATGGCAAGAAAGAAGGAAGTGCTGTCCTGCAGCACAAGAAAAAAAAAATACCCAATTGTGGTAGAGGGAAGGGGCTAGAGTCAGGTACACCCACACTGTCTTTCATGGAGAAGGTCTGCGTCAACAACTTCAATGCAACTTACAATGTGCAACATATTTACCTGCCCTGTATGTGTACAGAAGAAAACAATAGATTTGCTGTAACCCCACCCCTAACAAACATATCCTTTATTTTTTTTTGCTCCCATTCCTGCTCTGTTTGGAGGCGGGAGATGAAAGAACTGCCAATCAGCACTGTCACATGGTACGGTCACCAAGCTTACACAGGATTTTCCTTAACCACTTGCCTTGCTTACTGGGCCTCTTCCTGCCCAGGCCAATTTTCGGCACTGTCACTCTTTGATTGACAATTGCGCGGTCATGCTACACGGTACCCAAATGAAATTTTGTATCATTTTTTTCCCCACAAATAGAGCTTTCTTTTGGTGGCATTTAATTATTGCTGTTTTTTTTTCTTTTTTACTAAAAAAATGGAAAAAGACCAAAAATTTCGAAAAAACAAAATAGTTTTATAGTTTGTTATAAAATTTTGCAAACAGGTTTTTGTTCTTCTTCCTTGATGTGCGCTGATGAGGCTGCACTGATGGGCACTGATAAGCTGTACTGATGGGCACTGATAAGGCAGCACTGATGGACACTGATAGGTGGCACTGATGGCATTGATAGGTGGCACTAAAGACCACTGATAGGTGGCACTGATGGGCACAGTTAGGTGACACTGAGAGGCAGCACTGATAGGTGGCACTGATAATGAGGCACTGAATGGCAGCACTGGTGGGCACTGCTAGGTGACACTGAGAGGCAGCACTGATAGATGGCACTGATGATGAGGCACTGATGGGGACTGAATGGCAGCACTGATGGGCATTGATAGGTGGCACTGGTGGGCACTGATTGGCGGCATTGCTATGCACTGGCAGGTGGCACTGGTGGGCACAGATACTCAGGTCATATCTCACCGACTTCAGGGACGCTGTCCCTCTGACATAAGCTGGTGATCGTCTTTTTTTTTTTGCTCGTGCTATCAGCTGATCACGTGGTAAGGGGCCGGGATTGGCCCCTTACTCCGATCTGTGATCAGCCGAGTCTCATTGACTCTCTGATCACAGGGGGCGCGCAGGCAGCTCATGCACGAGAGGACATCATATGACAGCCTCCCGGCAATTAAGGCCCGCGCTGTAGCCGTCATTCGGCTATAGCACGGGCGCCAACTGGTTAATCTGCTGGCAGCTGAGCAGAGGGAGCCAAAAGGAAGGCAAGTATATTTGTGTGGTGAACAAACAAATGGCCCCTGACCCCACCTATAACTGGCCTTCACAGCAAGCAGCACATAGAAGGGCAACGCATACAAAACAAAACCAGAGAAAATTCCCAGCTCAACTCGCCAACCAGTCTACTACCAACCAAATTATCCCGTCTAACAGTTTGCGTTAAAAACAGGGGTTTAGTTAGCACACATTTGCAAATACATGCGTAAGCTGCAGATCCACTTCATGGCACCCTGTATTACCTGCAGTCCTAACTCTTTTAACTTAATGACACTGACACTAATCAAAAAAATAAATCCTGTCCAGAAAATACTGACTATGACCTTTGACCCTGACCTTTACCTTGGACCCTGACCTTGACCCAAACACTAACTCTGGCACTGACTTAGATCAAACCTTGATCTAGGTTGTTTTTTTTTTTATTAATTATTATTATTTATTTATTTTTCTTCACACACTTTTTTTTCTTCTATCTCTGCAAGGACAGAGCGTGATACAATGTATCTCTCTCGTCTATTCACAGAGACAGAAAACACTGTGACTGATCGTTGTGATGGCCAATCGGAGGCTATCAAAGCGATCAGGTGACCCATAACCAACTGGATCGTTAGAACAGGACCCCGATCTCTGTGCTGGGAGCGCGCCGTGCATATGATGCGGGGAGGAGCCGCGAGAGCCGCCGGGGGACCCCAGAAGAGGAGGATCAGGGCCACTCTGTGCAAAACGAGCTGCACAGTGGAGGTAAGTATGACATGTTTGTTATTTAAAAAAAATAAAAAACAAACCCTTACAATCACTTTAAGGAATTGGATCATTTTTTTCTTTTTTGAACCCGCTGGTTGGGAAAAAAAAAAGATAAATATATGGGCTGCCTAAGCCATTTAATCACATATGATCACATTATACAGTATAAAAGATAAACAGTAAAAGCTTTGTTGATAGACAGAGGCATGTCTCATATGAATCTGTTTATCAACAAAGCCACTGATCACCATCTCAGTGACAGCACTCATCACATGACTTTGTTTATAAACAAAGATGTGTTAGTGATTTGCAAGTGTTTTTGCAAAGCTGTCACTGTATTTCCTTTAAATACTTTGGGGCCGGGAGCACTGCTCTGTGCGGTAATGTCTATTTTAAATGAACTGTCAATGTACCCAAATCAAAAACCACATCTGACTCTTTATAAAGACTACAATACATAGTAATGCAGTACTGAGCGTCAGGTGTGTTGCCTTAGTGCGTTGAGGAGGCATTTAAAATGAAAGGCACCCTAACGCACCAATGCATGTAACATGCGTTACTGAACTTTTCCATAATGCGTGTCTTACCACAGCAATACCATTCTGAAGCTTCCCTCCAACCACTTTGCATATTATTTTATATATACTGTGATTCTGTACTTGCCAAGGAGAGAGAGAGAGTCTGGCTGCATCCATTTTAACTGTGGGCAGCTGAAGCTGCTGCCTGTTCACTTCCTGGATTTACACAGACACACAGAGGCCCTTCTCCAGCTCTGCAGCTCTCAATGGCCCTCTTATGACTCATCCCCTTCCCTTCCTGGCAAACACTCACTAGAATGAGAGAGAGCTGTGCATGATGTCATAAACCTAGGCTTTTTTTTCCCAGACAAGAAACAGGACATGGGTTGTATAAGGTATTTACTGGCAGAAAAAAAAATGTTTTACTGTCCAAAGTTAAAACAACAAGGGCAGAAGATTTACTAGACAGAAAGATGAAAAAATGACTGAAGGTCCGCTTTAAGCTGAACTCCAGGCAGAAATAATGCAGCTCTGTAATCAATAATACATCATTCAGGCTGGGTTCACACCGCCGCACAAAGCGGCTCCCAGCAGGGGTCCGGTGCGTCCCCATTTACCATTTCAGATCTGATTTCAGCCCGAATTTTTGGCTGAATTCAGTCCTGAAATGGACCAGAAGACGCACAGGACTCCTGTGCAATTCGCACCGGAGCCGCTCCGGAGCTGTGTGAACCGTCTCTATAAAGAGCCGGTCACAATCTCCTGACATGCGAATTGGATGAAAGGAGATCCACATCCAACTCGCAATAGTGTGAACCCAGCCTTAATGTGTTTTTATATAAGTGCCTACATTTATGTGGTTTTACCTTCTTACAATCTGTGCATCAGAGAGGTGGAAGTAGAAGCAGCACAAAGAGTCACATAGGTGTGCATGCTGATAGGAGAATAGAGCAGAGTGAAAGAGATGAGCTCATCAGTGTGCTGCTTCTCCTTTCACTGTCCAGTCACAGGCTGGGAGTGGGAAAGAGACCTACAAGTGAAAGTGAAACTGCAGCAGAGAGACATCAACCCCCCACTCTT
Organism: Lithobates clamitans; assembly: GCA_037952925.1. Classification (NCBI taxonomy): domain Eukaryota; kingdom Metazoa; phylum Chordata; class Amphibia; order Anura; family Ranidae; genus Lithobates; species Lithobates clamitans. The sequence goes on along the minus strand of JBBGZY010001849.1, from coordinate 1,540,333 downwards.
ACCAGGCAGTGCTGCGCTATGTGGCAGAGCTGTGTAAATGGCAAAACTGTATTGACAGAAAGACAAATCATTTGTCGGGTAAAACAGCTCTCGTATATATATTTTATCTGTGTATTTTCTTTTTTCCCTGGAGTTTAGAAAAAACAAATGTAGGAAAAATAGTAAGATGTAGTGTCAGACCAGATCAAACTATATTTAATACAGAAGAATGTTCACGTCTATGAATATTTTTTTCCAACCTCTATTTTGAGACTGTATAGTGGCGACCCCACACACACACATTATATATATATATATTTATAGATCTATCCATAGCGATGAAAGGTGCACTTTACAGCTCATCTCTGCTCTCTGTAAGTAAACAACATTGGAGGATCACGATAAGATCTAAACGCTTAAAGGTGATAAAGATGCAAACCTTGGAGGACGTCCGGACTTGCAGGTACAAATGGCTGCCCTCAGGCACTGACACCGTTCTCCGGGTATCTAGACAGTTGTATTCTGCAAACCTTCATATTTACCCCACAGATAGGGGTGGGGGAGGGGTACTTAAAACACATCCAGTGGTAGTATCAGTAGTAAAAACAATAACGTTTGGAAAAGGTTCCCCCAACATGTCCAATCACTCCCATAGACATTGGACTAAAGTTTATCACCAAATTAGGAGGTACCCGGTAGACTTCAATTATGTTGTAAATTATCAATGCTTTTACCATAAAAGCGGTAATAGTTTATCTTTATCAATTAAAAAAATGGAAAGTAAATGAACAGAAGAGAAATCCAAATCAAATCAATATTTGGTGTGACCTCCCTTTACCTTCAAACCACCAATAACTCTTCTAGGTATACTTGAACACAGTTTTTGAAGGAACTTGGCAGGTAGGTTGTCCCAAAAGTCTTGGAGAACTAACCACAGATCTTCTGTGGATGTAGGCTGCCTCAAATCCTTCTGCCTCGTCATGTAATCCCAGACAGACTCCATTAAGGAGGCGTGTGATTGGCCCCAAATGTATTCTACAGCAGGACAACGATCCCAAACATGCAGCCAATGTCATTAAGAACTATCTTCAGTGTAAAGAAGAACAAGGAGTCCTGGAAGTGATGGTTTGGCCCCCACAGATCCCTGATCACGGAGTCTGTCTGGGATTACACGAAGAGACAGAAGGATCTGAGGCAGCCGACATCCACAGGAGATTTGTGGTTAGTTCTCCAAGATGTTTGAAACAACCTACCTGCTGAGTTCCTTTAAAAACTATGTCCAAGTGTACCTAGAAGAACTGATGCTGTTTTGAAGTAAAGGGAGGTCACATCAAATTTTGATTAGATTTGGATTTCTCTTTTGTTCATTTACTTTCCATTTTGTTAATTGAAAAAATAAACTTTTATTTCTGAAAACATTCTTCATTTAAAAGTTAATTTATTTCAATAATTCAATTCAAAAAGTGAAACTCATATATTACATAGATTCATTACACACAGAGTGATATATTGGAAGAGAGTAGTAAAAAGTATGTCCATGTACAGTACAGTATGCACTCAATACTTGGTCGGGGCTCCTTTTGCATAAATTACTGCATCAATGTGGCGTGGCATGCAGGCGATCAGCCTGTGGCACTGCTGAGGTGTTATGGAAGCCCAGGTTGCTTTGATAGCGGCCTTCAGCTCGTCTGCATTGTTGGGTCTGGTGTCTCATCTTCCTCTTGACAATACCCCACAGATTCTCTATGGGGTTTAGGTCAGGCGAGTTTGGAAACTGCTGGTGTTGGTCCACTGTGTTTTATCAGATCCAAAGTCATTGCAGCGCTCTACCAGGAAATTCTAGAGCACTTCATGCTTCCCTCTGCTGACCAGCTTTATGGAGATGCTGATTTCATTTTCCAGTAGGACTTGGCACCTGCCCACATTGCCAAAAGTACCAATATCTGGTTTATTGATCATGTTATCACTGTGCTTGATTGGCCAGCAAACTTGTCTGACCTAAACCCCATAGAGAATCTGTGGGTTATTGTCAAGAGGAAAATGAGGCACGCCAGACCCAACAATGCAGACGAGTTGAAGCAACCTTTCTTTTCCATAACACCTTAGCAGAGCCACAGGCTGATCGCCTCCATGCCACGCCACATTGATGCAGTAATTCATGCAAAAGAAGCCCCGACCAAGTATTGCGTGCATACTATACTGTACATGGACACACTTTTCAGTAAGCCAACATTTCTGTATTAAAAATCCTTTTTTTATTGGTCTTGCATATATATTCTGATTTTCCGAGACACTGAATTTTGGGTTTTCACTAGCTGTAAGACATATTCATCAAAATTAAAAGAAAGAAATGCTTGAAATAGATCACTCTGTGTGCAACGCATCTATATATAAAATATATGAGTTTCACTTTTTGAATTCAATTACTGAAATAAATAACTTTTTGATGGTATTCTAATTTTATGAGACACACCTGTATATACAGTATACACATACAAAGCAGCAGCTAGTGTGTGGTGTGGTTCGGTCTGATCAGTGCAGTGATCATGCCCTGATCTTGCCAATTCACACTGTTCCTTGTTTTTTTTATTTTTTTTTTTTACACAAACGTTGCTGAGATGTTACACAGACATCTCGTAAAGTTAAATTGCTGGCCATGTGGTGCGAGGCAGTGGATTGCATCACAATGTGATTGATTTAGGCCTCATGCACACGAGACGCTGGTGCAAACTCTGCTGAACACAGGTTTTTAAAAGCTGAAATCAGCGTTTAGAAACGCCCGTTTTGCCGAGTTTGCATGCCGCGTTTAGCCGCGTTTAGCTGCGTTTGCATCTAGAAGCGTCTGCAGAGCAGAGAATGACATTTTGCGACCCAACTTTGGGGCCTGGTATCTCAGGGCCACATAGTGCCAGGAAGCCCAAATTTGGTGTGCTACAACATATCCAAATGTGGGGTTCCTAGCACTAAGTGGCCCCGAGATATGGGGCCCCAAAGTCGGGTCGCATAATGTCAAGCACTTCTGCAGCAGAGAATGGCATTTTGTGGACTGACTTTGGGGCCCCATATCTCACTGTGTTTGCATACCAAATTTGGGGTTCCTAGCACCAATTGGCTCCAAGATATGGGGCCCCAAATTCGTGTTGTAAAAAACACCTATAAACGCAAACGCGGCTAAACGCGGTACCGGCGTTTAGCTGCGTTTGGCGTCTGAAACATGGAAAACTTTTGCGTCTGAACCCATTTTTTTGCTTCTGGAAAAACAAGGTTAAACGCAACTGCCTAAAAACACCAAAAAAACGAGACTGTGTACATGGACACATAGGATAACATTGAATGGGTTCAGGGGTAGTTGAAAAAAGTGTTCAACTGCCTCTGAACACGAGTTTAACAGCGTCTCGTGTGCATGAGGCCTAACAGCGTCTTGTGTGCATGAGGCCTTACTATAGGCAAACAGACTGTGCACTTTGCAGGTGAAGCTTCACTTGGCAAAGAAATACCCAATCAATGTAAGGAAAATTAAAAAGACTACATTTTTGCTTTTACATAATTGGATGATGGAAGTCAGCAAAGCTTCCCTTCCTTTGCTTGCAAGATGCGCGGCCTTTAATAAATCAATAAATAAATGTCTTTAATAAATCAACCCTATTGTATTGCATGCATACTTTCTTTTCAACAAACAATACCAACGCCTGATGACGTTGCATGCAGACGACGAAACGCACTGGGAGGGTCTTCCAGTGACATCGCTTTGGCATGTTGAATGCAAATCGCCTTGTTTCAATTTCTTTGGCTGGAGTTAAAAAGTATCCATGTACGTGCAATACAATTTTATTTATTTTATTTTAAAAAATCATAAAATTACTACACTATAGTAGAGGCTTCCCCATTCTCTCTCTCATTGCTTCAGATGTTGGGCCTTAACGAGTGTTTTTAAAGGGATGGAAACATTTCCACAGACCTTAACCACTTGCCGACCGCCTAACTGTAAATTACTAGCTGCCATAACCCCAGTATTTTTTTTTAGTTAGGTGGTCGGGTTTAAGATAAAAGTGATCCCAGCGGTGGATTCGCCACGGGATCACTTTTATAGGTGGCGGGAGAGGTGTCCCCCTTACCGCCGCTTCCCGCTGGTTTCCATCTCTCAATAAAGAGGACCTGTCATGCTTTTTTCTATTACAAGGGATGTTTACATTCCTTGTATTAGGAATAAAAATAATAGAAAAAAAATGGGACAGTGTAAAAATAAAAAAATAAAAAGTAAAAAATATAATAATAAAAAATATGTAAAGCGTTCCATCCCTCCATGCTCACGCAGGAAGCGAACGCATTTGTAAGTCACACCTGCTTATGTAAACGGTGTTCAAACCACACCTGAGATATCTCCGCGATCGTTCGAGCAAGAGCAATAATTCTAGCACAAGATCTCCTCTGTAACTCTAAACAGGTAAACTATAAGAATTTTTAAAGCGTCTCCCATAGAGATTTTTAAGTACCGTAGTTTGCTGCCAGTCCATGATCGTGCGCGATATGTTAGGTATCTATTTACTTGGCGTAACATCATCTTTAAAATTATACAAAAAAATTGGGCTAACTTTATGTTTTCTTGTTTTTTGTTTTTTTTAATTCATTAACCACTTCTCACCCGGCCTATAGCGGATAGACGGCTGGGCGGTGGTTGCATTATCCTGACTGGGCGTCATATGATGTCCAGCAGGATAATCCCTAGCCCGCCCGCGGGGGGCGCGCAACACGGTGATCGGGGACGGCGTGTGTCCCTCAGACACAGAGCTTCCCCGATCGTGGTAAACAGCCAAAGAAATCACAGCCGATCACATGTGACAGGAGACTCGGAGGCGCGCATGAAGCGTAAGTGCCCGGCATTAAAGTGGTTAAAGTGTATTTTTTCCAACACAGATCACAACGGGGACATTTTGTTGGTTTGTGAACTATTACGAATAAAGTCCTGCAGCTCACAACAACCAATCACATCACCATTCCTCAGTTTAGAGCAGCCTAGACAACACTGTAAAAGGTGAATTCCGATGTGGCTCTTGTGGGTTCTGTGGCTCTTTGCCTGATCCCATGAACCTGCCTGTAGGCATTGAGATAACCCAGACACTGATCTATAGTGAAATCATATTTTCTCTTATTTAATAAGGCAGAGAGCACAGCCACAGTGATAAGCTGTAACCCAGAGCAAACACTCATAAATCTCGGCAGTCAGAGGCAGATAAATATTTATATTTAAAAATTCAGACTAAATAAGGTTTCCTTGGAGCAGAGAAGGAAATACAAGTCCACGGCAAAATATTGATTATTCTCACATCTTGCAAATATCGGAAATTCACAATATTTTCTTTTTGGGAGCATCCCAAATAGTGGGGGATTTTTTGATAATGACACAGATGGCTGCCTGTCCAAGAATTGATTCCATTTCTATCGTAAATGATTCCCATTCCTATATATCAGGAATATGCAATTAGCGGACCTCCAGCTGTTGCAGAACTACAAGTCACATAAGGCATAGCAAGACTCTGATAGCCACAAGCATGACACCCAGAGGTAGAGGCATGATGGGACTTGTAGTTTTGCAACAGCTGGAGGTTTGCCAATTGCATATCCCTGTTAAATATTATTATGGCTGAAATAGGTCCAGAGTTCATTTCAAGTGTGCTATTTGCATTTGGAATGCATTTGACAGCAACAGATTCCAAATGCAAATAGCACACTTGAAATGAACTCTGGACCTTTTATCTTCTCCTTATAAATGGGATAATGAGGGAATAACACACACCTGGCCATGGAACAGCTGAGCAGCCAATTGTCCCATTACTTTTGGTTCCTTAAAAAGTGGGAGGCACATATACAAACTGTTGTAATTCCTACACCGTCCACCTGATTTGGATGTAAATACCCTCAAATTAAAGCTGAAAGTCTGCAGTTAAAGCACACCTTGTTCATTTTATTTCAAATCCATTGTGGTGGTGTATAGAGCCAAAAACATTAGAATTGTGTCGATGTCCCAATATTTATGGACCTGACTGTATAACTAATAAAGCACCATTCCCCTTCTGACTGTTTGAGCGAATCCCATCTATATCAATTGGAAGGGAAGTTGTGGCTATTCCATTGTTTGCCGATTCGATTGTTTTAAATGACGTGTACTATCAAACAGATAGTGATATCGAAGCGTGTGTGGCCACCATAAAAGAGACTGTACACTCAGATTGTATACAGTATGATCAGCTTTAGGTTATATACACACTGGGCGTTTAGCCCCTGTGCATCAAACCCTGGCATTGTTGTGTGCATGGGAGGCACATGTACAAAATCCAGCCCTACTGCCAGCAGCCTGTCACAAATCTGTAAGACGCTGAAATATACAGCGGCCGTCTCCCGGACTGCACTCTGCACTTCCCCTCCAGTCCCCCCCCCCCAGGTTGCTGAAAACACAGGGATTTGATGCACAGAAGATAAAGGGCCTGGGGGCTGGTTCACACCAGATACAGTCCAGCGCAAGTTTATTCTGCATTAAAAACACATGGACAGTGTTTAACCACTTACCCTCCGGAAGATTTATCCCCCTTCATGGCCAGGCCATTTTTTTGCAATATAGCACTGCGTTACTGGCAATTGCGCGATCATGCAACGCTGTATATAAATTAAAATTGATGTCATTTTTTTTTCCCACAAATAGAGTTTTCTTTTGGTGGTATTTGATCACCTCTTGGGGTTTTTTCTTTCTTTTTTTTTTTGAGCTATAAACAAAAGACCAACAATTTTGAAAAAAAAAAAAAAACAATATTTTTTACTTTCTGCCATAAAACACATCCAATTAAAACATTTAAAAAAAATCGAATTTCCTCATAAATTTAGGCCAATATGTATTCTCCTACATATATTTGGCAAAAAAAAAAAAAAAAATACCAACAAACGTATATTGATTGGTTTGCGCAAAAGTTATAGCGTCTACAAACTATGTAATATATACTGGAATTTTGTATTTATTTGTTTGTATATTTTTTATACTAGTAATGGAGGCTATCAGCGATTTATAGGAAGACTGCGATATTGCGGAGGACAATCTGATAATAACTGACACTTTTGACACGTTTTGGGAACCAGTTACACTAATACAGTGATCAGTGCTAAAAATATGCACTGTCACTGTACTGACAGAGGCTGGGAAGGGGGTTAAACGTTTAGGGTGATCAAAGGGTTAAATGCGCGCCTAACCAGTGTTTTTGTGTACACAGTGGGGTTGCTTTAGTAAAACTGGAGAGTGTAGAAACTGGTGCAGGTCTGCATAGAAACCAGTCGGCTTTCCGTTTTTTTTTTTGGTTAAAGCTTAGTTGAACAAGCTTCAATTTAGAAGTTAGAAGCTGATTGGTTTCTCTGCAGAGCTGCACCAGCTTTTGCGCTCTCCAGTTTTAAACAATCAACCCCAGTGAGGTGCTTTCACTAAGGGATGTGCTGGATTTTATTCCCTGCTTTGCAGGGACACAAACTCCAGCACATCCCCGCTGACATGACGGAGTTCTGCTTTGTTTCCATATACAGAGCTCTGTCCACTGTGTCTCCTTGGCGATCAGCGGGTGCTGGCAGTCATTCATTGGCTGGCACCCACTGATCGGCTTTTGCTGTGACCACATTAGAAGCGTTGTGCTGGTGGCGCGCCCCTACCCTGAAAAGCAGAATCAGGTATTTATATGCGATTCTGCACAGAGCGGCCACCCTATAGCAGTAAATCTACAATAGGGCGGTCGTTAACTGGTTAACATGGATTCCAATGGCCCTAATTCACACCAGACAATAGTAGAACGTGCTGCAATTTTTCTTTATGGAATGCATCTGGAATCAGGCCAAACGCATCAAAACTGCACGTGTCCTCAATAGAGAACAATTGAGAGAAAAAAAATGCTCCGGAATGTATCAAAAACATATAAAAAAACCGCACATGCGGAAACGCATACGAAATGTAGAAATTGTGGGGTGAACCAGCCCTAAGGTTGCACAGGAGTTGATTTACTAAAATTGAAGAGTGCAAAATCTGGTGCAGCTCTTCATAGAAACCAATCAGCTTCTAACTTGAACAGTTTGTTCAGTTAAGCTTCGACAATAAAAACTGGAAGCTGATTGGTTTCTATGCAGAGCTGCGCCAGATTTTGCACTCTCCAGTTTTGGTAAATCAACCCCCATAATTACACAGAATACATACATGCATTTTCCATCATTATCATTTTCTGTTCTTTGTTATGTCCATGTTATGAAAACGTATCATTTCTGTGTATTTTTATTTTTATTGAATGATATTTTGTATCAAATTTCTACAAACAAGGAACCCGGCTACAACTCCGGTGTCTATGGGTGGACGTTAAAGAGGAACTGCAGTTTGCTCACATAATTTGTAATAAAAACATCTCTGCCACTCTGACAGTGGCGGTGCATCCATTAAGGGTGCACGGGCGCCGCCCCCTTTCTCCAGCCACCCCCCTCTTTGTAGAATGGATAGATTCATGCATTGCATAAATCTATCCATGGCCGCTGTAGCCACCCCCTATTCAGGCGTCTGGCCCCTTTTCGGATACCGGGTGCCTGAATTACAGCGGCGGGGGGTGTTTTTGTGAAGCACCTGATTAGAGCCATATGCTCGAATAGGCTTAAAAAAAGGTGGACTGCGAGCGTAAAGCATTGCGCCCGCAGTACACCCAGGTGTGCTAGCAAAGCAAATTATTATTGCATGCGTATAAAATGCGTGCAAATCGTGCTTAAAAAAATCTGAGAGATGTGAACGCGGCCTAACACCTTGGTGAGAATTACCAGGTTACCAATGCTGTCCGGATCACTAATGATCTCCCCCCGTAAATGTGGTGTGTCAGCATCCTCTCTTCCCCCTCTCCACTCACCACAGCCAAGCATACATGTTTATGGCACAGAGGGTTTTCATTTCAGGTCCATTCACACCAGATGCGTTGGCACATTTTGTAGGGCATGTCAGTACAAGGATGTGAGTGAGAGCAGGTCACACTGGTGGGTTGCGCTGATATTCACTGGTTTGCCGTGGAAAAATTAAAGAAGAGAAAGCCCCCCCCCCCCTGTTTTTTTTTCTGCACGACACCCCGCAACGAATGTGGGTGCAGCATAACACACAGGAGGAACAGCTGGCCAGCACATGTTTGGCTCCTCTGCCAGGCCATAGACCCTTTGCATGCTTCAGGATGTTTTGGCTCCTTCTGCTAATTTTGTGTTAGTAGAAGTTTGGTGAGTGTTGATTTGCGCTTTTCTTTTCACGTTTTTCATTTAGCGCTTTTCATTTCGTGCTTTTCAGTTCGTTTCTAAACGGCCGTTCGTCAACCAGCCATGTTGCGGAATCGGAGGAGATAACGTGTTATTTATTATTGGCTTTGGAGTTATTGCTTTGACATTATTATTGTTGAATAATGATTTGATTTGTTATATTTTCTATATTTTTGGATGCATAGAATGCACTTTTTGGTTAAAGAGGAGTTCCACCCAGGCGGGCCATTAAAAAAAAAAAAAAAATTAAAAGTCAGCAGCTACAAATACTGCAGCTGCTGACTTTTAATTGGACACTTACCTGTCCCAGGGTCCAGCGATGCGGGGGATCGAAGCCCCGATGGTTCCCCCCCCCCCTGCTCGTCGGCGCCGGCATTTCAACTGTGGGCGCCGGGCTGTGGCTTCACAGCCTGGCACCCACTGCGCATGCGCGAGCGGCGTCGCGCGCCGTGATTGGCCGCTCAATCACCTGGGACCTGTAATGGGTCCCAGATGATTGACAGGAGGGAGGGAGAAGAGCCGAGCCCTTCCTGTGCTGAGGAGGAAGTGATGTCACCAACCCAGGCAGAGGAAGGGGCAGACTACGAGGGACCACCTAGCAACAGGCATTTAGAGGTAAGTAAAAAAAAAAAAAATATCCAAATGTTTTTTTGTTTTTTTTTTTTAGAATTTTTTAGATATGTTTGTTTTTTTGGGTGGAACCCCACTTTAAGTTCTATTGGCAGATAACATGTCTAATTTTATTTGTTTTATTTTTTTAATGCACAATAAAAAAAGTTGTGTAGAATAATACTTGGCTATGTGTTTTACTTCAAATGACAGTTTGGGAGTAGGCAATTACATTTTAAAAAATACAATGTAAAATTGACAAGGAACACCAACATAGTTGTATCTTTGATCTTAAAAACTACGGGATAATGGTGATGAGGTAATTTGCCCAAATAAAAAACAAAAAAACATAATAATATTATTCTTGATATCACTAGAAAAAAAAAATAACTCCATCAGTATCACCAGCAAAGCAGCTTCATTATTATCCCATTAACCACTTGCTTACAGGGCACTTAAACCCCCCGCCTATCCAGACCAATTTTTAGCTTTCAGCACTGACGCACTTTGAATGACAATTGCGCGGTCATACAACACTGTACCCAAATGAAATTTTTATCATTTTTTTCACCACAAATAGAGCTTTCTTTTGGTGGTATTTGATCACCTCTGCAGTTTTTACTTTTTGTTAAAAAAAATGTAAAAAACTGAATTTAAAAAAAAAAAAACTATTTTTTTATATTTTGTTATAAAAAATTTTAAACAGGTAATTTTTCTCCTTAATTGATGTATGCTGATGAGGCGGCAGTGATGGGCACTGATAGGCGGCAGTGATGGGCACTGATGGGTGGCAGTGATGGGCACTGATGGGTGGCAGTGATGGGCAGCACTGTCAGGTGGCACTGATTGGCACTACAGGTGGGCATTGATAGGTGGCACTTGTTGGCATTGATAGGTGTCACTTGTTGGCATTGATAGGTGGCACTGTGGGCACTGTTAGGTGGCACTGTCGGCACTGTTAGGTGGCACTGCGGGCTCTTTTAATTGGCACTATTAGGTGGCACTGATGAGGCAGATGTGCCTCTTCCACTTGGGGACCGATGTCCCTCACATCCCAGCCAGTGGTCGGCTTTTTTTTCTACTCACGCTGTCAGCGTGAGTAAAAAAAAAAACGATTGCCGATCTTTTGTTTACATCATGTGATCAGCTGTCATTGGCTGACAGCTGATCACATGGTAAGGGGCCGGGACCGGCCGCTTACTCGGATCGGTGATCAGTCGAGTCTCAGTGACTCGGTGATCACAGCGCGCTCGGCGCGCGCCCTGTAGGCAGGGAGCGTGCACAGGGGAGGCCGTCATATGACGGCCTCCCGGGAATTCAGGTCCGCGCTGTGGCCGTCATTCGGCCATAGCGCGGATGTGTAGTGGTTAAATAAGAGAATTGTGCACTGCATTTTGAGATTTCATAATTTGCCACGTCACGAATGTTAATTCTCCATTACGAACGCTAGTTTACAAGACCGACCGCTTCTGACTCATCCTTGCTACCGAGCATGCTTGTTTGTACTTTGGACTTTTGTCCGACGGACTTGTGTGCACACGCTCAGAAAATCCAACAACAGACATTTGTCCGCGTAAAATTTGAAAACCTGCCATCTAACATTTGTTCGCAGAAAATCCGACAACAATTGTCCAATGGAGCGTACAAACGGTCGGATTTACCGCCAACAGCCTGTCATCACACATTTCCCGTTGGACAGTCCGATCGTGTGTACAAGGCTTAAGGGCCGGCTCATGCCAGAACGAGGTGCATTCTGTGTGCGTTTCTCGCGCCACATTCAAACGCACTGCCTTTGTGATCTGCATGCGGGTGCCAATTATATTATCGGCACCCCAAACACACATTGCAAATGCATGTTGGTGCAGTGCATTTTTAAAAGTAATTCAAGCACTACTTTTTGCGCTGTCCAGTGCATTTTACAGCCCCTGCATATGAATGGACTGTCAAAATACATCGCACAGGAATGCGTGGAAATTGCATGGGAAGGAGCGCGTTCCCATGCGATTCTGCTGTGAGCCCCGCTACACTCAGATGAGAACCAGCCTCAAGGAGGATTACGGCATTCCACTCATTATATTATATCAGATGTTAAAGACTGCAAATTTACCTGCAAAACATTACTGGAAAAAAGTCAACCAAAGTCTAAAGCGATCATTGTGGAATCAGGCGAGGTTCACATCCAACATCTGGGGTGCGTTGCATTAACGCATGTGCGCACAACCACGCATTAGGGTGTGCTGCAATAGGCAACTCATTCCAAATGAAGGGAGAGACAACGCACCTCAAACATGCCAGAACACGGACCTGCGCCTTTTCTGTACAGCGAGTTTAAGTGATTGTAAACGATCATCTTGTAAAACAACCCACTCGGTTTAAAACAGAAATGAAAGGCAAAACTTTTGTAAAGATTAAAAAAATATAAATATAAATGAGGGCAGCACAGTGGTGTAGTGGGTAGCACCTTTGCCTAGCAGTAAGAAGGGTCGCTGGTTCGAATGCCAACCATGACACTACCTGCCTGGAGTTTGCATGTTCTCCCTGTGTCTGTGTGGGTTTCCTCCGGGTACTCCGGTTTCCTCCTACACTCCAAAGACATGCTGGTAGGTTAATTGGATCCTGTCTAAATTGTCCCTAGTATATGAATGTGAGTTAGGGACCTTAGATTGTAAGCTCCTTGAGGGTAGGGACTGATGTGAATGTACAATGTATATGTGAAGCGCTGCGTAAATTGATGGCGCTATATAAGTACCTGAAATACATAAATACCTTTTTCCCGTTTTTATAAGTGATCACATTCCCTCTGTTCTCAGCTGCATAAGAGCTGGGGAAGGAGAAGCAGCAGCACACAGAACTCTCCAGTGAATGGCTGTGTGTGTGTGTGTGTGGGGGGGGGGTGTGTGTGTGGGGGGGGGGGGTGTTTCAGGACAAGTCTCTGATCATTGGAGGAGAGCAGGCTGAGTTCCCAGCACAGCCAAAAGACTGACCACGCGGTGCTCTTATGCTTAGTGTGGTCAGTTTTTAATAGAAAAGCAGAGGGACTGGCAGGCACACCAGGGATTTCATACAAAGGAAGCAATACAAAGAGAACAGGAGACTTCTCCATACAAGTACGTAGTACAGTAGCCACATATCAAGAATATGAAGTGTCTAATGTGTTGCCTCATGTTGCACTGCACTACTTCCCATAGGCGGCATATTGATTATAAATCAATTATTCTTAACTCTAAGTCGAGATCAATTCGAAAACAAATCAATTATTCATCAACGTGTAAATGGCAACCATAGTGCTGGCCATACATGTAATGATCTGTTCCAATGAATATGGAAAATATGAACGGCTCTGTGAAGCATTGAAAAGACACATGTGGTGTCAGCGATCGCTGAAGAGTAAAACTGATGGATTTCATTTGTTAAGTGATTTTGATTGTATTTCCAATTAAACCGTAAATCTATCAATAATACGATCATATATGACATCATTCCGTGTATTACCACCACTGGTCTCCATACACAGAACAATGATACATACAATTATATTGCTGATAGATTCAGCCCTGGTTCACCCCAATGAGATTTGTCATGCAATTTGACAGTTCCAAATCGCATGACAGAGTAGCACCCCATTTGCAGCAATGGAACCCATCAAAACAATGCGACAAGTCGCAGCAACTTTGAAAAAGGTTCCTGCCTTACTTTTCTGAGATTTCATTACAACTCGCATTGACTTCTGTTAAATGAAGTCACAAACCGCAATGAAAAATCGCACCGATCGGCGGCACTGCACTGGAGTAGCTGTCATTTCAAAGCCGCACTAGTGTGCACCGGGGCTTACTGTCAGATTGAAAATAGAAGTGGAAGATTGAAAAGACCATTTGATACAACATTAGGCCCCTTTCACACCAACGGACCGATCGGGTTGGCCCGTCCATTTTTCAGGCGGATCCGATCGGACCACCAATTGTTCTCTATGGGGCAGCAGATGTCAGGGGATATGTGTCTGTTGTCATCTGATCGGGTTGGTCCGTCCGTTTTTCAGGCGGATCCAATTGGACCGCCCATTGTTCTCTATGGGGCAGCGGAAGTCAGGGGATATGTGTCTGTTGTCACCCGCTGGCATCCGATTGGGTCCGAGCCACTAAAAGCAGACGAATGGGGATACGTTCAACATCCGCCAGGCGGATCGAATGAAAATCGGCTGGAAATGGGCAGGCAGTCCATTTCTATACGACCGCCCCATAGAGAGCAGTGGGCTGTGTCTGTGTCTGTTCTGCATAGCGGAGAGGACACAGACCTGTCATCAGCCTGCTCAGTGATGATCAGCAGAGAGATCCCCCAATGAGCAGGTGGATCCACTTGGATGTATTCCGCCCCGTATTAAAGGGGCCATACACTTACTTTCACATGGGGCCTGCTCATTGGAGGATCTCTCCACTGATCACCGCTGAGCAGGCAGATGACAGGTCTGTGTCCCCTCCACTATGCAGAGCAGACACAGACACAGCCCACTGCTCTCTATGGGGCGGTCACATGGAAATGGACTGCCTGTCTGTTTCCACCCGATTGTCATTCGATTCGTCTGCAAAGGTGTTGCATCGCTGTGCGGCCGTCCAGGACTCTTTCTTGCTTCACTGCTCTCTATGGGGCGGTCACATGGAAATGGACTGCCTGTCTGTCTTCATCCGATCGTCATCCTATCTGATCGACGTGGCAAACATATCCCCATACGTCTGTTTTTAGCAGACCAGATGCCAGCGGGTGATGTCCGCCACCCCATAGAGAACAATGGGTGGTCTTATCGGGGCCACCTAAAAAATGGACAGGCAGACCCAATCGCTCCACGATCATATTGAATAATCGACTTTCCTACAATCTGACTGAAGGATATCTGAACAGAATCGCAGAATATGATTGGATCTATGAAGTAATGAAAGGACGCAGGCCGTGCCATCGATGGATTTCGAACAAAACTGATCGGATTCTTTGAAAAATGTGATCAATAAGTGTATGTTATATCAAACAATCCATTCAATCTTCTGATTGTATTTCTAATCAGTAAATCTGTCTACAATACGATCAGATATAAAATTGGCCCATGGATGACCACCAATTATTTTATTGATGATGTTATTGATAGGTTTACTGTCTGATTGGAAATAGAACTGAAAGATCGCTCGATGTGCCATACGCTTAACAATCATATCAAATTTGGGATTTTTTTATTACAACCAGAATAATAAATTAAAAATATTAATTTAAAAAAATATATAATTTTTTTTTAAATTATAACAATAATAATAATACATGTAACGATCTGATCGAATGGCTCTTCACAAAATCAGACAATGTGATTAAATCTATGAATTATCAAAAAGAAACATACTGTGTGATTAATCGATTTTGCGCAAAACGGATCGATTTCATCAAAATTATTCTGATCGATCTCGACAGCTGATTAAACGTAGGACAGTAGAGAGATTGATACACTGAATGATATTTTTACACAATCGAATTGATGATCAATTTACTCTCTGGCAGAAAAATATGATTGGAAAAGTGACAAGATCGTTCGATGCGCCAAATGCTTATTAATCATATTGACCTTCCTGTGATAGGATTATCCATCAGGACTAACTTCAATTAATTGATCGGTATCATATACAATTGTATTATTGATCAATTTACAGTCTGGGGAAAAAAAAATTGATTGAAAGATGGAAAAGATTGTCCTATGTGCCATACACTTAATGATCATATTGAATGATCTACATTCCTTTGATAGATTTATCCTTCAGAACCAATCAGGATACCTTTATTTCATTTGATCGATTTTATATGCACGTGTATTATTGATTAATCTGGGAGAAAAAATATATAATTTGAAGATCAATACAAACGTTCGAGGTGTCATACAATCATATTGAATGATCTACATTTATATGACTGGATTATCAATCTGATCAGAATAACTTCAATTCAATTGATTGGATTTATTTACAATTTTATTTTTGATCAATTTACCGTCTGAGAGCAAAAAATATGATCGGAATTTCGATAAAATTATTATACACACCATACATAGAACAATCATATTGATTGATCTACTTTCCTACAATTGGATTGTCCATCAGGACCGATCAGAATAACTTCAATCAAATTGATTGGATTTATATAAAATCGTATTATTGATCCATTTACTGTCTGGGAGAAAAAAACAGTTGGAAGATCAAAATATTGTATCTATCATATTGAATGATCTGCTTTCATGTGATTGGATTATCCATCAGGACCTATCAGAATAATTTCAATTCAATTGATCAGTTTTACTGTCTGGGAGCAAAAAAAAATATGATCATAAGATCGATAAGATCATTCAGTGCACCATACACATAACAATCATACTGATTGATCTACAGTCCTACAATTGGATTATCCATCAGGGCTGATCAGAATAACTCCAATTCAATTGATTGGCTTTATATACAATCGTATTATTGATCGATTTACTATCTGGTAGAAAACATACGATCGGATGATCAAAATAAATCATTTGATGTGTCATACACCTAACAATCAGATCAAATGATCTACATTCCTATGACTGGATTATCCATCAGAGCCAATCAAAATAACTCAAAATAAATCAATTGGATTTATATACAATATTATTGATCAATTTACTGTCTGGGAGCAAAAATTATGATTGGAAGATCAATAGGATTGATGCCCCCCCCATACACTCAGGGACCGTATCGAATGATCTCTGTTCCTACGATTTAATTTTCTATCACAATACACATAACAATCGTATCGACTGATCTACGTTCCTACAGTTGGATTATCCATCAGGACTGATCAGAATAACTTCAATTCAATTGATTGGCTTTATATACAATCGTATTATTGATCAATTTACTGTCTGGCAGAAAACATACGATCGTAAGATCAAAAAAATAATAATTTGCCGTGTCATACAACTAACAATCTGATCGAATGATCTATATTCCTATGATTGGATTATTCATCAGGACCAACCAGAATAACTTCAATTAAATCAATCGGATTTATAAACAATATTTTCATTGATCAGTTTACTGTCTGGGAGAAAGAAATATGATTGGACGATCGATAAGATAATTTAATAATAATTAGTAATAATAATAATAATTTGTATGCACCATACACATAACGATCATATTGATTGATCTTTCACACAACTGGATACTACTGGGACTGATCTGAATAGCTTCAAATTGATCGGATTTATATACAATCATATTATTGATCAAATTACCTACATTCCAACAATCTGTTTTTTTTTCCATCAAAACCAATTGGAATCATTTTAGACAGATTTTCAAACAATCCTATTGTTGATGAATTTACTATCTGGGAGAAAAAAATACGATGGGAAGATCGATAAGATCCATGCCCCTGAATGATCTCTGTTCCTATACGATGGAATTTTCCACCAAGATCGATCTGAATAGTTTCAATAAAATTGATCAGTTTTATATACAATTGTTTTATTGATCCATTTACTGTCCGGGAGCAAAAAATATGATCATAAGATCGATACCCCCCCCCCATACACTCAGTGACCATAATAAATGATCTCCGTTCCTACGATTTAATTTTCCGTCAATACTGATCAGAATAGTTTCAATAAAACTGATCAGTTTTATATACAATTGTTTCATTGATCAATTTACTGTCTGGGAGCAAAAAATACGATCAAAAGATTGATAGGATCGATGCCCCCCCCATACACTCAGTGACCGTATCGAATGATCTCTGTTTCTACGACTGAATTTTCCGTCAATACTGATCAGAAGAGTTTCGATGAAATTGATCAGTTTTATATACAATTGTTTTATTGGTCAGTTTACTGTCTGGGAGCAAAAAATACGATCAAAAGATCGATAAGATTGATGCCCCCATACACTCAGTGACCATATCGAATGATCTCCGTTCCTATACGATTGAATTTCCCATCGTGATCAATCAGAATAGTTTCAATGAAATTAGTCAGTTTTATATACAATTATTTTTTATTGATCAGTTTACTGTATGGGAGCAAAAAATACGATCAAAAGATTAATAAGATCGATGCCCCCCCATACACTCACTGACCGTATCGAATGATCTCCGTTCCTATACGATTGAATTTTCCATCGTGATCAATCAGAATAGTTTCAATGAAATTAATCAGTTTTATATACAATTTTTTTTTTTTTTTATTGATCAATTTACTGTCTGGGAGCAAAAAAAAAAGGTGATGATCGATAAGATGATCGATAAGATCGATGCCCCCCATACAGGGACTGTATTGAATGATCTCCATTTCTACTATTTAATTTTCCGTCAATACTGAT
Source organism: Lithobates clamitans (assembly GCA_037952925.1). Classification (NCBI taxonomy): domain Eukaryota; kingdom Metazoa; phylum Chordata; class Amphibia; order Anura; family Ranidae; genus Lithobates; species Lithobates clamitans. The sequence continues at coordinate 1,522,076 of JBBGZY010001849.1, read as the reverse complement.
CAGAATAGTGTCAATGAAATTGATCACTTTTGCTGGAAATCGATCCGTCTTTTGGATAATCTATAGATCTGATCGGTGAAGAATTGTTTGGATCGGTGTATAGAAGCTTTCTCGGGAAGAATTCTTTGAGTTTCTGGAGTAGGAAGGCAACCAGCACACGTTATAGCACCAACCTAGGCTGGGGCGAGGTACAGGCGGATGGTATGTGATGTATCGGTGATTCCCCCTCCCCCATCCCCGTACCTGTACCGGGGGGCCTCTCCTATGGCCAGCCAGACGGTGATGAGGACGAGCAGCAGGCTGGTGCCCAGGAGGATGAGTCCGCTCCTCCGCATGGTCTCCGCTCTGCCCGGTCCTCCTCCTCCTCCTCCGCCGCCCTCTGCCCACCTGTCTCCGGAGCACAGACAGCCTGTGTCTGCCCGACCATCCTCCGCCCACCCCGGCCGGTCCTCCTCCTCCTCCCCCCCCCCACCCCCGGCTCTCCTCCCGGGGACACGGACCACCTTCTCCCGGTGCCATCATCCGGGAGGAGGAGGGGGCTGTACATCGCTCCATCACCGCCACCGACTGAGTACCGCCCCCTACTATTCTATATATACCGCTACCTGCCGTATACATCCCCCATTCATATTCAAATTCCGACTTTCTGGTAAAAGTCAGTATGCAAATCAGTTCTGGGTGTGGCTACTAATTAAACCGATTGGACTAGACACGTTTTGACTCTTCCAACCAGTGCTGCTGGGACAAGGTCTTCTATAGCCCAGGGCAAACATGCCAAAACTGCCCCCCCCAGATGTTTGAACATTATGGGTCAGCAAATACCCCCCCCCCCCCCCCAAAAAAAAGCATAAATTCTCCCTCCTTCCAGTACAAATCTGATTCCCCTGCTGAAATCACCCCAAGCAAAAAATCCCCCCCCCCCAAAAAAAAAATCACCCCTCCTAGCATAAATCCAATACCCTTCAAATCCCTCAAATTTCCTTTCCCAGTACACATCCTCTCCCCCTCCCCTACTTCAAATGCCCCCTCTTATCACAACCCTTCCATCTCCCTCCTAGCTCAAATCCCGCCCCCATCTCCCACCTAGCACAGTTCACCCCCCTCTTATACTATCATATCACCTCTTCTGGCACAACCCCCCCCCCCCCCAAAAAAAAAAACAATTTCACCTCGTAGTACAGTTCACCCCCCTTATACTACCATATCACCTCTTTTGGCACAACCCCCAACCCCCCCCCCCCATGAAAAAAACAATTTCACCTTCTAGCCCCCCCCCCGTCTACCACCATAGCACCTCTTCTGTTACAACCCCCCCCCCCCCACAAAGCCAACACAAAACCCCCTAAATCACCACTCCCAGCACACAGCCCCAAATTTCCCCTCCTACAACAATTCTTACCCCCTGCTGCCTCCCATATTCCTCCCCCCCAATCTCCTCGTGCCCCCCCCCCCCACACTTAACATGATACCACAGTACCCAGGGCAGCCACCCCTCCTGCCCACCCATTCTCCTGGCGCTGCCCCCAGCTGAAACCCCAACATGCATGTCCACCTAGGGAGCCCAGGCTACATTTACACCTGCACAGGGCTGGGACAAGGGGTGGGCAGGAAGGGCAGCGGCCCTAGGCACTGCGGTATCATGTGAGGTTGGGGGGGTTACCACAAGGAGATTGGGTGAGGGGATTTGTGTTGAGAAGGCAAATTTGGGGAGCGGCAGGGGGTAAGAATTGTTCTAGGAGGGCAAATTTGGGGAGGTGTGCTAGGAGTGGTGACGGGGGGATATGTGTAGAGAGGAGGGATGAGGGAAGAGGATTTGTTCTAGAAGGGGGAATTGGGGGGGGTTACTATGAAAGTAATATGGTAGAGAGGGGAAATATTTTTTTTGGGGGGGGGGGTGAGTGCTAGTAGGATAATTGGGGGTATTTGTGCTAGGAGGGGAATTGGGGGAGGGGAATGTGTGCTGGAAGGGGGGGGAATTGGAGTGGGGGGGGGATTTGAGGGGTAGAGCCAGTGGCGGTGTGCGTCCATTAAGGGCGCACGGGCACCGCCCCCTCTCTCCAGCCACTCTCCTCTATGACTAATGGATAGATTCATGCATTGCATGAATCTATCCATGGCCACCGCCGCCGCCACCCCGTATTCAGGTGTCTGACCCCTTTTCGGACGCCGGGCACCTGAATTACAGCAGTGGGGGATGTATTTTTGAAGGACACGATTGGAGCCATAGGCTCTAATAGACTTCAAAAAAGGTGAACTCGGAGTGCAAAGCATCGCTCAGAGTCCACCCAGGTGTGTAAGAAAAGCAAATGAATATTCGCTTTTCTAACACTGAACCGCCTCTCCAACAATCAGGTAGCGTGGGTCTGATACCCATCACCTGATTGGCTAAAAAGGACCTTCGCTGCGATTGGACGCCTATCAGGAGGAGGGGAGGAGACGCATGGAGGACACAGCCCGCCACTGCAAGGTCCCACAGCTCGCCGCTGTCACCCGCTGCCTTACCCACCACCGAGATAGGGTAAGTGCCAAGCAGACGGTGAGCAGGCGTGGAGGGGGGTCACAGTGGCAACTTTTGATGGGCAGAGTAGCGGCATTTGATGGGCACAGTGGCTGCATTTGATGGGCACAGTGGCAGCATTTGATGGGCACAGTGGCTGCATTTGATGGGCACAGTGGCAGCATTTGATGGAACAGTGGCGGCATTTGATGGCACCGTGGCGGCATTTGATGGGCACAGTGGCTGCATTTAATGGCACTGTGGCTGCGTTTGATGAGCACAGTGGCTGCAATTGATGGGCACAGTGGCTGCATTTGATGGGCACAGTGACTGCGTTTTATGGGCATGGTGGCTGCATTTGATGGGCACAGTGGCAGCATTTGATGGGCACAGTGGCTGCATTTGATGGGCACAGTGGCAGCATTTGATGGGCACAGTGGCAGGATTTGATGGGCACAGTGGCAGGATTTGATGGCATCGTGGCCGCATTTGATGGGCACAGTGGCTGCATTTAATGGCACTGTGGCTGCGTTTGATGAGCACAGTGGCTGCAATTGATGGGCACAGTGGCTGCATTTGATGGGCACAGTGACTGCGTTTTATGGGCATGGTGGCTGCATTTGATGGGCACAGTGGCTGCAATTGATGGGCACAGTGGCTGCGTTTGGTGGCACAGTGGCTGCAATTGATGGGTAACATTGAGGCTGCAATTGATGGTTTTTTTTTCTGAATTTTTCAGTTTGTTTGCGCCCCCCCAAAAGTTTGAGCACCAGCCACCACTGGTCAGAGCATTTGTGCTAGGAGGAGGGTTTTTTTTTTTGGGGGGGGGGGGGGGATATGGGGAGAGAGAGTACAGAGAGTATGATCGCTTAGTACAGAGGCAGAACGGGGATCTATCAGTGTAAACAAGCGGATCCCCGTTCTGACAGGAGACATGTCAGATATCTTCTGTTCCCAGTGATCTCTGTCACATCTCAGTGAGCCCATCCCCCCTACAGTTAGAACAGACCTAGGGAACACTTAACCCTTTGATTGCCCCCTAGTGTTTACCCCTTCCCTGCCAATGTCATTTATACATTGATCAGTGCATTTTTATAGCACTGATCAATGTAATAATGTCACTGCTCCCCAAAAAGTGTCATTTGGAATCAAATGTGTCTTTCGCAATGTCGCAGTCCTGCTAAAAATCACAGCTCACTGCCATTACTAGTAAAAACAATAAAAAAAATCAAAGTCCCTAAATCTATCCTATAGTTTGTAGGCGCGATAACGTTTGTGCAAACCAATCAATATACGCCTATTGCGATTTTTATTTACCAGAAATATGTAGAAGAATACATATCGACCTAAACTGATGAATAAATGTGTTCTTTTTGTTTTGTTTTTGTATTATAGTAAAAAGTAAAAAAAAAATGTATTTTTTTTTTTCAAAATTGTTGCACTTTGTTTGTTTATAGCGCGAAAAATAAAAACTGCAGAGGTAATTAAATACCATCAAAAGAAAGCTCTATTTGTGGGAAAAAAAGGATGTCAATTTTGTTTGGGTACAACGTCGCACAACAGCGCAATTGTCAGTTAAAGCGACGCAGTGCCGAATCGCAAAAAATGGCCTGGTCATTAAGGGGGCAAATCCTTCTGGGGTTGAAGTGGTTAATGAATTAAAAACAAAACTTAACAGTAAAGTTAGCCCAATCTTGATGATTTTAGGCCACGAGAATCGTGATCTTTATTCTTAGCAAAAAAAAATTGTGACTCTCATTTTAGCCAGAATCGTGCAGCTCTACTTCATGCACACTGGGGTTTTTATTATTATTATAATATAGGATTTATATAGCGCCAACTGTTTACACAGCACCTTACAACATGAGGACAGATAGAACAATTACAATACAGTTTAATACAAGAGGAATCAGTGGGCCCTGCTTGTTAAAGCTTACAATCTTAAGCCTCGTACACACGATCGGATTTTCAGCAGGGAATTGTGTAATGACGGACTGCTGGCCTGAAATCCGACCATTAGTACACTCCATCAAAAACTTTCCACCAACAAATGTCCTATGCCTACATACATTTGCTAGTAGGTCCCTCATTCCCATCTCAAAATGTTGGGAGGTCTGCATATCTTTTTTCAGCACTGATCACTATATTAGCCCTGGTTCACATTGGAGCGATTTAGCATGCAATTTGACATGTCAAATCGCATTCCAATTTGGCGGCAATTGCCGGCAATGGCACCGTCCCAATTGGTGCCGATTCCCAAAAGTAGTTTCTGTAATACTTTTGGCGACTTCAGGGTGCGATTTCCATTGACATCTGTGCAGAAACCTGCACAGATGTCTCTGAAATCGCCCTCGAAGTCGGGACTGACATGCGGGAATGAAATCGTGCGAGTTTAGCTGAACTTGCACTATTTCATTCCCGCTGTCAGTGTGAACCAGGGCTTAGTGTCACTGGTTCCCAAAAGAGTGTCAAAGGTGTCACTTAGTGTCCGATTTGTCTGCCGCAATGTCACAGACCCGCTTTAAGTCGCCACCATTACAGGGGGTCCCCGAGTTACAAACAAGTTAGGGACTGTAGGTTTGTTCTTAAGTTGAATCTGTTTGTAAGTCGGAACAGGGACATCTTTTAAGTGTAGCTCCAGCCACAGAAACTATTTTTAAGCTTTTTGGATAGCATAGGGAAGGGTTATCACCCCTGTAACATTTGTTTTGCTGTCTGTGCACCTCTTCAGAAGATTTCACCTCACTTTCTGTCCCAATGACAATTGGATTTTGAAAATTTTGGATTGTTGTGGAAACAAGCCTTGGTGATAGAGCATTAGTGGAGGTACCTTTCCCCATATTAACTCTTACAGGAGAGAATTTCCCTTCCTAGGGGTAGATTTCATCTCACTTCCTGTTGTCTCCTTCCGTTTGTAAGTAGGAGTCGTTTGTAAGTCGGATGTTTGTAACTAGGGGACCCCCTGTACTAGTAAAAAAAAAATAAATGAAATAAAAATTCCATAAAAATATCCCATAATTTGTAGACGGTATAACTTTTGCGCAAACCAATCAATATACGCTTATTGGGATTTTGTTTGCCAAAAATATGTAGCAGAATACATATTGGCCTAAATTGATAAAGAAATTAGATTTTTTTTTTACAATTTTTATTGGATATGTTTTATAGCAGGTAGTAAAAAAAATTTTTTAACAAAAATATGCAGAATATATATCGGCCTCAACTGATGAATAAATGTTTTTTTTTTATATACTTTTTTTGGATATTTATTATAGCAAAACGTAAAAAAAAAGGGTTTATTTTTTCAAAACTATCGGTCGTTTTTTGTTTATTGCGCAAATAATAAAACCGCAGAGGTGATCAAATACCACCAAAAGAAAGCTCTATTTGTGGGAAAAAAAGGTCATCAGTTTTATTCGGGTACAGCGTCGCACGACCGCGCAATTGTCAGGTAAAGTAACGCAGTGCCGTATCGCAAAAAATGGCCTGGTCATGTTGGGCTTTTTTTTTTTTTTTTGCTCAAAAGCTTCTCTCTTGAATGTGACTTTGGTGTTTTTTTTTTCTGCCTCTAAACTCCTATCATGTTCATAGACACATAGACTAACATGAAGGGGCGTTTAAAGGCATAGAAAAAAAAAAAACCTCAAATGCCTGTAAAAGCCATGTTTTTTTTAGCTGATGTGTGTATGAGGCCTTATACCGCGCTGGTCTGGGTCATGATGGTGCGCATTATTCTACCGCCTCCCCGCACTATTAATAAGTCTATGTGCAGTAAAAAAGCAGAGAGGAATTTCTCCCGCCAGGGGATCTGCTCTGCCTGCAGCTGTCTCTTCCTAACACCGACTGGCAGTGATCAAAGCCCAGGACAGAAATACAAAGCTTCCTCTGCCTCTCACCGGCCTCCCTCTAAACATTGGCGGTGGTCACATTTATGGCTTAACAATAGGATTCAAGTCACACCATAAAAACAAGCTGTCTTCAGGTATATGACTTGGTATTTACATGCTAAACTCCGGATAAAGTGCAAGAATTAGCCAGAGCCATTAACCACTTCATGACCAGAAGTTTTATCCCATCCGTTTTTTTTTTTGTTTTTTTAGACATACATACATGTGAATGCAGTTAGTTTAGTATTAAATGTAAAAGCAAACATTTATTATATTGCATCTTACCAATTCTTAGATGTGATGGCTGCATTCGTTTTCTTTTTTTTTTTCAGGCTGACTTTCTTTTATTTTCACCCGGTGCTCCTGCTAGCAAGTCTACTGTTTTTCAATAGAACAAGTGGTCTCAAAGATGTAGCAGAGGGTTGAGACAAATCATTTACCACTGGCAGGGGTGCTTACAATGATCAGCTTTTATTTATTGATGTAAAACCTGTGTCCCAAAAGGAACAAAACTGTTGCTGTAACTGATTATAAAGTATTCGCTGGAGTTTGGCTTCAATTTGTTAGTGTAGGTCAGAGGTATTGAATTAAAACTCATGGAGGTCTGGTTAGTAAAATTTTCTTTATTGAAACCAATAGTCTCAAACCTCTTTCCAGATCGAGGTCCAGAAGCTGCGGCTTCGCTGTTGATCAAAGGTAACGAGGAATATGTCGAGGTCATCCTGGACTGCAAAAAGCGGGGAGGTCAGACCCAGGTCTTCATTAAATGGAAGGGCTACAGTCCAAAGGATAATTCCTGGGAACCATCCTGTAATGTCCACGCTCCATGGTTGGTGCAAACCTACCTTCGACTTCACGATTCTAGTGGGCATCCGGAGGCTGCCGCTAAGGGGTTGCAATGTCAGAGAACCCCTGTGAGACATCTGGTGCACAGATATGCGCATGGTATTTCCCGCAGAACAGCTAACAGGCACCAGAAGGGCGTGTGTAGAGGTAATCAGGGCATTGATCATTAGCGTCCTGATTATCAATGTAGTGCCAAGCAGTGCCACCAATCAGTGTCCAGCAGTGACACCAATCAATGCCCATCAGTGATGCCAGTCAGTGCTGCCTGTCAGTGCCCATCAGTGCCTGCTCATTAGTGCTGCCCATCAGTGCTGACCATCAGTGCCCATTAGTGCTGCCCACCAGTGCCACCTATCATTGCCCATAAGCACCACCTATCAGTGCCCATCAGTGCCGCATATCATTGCCACTTATCAGTGGCCATCAGTGCGGCATAGTAGCGCCTCCTCATTAGTGCCACTTTATCAGTACCCATAAGTGCCGCTTCATCAATGGCCATCAGTGCAGCTTATCAGTTATCAGTGCAGCCTATCAGTGCCCATCAGTGCAGCTGCATCAGCGCACATCAGTGAAGGAGAAAAATTACTTATTTACAAAATTTACTGACAGAAAGAAAAACTTTTTTTTTTTTCAAAATTTTTGGTATTTTTTATTTTTTTTTTAGCAAAAAATAAAAAACTCAGTTGTGATTAAATACCACCAAAGAATAATCTATTTGTGGGAAGAAGATGATAAAAATTTAATTTGGGTACAGTGTAGCATGACCGCGCAAGTGTCATTCACAGTGTGACAGCGGTGAAAGCTGAAAATTGGCCTGGGCAGGAGGGGGGTGAAATTGCCTGGTAGTGAAATGGTTGAAGGATGCTCATGCCCATGTTCTGTGCTGACTGATCTTCATCTGTGTCCTGCGTGTATCCTGTGTGATTTCCTTGTTTCTGACTCGGCTAGCTCTTGACCTGATCTTGGATTCTTCTTCTGATCTGTTTAATTCCTGACCCGGCTCCGTTCCTGACTTTGCTCATGATTCGGTACCTCGCTGCGCGCCTGTCTGCGACCCTGGCTTTTTCTGTGACCACACTTCTGTCTCTGATCCTGGCTTCCTGTCCTATTCAAGTGCCTATTCGGCTGTCTGGTGTACCAGCTCTCTGCACCACTGAGTATTCCTGACTCAAGTCTGCTAAGAGCCCTGACAAGCTGCACATCCTGAACCAACAATGTAAGCAGAGTGCCCCTTTAATCTGGTCTAGACTACTGAACATTACCAATGTTCCTGATCCATCGGTTCACCAGTCTCCTTGGAATCGCATCTCCTGCTGCAAATTCTTCCATCAACTTCCACAGGTACTCGTGTTTCTCCTGACCCTCGGTACCATCTGTTCCACCTTCAGTGAGGCACTGCGCACACTACCACTACCGTCCTCAGAGCTGCTCTGAGGAACGGGGCACGACTCCCAAAACCCGTTTTTCCATCTGATGTTTTCGTAATGGACTTAATGTCCAAGGCTGAAGCATCTAAGTTACAAGCCTGTATGTTTTCTATGTTTGTGAGTATCCATTTGTTATTTGGTATCTAATAAATTGTATGGGGGTAATGCAGGAGGAGTTGCGTCTTCTTGTGTGTGTTTTTGCAGCACTAGAGTAATCAATGAGCCCATACACACAGTTGTGTTTACATGCGAAAAAAAGGACACAGCTGCATCCAGGACCACACAGATCTGCAGATTTTACGTGTGTATGCACATAAACATGAATAAAGACATGCATCATACCTCCCAACTTTTTGAGATGGGACTGAGGGACACCTATCAGCAAATGTATGTAGGCATAGGACACGCCCCTTGTCACGACCCCTTAAAGGAGATTTGTACAAAAAAACAAGATTGATTAAACCCACAAATTATTTTTTTACCACCACTATTCTTTTATATTGGCTTTTGGAATTTACAAATACAGCAATTTAGAAATCAGATGAAAGGTTTAGTGCTGGAAAACACTTTTTGATAAATAAAAGGTGCATTTTATATACATCTATATAGATCAGACCAAAATGAGGGACAAATGAGGAGGAATGAGGGACAGAGAGACATTGCTCCAAATCAGGGACAGTCCCTCGAAATCAGAGACAGTTGGGAGCCATGCATACATGCATATATGAATAAGCCTTTAGAAAAATTCTGCACATATAAACGCTGTACGTGCCCAAACATGAGTACCTTAGCCATGTATTTTATGCAGGATCTTCTGCTAGCGCCACCAGCAAGAACCTGCATTCTGTGCAGAAAACACACATATGCCCGTGTGAATGAGGACTAATGCCGCGTACACACGACCGGACTTTCCAGCAGAAAGGTCCAACGGAACGAATCCGTTGGACATTCCGATCGTGTGTGGGCTTCATCGGACCTTTTCTGTCGAAAAATCTAAGGGACCTAGAAATAGAACATGTTTCAAATCTTTCCGACGGACTCGATTCCTATCCAAAAAAAACGTTCGTCTGTATACTAGTCCGACGGACCGAAAACGACGCAAGGGCAGCTATTGGCTACTGGCTATTGAACTTCCTTTTCTAGCCCGGTCGTACGTCATCACGTTCGAAACGATCCAACTTTGGTGAGATCGTGTGTAGGCAAGCCCGTTTCGTCAGAACTCCGTCGGAAAGTCCTTTGAAGTTCAGTCCAATGAGAAGTCCGCTCGTGTGTACGCGGCATTAATGGTACCGCACGCTTCATACTAGACTTTTCAATCACGGATTGACGCAGCTCAAAACTGAACAGAAATAAAATAGCAAGTGTGCCCAACCTGAGATTATGTGCAGTCACCAGTGACCTTCATTCTGAGTGCGTATCTCCTCTCTCGGCCGTGAAGAATGAAATTTACTTTTGCCAGGAAGGGAGGGAGATTCTTCCAGCTTGATAACTATCTGTGACTGCGCACCCTGCACATCATAAGACATTGCTGGCTGTGTGGTATTTGCCGTTCCTGCCCAAGGTACTAAAAGTTCTCCCATCTGAAGGTGGGAAGTCAGAGGAGACTTGCATTAGTGTGATGATCAAACACCAGCTCTTACAGCTTCAGTGTCTTTTGAGGTTCTCAGCAGATGCAGTAAAATCTGAAAACATTTCAACAGGTCGTGTTCATAAAAGAGATTTTCGGTTTGTTCCGTTACCATAGTCTTGTCTGTCTGTGAAGACTGTTTGTAGTAGCTGTGTACAGGCTTTGTAGGATCTCTAAAATGTGGACTTTAGCCAGCAGGGCCAAGAGGAGACAACTGCATTGTGCAATGATAAGTGAACACAGCACAAGAACAGATGAATCCAAATCGGCATCACAGATGTAGTCACTCTGCCCTGAGCAGGAATGTCTATTTAAATTTACTGCTTCTAACCTGCAGTTAGCATAACTGAATTGATAGTTCAGCTTCTTCTGGTTTCTTCAGGGCCTTCAGTGCTGGAATAAACTCTGCGGTGGCACCTAGGCAGTCAAAACCTTGCCCTCCTCCACAGTGGCGGCTGGTGCTCAATAATTTGGGGGGGGGGGGAGCGTGAAACCAATGCCACCCCCCCCCCGGTGGGACACACGGGGGGCGCCCCCCCCCACGGGAGATGGACATGAAGGCAGGGAAAACCAGCAACACCCCCCACCCCCCCCCGCAGGAGATGGACAGGCGGGAAGGCGGAAGGCCTTACCTTAGGAAGCAGATGGAGAGTCCTGCCCGGGATGACACTCTGATCTCCCCTCCTCCTCCCTCCCCTGCTTGAGCCGGGAAATGCTGGAAGTGGCCGAGCCGCTGCGGGTGAGCCATCCCTGTAGACCTCGCTTTGTGGCCTTTGCTTCTCCTCTCGGCCGAACAGGAAGTGGGTGGTGAGACTCCCTGGCCAATCAGGTCTCAGGAGCCGCTTCCTGATTGGCCGTGAGGAGAATCAGGAAGACAATAGCGGATATTAATTTGCTATTGTCACACAACTGGGTGGGCTCAGGGCGTAGTGCTCTGCACCCTGAGCCCACCCTTTTTTTTTTAAGCCAATTAGAGCCTCAGGCTCTAATCATGTGCTTCAAAAAAAAACCCCATCGAAATCCATACGTCCGGCGCCCTGCATGTAGATTAGGGGGCCGCATGCATAGATAGGGCGGGTGGCGCCCGTGCACCTACAATGGACGGGCCGCCACTGCTCCCCCAGCCAGTTTCTGGAGTTTTTTTTTTTTTTTGATCACATTCATTCTTATCACAAGAAATGTAAACATCCCTTGTGTTAGAAATAGGGCATTCCAGGACCTCTTTATGGAGACATCTAGGGTCTAGACCCCAGACATATCCTCTACCCTGGAAAGCATGAGATAATAAAAAAAAACATTGATTTCTGCTTTCCAGGAAAAAAATGGCAGTGTTTACATCTGCTAGTACCAGAAGTGATGTCATGACATCGCTTCTGACCTACCAGGATCATAAAGACCATCAGGTCCTCAGCGAGCTCTGTGGTAAAACAGTGGTGCCGCCAGATCAGATCCCAGGCTCTCTGATCACACGGGAGAGCCTGGAGAGGTCCCGGTGGGTGGCAGGAGGGAGGACATCCCCTCCCACTGCCTGTAAAAGCAATCCAGCAGCTAATCATCCACTAGGATGGCTTTTACATTGTAGGGAATAGCCGGCTGAAAAGAAAGCTATCTGGATGATGCCTGTAGCTGTAGGCATCATCTAGATATCTCCACTTCAAGACCAGGACGTCATATGAGTGGGAAAGTTTTTGTTTCTTTAAGTTAATTCCTTTTTTTTTTTATTCTTTTGTAAACAATTCAAGAAAGCTTCATTGTAATTTTCTTTCAAGATCAAATCAATATTATTTTGATCTGATGTGTTGCCACAGGGTCCTTAAACGGCGTTGGGCCCATAAGCCGGTGCCTATTCTGTCTACTTGGTAATCCGGCACTTGGGACCCTGGTTACAGTATGTGTTCTTCTGCTGTCAGTAGGTGGCACTGCTAGCATGAGAGCTGCACTAGCCAGAATATTTTTCTTTCCATGACCAGTAGGAGTTTTCTTGCCACTTGTGCATGCTGGGAGAGAGTATAAATATTCAGGGAGTGACATTGTTAAGTCAGTCTGTTCTCCCTGGGCCTCCTGAACGGGGGAACAGTGTGGTTGCTGCTGGAACCTTTTAGGCCTGCTGCCTTAGATGGGGACCATGTGGCTGGACAAGGGCCTGGCTTTGGGGACTAGCCTGTGAAACCTGGGGATTTTAGAGCAATGGAGGTCCTCCAGATGTCTTGAAGCTTGGATGTGGAGCTTGGACCTTACTAGAGTGTCTTCTGCCCAGGGTGCTGGCAGCTGATTTTCAAGTATCTTACAGTCAGGAGCTTCTATCACAGAATGCCGGGTTGGCTTCAAGGATCTTTACCTGAGAGTACTGTGAGCACATTTGTTCCCTTTTTGTTGAGTCTGCTAGTTCATGGGTGTCCTGTGCCCTACCCCTTTCTCCCTGGAGATTTGAGTGAGAGCCAATAAACTCCTTTTTTTTGTACCTTAAAGTGACTTGAGCCCATCTGTTCACGTCCCACCCTGAGGTGAAATGGAAGCCCACTCTGTTCTGTTGGTTACCACCATGCCTCTGGGGAGTTGGGGGTGCTATACAAATATGAATCCTCTGATATTTATTTTCTTTTCATCTTTTAGTTTTTCGGTTCTTAGACTATTTTGGAGTTTGCCCCCACCCCTATCATCAGTTATAGAAGTGATGTACTGGGCTGATGATCCCAGTAAGAATTCAGGTGTGGACACATTCTGGTGAATCTGCTGCCTTATAAGTTATTTTGAGAATTCCAACATTTCATTCCTCTGACTGATACAAACTTTAAACTTGTTCTCCCTGGATAAGAGACAATTAGGAGGGGATATTATTACAATACACAAATCTTTGAATAATGACTAGCATTGGCAGGAAACCCTAAGGTCTCTAAAGAAGACACATCACCACACTATGAAGTTGGATGAGAAGCAATTCAATTTTAAACTGTGTAATAGGTTAGAGCGATAAGGATGTGGAACTCCCTTCCACAGTTGGTGGTGTCAGCAGGCAGTGTAGATAAATTAAAGAAACTTTTAGAGGTATTTCTTAGTGAACACAGTGTACAGGGATATTGAAAGTGGTAGTGACATAAACACACACACACTCTCAGGATGAACTGGATAGAACCGTGTCTTTATTCAGCCTTACCAACTATGTAACAGTATTTCTCAATTCTATTACTACTTTACAGTAAACTAATGCTTTTGCCCACCTTCCACCCTCCCCAGGTTCTCATATGCACCTCCCTTTTGCTTCCATGTCACTGTCCGCCAAAAGTGAAGAGAAGAGTCCCTTTTGGTAAGTCATGACTTGGGGCTTATTCAGAACTGAGGACTTTATCTACATGGTCATGTGACAGTACTGGGTGCATGATCAACCAATCACTAAGCACCATGACTGTCACATAGGTGGATTGGGAGTAATGCTGCGTACACACAAGCGGACTTTACGGCAGACTTTGCCCGGCAGACAGGATTTGGTCGGACAATTCGATCGTGTGTGGGCTCCAGCGGACTTTGTTTTCTCAAAAGTTGGACGGACTTAGATTTGAAACATGTTTTAAATGAATTAGTTGAAATCGAGTCCGGTCGAAAAGTCCGCCGTCTGTATGCTAGTTCGACAGACAAAAAGTCACGCTAGGGCAGCTATTGGCTACTGGCTATGAACCTCCTTGTTTTAGTCCGGTCGTACGTCATCACATATGAATTCGACGGACTTTGGTGGATTGTGTGTAGGCAAGTCCGTTCATTCAGGAAGTCTGTCGTAAAGTACGTTGAAAAGTCCGCCGGGCAAAGTCTGCCATAAAGTCCGCTCGTGTGTACGCGGCATAAGTCACATGTACCCCATAGCCTCATATACCAGGTGTAACCAAATACCACAAAGTCCTCTTTCTAGTGCCAGAAACAAGATGTACCTGTGCTCAGATCTCAATAGCTTGCACATGTACATAATCTATCAGGTGCTAAAGGGGTGTGACCACATATTAACACTAAAAATCCTGAATGAACCCTCTGTACACTGCTATGAACCCTTTCTGGCAAACCTTGTAATGAAAAACAGGGATTTTTAGTCCACACATATTGCAATACATGTTTAAGCTGACCAACTGTGTCAAAGTAATCCCTCTTATGGCCAGTCCTACTCTGCTCTGCCAATGCAAATGCTACGGTGGACACAATGCCAACATGGGGCAAACCAACACAAAGTGGGGGAGAGCTATTGGGTTCAGGTCTGATCACTGACCTGCAATGCAACAGAAACAAGATATACCTGTGCTCAAATCCCAATACCTTGTACATGTATATAATCTATCAGGTGCCATCGCCCCCTTGCCATTGTCAACATGTACAGTGTAGGACTAGAGGCCACATTTACTAAATGTATACAATATTGTTTTACAAATTAAAGTTTATTACAGAAGGTTCCCACAGTACTATGGGTCAGTTAATGAGACAGCAGTACAGCAGACAATGTCTGCTTTGAACCTAATCTGTCTAACTGAAACTATAGACCCGCCTTTCTTAACTCTGGGGTTCGTCCAGATGGTGCTAGGGGTGCCTTCAGCAGTGAACAATGGTGGGTTGTCCTCCGCCTATGCAGACCTTCACTAGGGGACAATTTTTACCAGGCATCCAGTGTCAGGGGTTGTTTCTACACTGACCGCCAACATAAAGGGGGCACTCACTGGTCATCCATGTCAGAGGGCAATTTTCCAAAGATCACCAAGTTGAAGCGGAGTTCCACCCAAAAATTGAACTTCTGCTTTAAGGGAAGGTGACCCCCTGACATGCCACATTTGGCATGTCATTTTTTTGGGGTGGGGGGAACCCTTTTTTTAGAGGGTTCCAGCTCCCATTTCCTCCTGGTACACTCGCGGCGCCGGAAGGAAGATCACCTCTCCCCCTCCCTCTTGGCAACCATCTGGGACACATCACAGGTCCCAGATGATTGCCCGGCCAGTCAAAGCGTGCAGCCACAGCCGGGCGCTCACAGTGACAATGCTGGCACCACAGAGAGGAGGGGGAGATGAGTGGGGCTTCGTTCCCCTGCATCGCTGGACCATGGGACAGGTAAGTGTTCGATTATTAAAAGTCAGCAGCTGCAGTATTTGTAGCTGCTGACCTTTATTTTTTTTTTAATTGGAACTCCACTTTAAGGTTGACCTACACTGAGTACAATGTAAGGGGACATTTCTCCACAGACCATTAGTTTAGGAGGGTGTGACACTTTTCACTATCTGCATTTCTTTTCTGGTTGTTATTAATATTATTATTATTAATAATAATAATATAATTTCAGGATTTGTAATACTCTTTATTTTTTTTTTTTATATAAAACTTTCTACAACGTACTGACCATGCTAAAATACGATGAGCTGTACACAAATTATTTTTTAGCAGGGGTTCATCATGACCTGACAGCTGTTTCAAGGGTTCCTTCAAGGTAAGAAGGTTGAGAAAGACTGCGCTAGAATAAGCCATCTAATAAGAGTTGAGTCACTAGGATGAGTCATTCACCTGTATGTGTATAATTTGCCGAATGACTTCTGTGAACAACAGGCCTTTGTTAAACCAGACCTTGAATACAAATGCAAGGTCCACTTATTAAGTAGTCCTCCACCCCCATAATAAAAACTGCTGTGTTTAAGAGAAAAACAATGAAAATAGATCAGAACTAAAATAAAAATGACTAAAGCCGCGTACACACGAGCGGAATGTCCGACAGAAAAAGTCCGACAGGAGCTTTTCATCGTCTATTCCGATCGTGTGTATGCCTCATCGGACTTTTTTTTTTCTCGAAAATTCTGACGGACCTTGAAATAGAACATGTTCTAAATATTTCCGATGGACCCAATTCCTATTGGGAAAACCGCTCGTCTGTATGCTGTTCCGACGGACCAAAAACAACGCATGCTCTGAAGCAACTACGAGACGGAAGCTATTGGCTACTAGTTATTGAACTTCCTTTTTCTAGTCCCGTCGTACGTGTTGTACGTCACCGCGTTCTAGACGGTCAGACTTTGGTGTGACCGTGTGTAGGCAAGACCACTTGAGCGGAATTCCGTCGGAGTTCCGTCGGAGAAACCTTCGGAGTTTATCCCGACGGCAAAACCGGTTGTGTGTACGCGGCATTACTTTACCCATGACCTCTGACAAAGTTGAATGGTGAGGATGACCTCATTAGGCCTTCTCCTGAGATTGTGGAAAAGCTGAGGATCTGAAATCCCATGATAATGAACTCTAGCACCAGACAGTAGTACATTGTCCTGAGATTTTGGGTGTTCATCTTTTCCAGGACCCTATGAGAAGGCCGAGTGACATCACTCTCACCTACAGGAATCAGCTGGAAACCAGGTACAGTGCTGTGAAAAAGTATTTGCCCCCTTCCTGTTTTTTTTATTTTTTGCATATTTCTCACACATAAATGATTCAGATCATCAAACTAATTTTAATATTACACAAAAATAACCCGGGTAAATATAAAATGCAGTTTTTAAATGATGATTCAATTTATTTAAGGAAAAAAGCTAATAAATAGTGGTGCCACCCTTGGTGGCAAACAACTGCAATCAAGCGTTTGCGATAACTGGCAATGGGTCTTTCACATCGCTGTGGAGGAATTTCGGCCATTTCTTCTTTGCAGAATTGCGGGTGGCGCGGGTATCTATGCCCGGAACTGGGGGCAAAATACCTGTATTAGACAGGTATCTGCCCCCCCCCCACCCCCGAAAGGTGCCAAATGTGACACCGGCAGGGGGGGGGGATTCCGAAAAGCAGAAGTTCCATTTTTGTGTGGAACTCCACTTTAAGCAGATGTAGAGAAGAGAATACTGCAGATAAATAGGTACAACTTATGTAGGAGGATTTGTTTAATCTCTGTGTATCACCTGAGGCTAGTCAGTTCACTGGGTATATGTAATGGTTTACAATCACTTTAACCTATCATACTTTAAATTGGGGGTGAGGGGTCTACCTAATAAATGGACCTTGGATTTTCATGCAAGGTCCACTTCAAAGCTGAAGTTTATGTATGGCAATCTTTATATATTTGCATTGATCCAGCTTTGACCAATGTATGCGCCAGTGGCGCCCTGTTCATTAGGGGCACCCGGGCACCGCCCCCTCTGTCCAGGACCGCCACCCCCTATTCGTGTGTCCGGCCCCTTTCAGGACGCCAGGGGCATGAATTACAGCGGCAGGGGTGTTTTTTTGAAGCACCTGATTAGAGCCAGAGGCTCTAATAGGCTTCAAAATAGGGTGGGCTCATGGCACAGAGCATTGTGCCATGAGCCCACCCAGGTGTTACAACAGCAAATCAATATTCGCTGTTGCAACACTGATCCTCCTCCTGGCCACCTGGGAAGCAGGTCTGATACCAGTCACCCGATTGGCTGAAAGGACAGGCGATCCTATTGGACGCCTAGGAGGAGGGGAAGAGACGCATGGCAGAAGTGAGGAGGAGAAGATACAGGAGCCGCTGCCCGATGCCCGCCACAGCCTGATGTCCGCCGATATCTCGATCCCTGCCGCTGCCTGATGTGCCCGCCAATGCCCGATCCCCGCCGCTGCCCGACGTGCCCGCTGCCTAGATGGGGTAAGTGCCAGTGGACCGGCAGACAGCGAGGGGGGGTTTGAGGTGCCACAGATAGGGGGGTTGGCTGTTTGCTGCCCCCCCCCAAACAAAAACCAGCAGCCACTGGTATGCGCCATACCTGTGGAATCACCGTAGAAGGCACTGCTACTCTAGTGGTCTCCACTAGCTTCCGGGTCCCGTGCCGAACGGCTGCTCTGCTGCTTACTGATCACAGGAGTTTGCCTATTCAGCATGGCACCAGAGCACACTTTGCATTTTTTCCCAGGTATGGCACATATATACTTACACTGGGCCAAGCTGGACCTATGTAACTCTGTACAAATTCAGCTTTAAAGTACCAAAGAAAAAGCCTGGAACAAAATGACATTCTCTTTGGGCACGTGTGCATTTGCCTAAGCAAAAATCTGCTCAATTATGCATGTACCTCTGACAGTTGACAGCATTGTGCTCCACAAGAACAGCTTTGCCATAAATATCTCACTCCTTATGTCTAACAAGGGCACAGAGAGATAGACTGCTGTACTGTGTGTGAGCAATTTGTAGCCAAAATGAGACAAACAAGTGAAAATAAAATACTTACAGCTTATGGACCAAAATTCACAAAAACACAAGGTACCTCATTACATGCCAGAGTTTGTCAAGTTTTGTCAAGTAAACCCTAAAAAAAATGCATCCCTTTTGCTCTGCTAAATAAACCATTGAAAGCATTTTGTTATATCTCTTAAAGGAGTGCAAAAACAAGCCTGTGGATTCTGCAAAAAAATCCCATGACATCCCGTCCCCTGTGCACTATGCATTGGTATAATAATATCAAAAAGTGTGTTAGGACTACAGCATACCTCCCAACTTTTTGAGATGGGAATGAGGGACACCTATGAGCAAAAGTATGCAGGCATAGGACACACCCCCTGCCACGCCCCCTTAAAGGAGAATTGTACAAAAAAAAAAATTGGTTAAACCCACAAGTGCTTTTTTACCACTACTGTTCATTTATATTGGCTTTTGGAATTTACAAATGCAGCAATTTAGAAATCAGATGAAAGGTTTAGCACTGGGAAACACTTTTTGATAGATAAAAAGTGCATTTTATATACAACTATAGAGATCAGACCAAAATGAGGGACAAATGAGGAGGAATGAGGGACAGAGGGACATTGCTCCAAATCAGGGACAGTCCCTCCAAATCAGGGACAGTTGGGAGCTATGCTACAGAACACCTTCCCTTGTGTTATGGGATTGAGTAGAGAGAGTTTTCTGTACTAGGGTGCAGTGGCGGCCCATCCATAAGGGGCCCACGGGTGCCGCCTCCCCCCCCATCCATGCGTCCGGCCCCTAATCTACATGCAGGGCGCTGGATGCATATATTCCAATGGGGGGTGTTTTTTTAGGCATGTGATTAAAGCCAAAGGCTCTAATAGGCTTCAAAATAGGGTGGGCTCAGGGCACCGAGCACTGTGCCCAAAGCCCACCCAGTTGTCTGACACTAGCGAATCGTTTTAATTCTAGGACAGGAAGACCACCAGGAGAGAATTAAAAGAGAAATATGGCCAAAGCTTTCTTGGTCATACGTCTCTTGTGGCTGACAGGAATGCACCTGGGCTCTCCTGTGACCCAGAATTCGCTGACAGTGGGCTAAAGTCCTCTGTCATCTGACATCACAGAACCACTCCAGGCTCTGGAAAGGATCCTGACAATAATGTTTCAGCTTGCTGTTGAGGGCCTGAGCCAGCTGCACCCGCCCCTCTCCAGCCCAGGGCTCCAGTGAGCTCTGGAAGGGCAGAGAGCCATGACTGACTGTTTAGAGCTGACCGAGAACTGAGCGATCAGCAGTCACGTGATCACTCAATTCTTGGGCTTAGAGTTGGAAGGGGACATCTGCAGCATTAGACCCATGCTTCAGCATAGAGGTGAGTAGGTGTGTGTGTGTGTGTTTTTTTATAACCCAAATCTTCTCATTTGAGGAAAAAAGCCTGAGGGCTAGTTCACACCACAAAAATGAACTCACGTTCCAGATGAGTTTTCACTTACAGTTCACACCATGTGCAGTTCCGGTGCGTTTTTGATACGTTTTTCTGGGTTCCAGTACAGTTCTATGCAGAAAAAGGAAAAAATGTAGCATGTTCTACTTTTTGATTTTTTTTGCAACGGAAACTGACTGGAACTGACGGCATTGGTGTGAGCATCTGCTAAAATGTTAAACTCTGAAGATGATCTATTTTAATAGCAGAAAGTATTCCTTAAACCCACAGAATGTTCTCTAGTTACTGTAGATTGGGCACTGCCACTGGCCTTGACACTTTTTGATTAAGTAAGCCCAAAGATTATTAAAGGAAATATATAGTGGTTGTGTGCATATTTTGTCAATTTATTTTGGATGGGACTTAAAATATAACTTTTTTCGTTCACTATCACCAAGGTTTCACTGGTGAAAGACAAAGTGTAAGGTAAGTAACATTTGTACTTTTCACTTTTTTTTTTTTATTGGCGCTGGAGCTATAAAGGATAAGCAGACCTTGTATTTTCATGCAAGGTCTGCTTTAAAGCAGGTGGAGCTTTAGGCTTCTTTACAGTGTCAGGAGCGTCTAGCACTCCCGCTGCATTACAACTGCTAGTCTCATTCCAGCATCCTGGTTTTGGCTGTGATACATTCTCTCTGCCTGTCCACCTGCAACCCGATTTAAGCCAGCCAAACCTGCAGTCTCATGCTTGTGACATTGAGTTTGTAACACGTGTTCCATGATCCCTGTTTGTCTGCTCTGCTGATTGTATTTCCCTATTAATGCCTCAGATCGAATAGCGATTACTCTCTAAACTCTCCCTGCCTTTTTGAATACAGATTTGAGTCTGCCAGTCCTATTCCAGCATCCTGGTTTAGGCTGTGATACATTCTCCCTGCCTGTCCACCTGCAAGGTAATTGATGTGGACAGTCTCTGGGTGGAGACCAAACCTAATTTAAGCCAGCCAAACCTGCAGTCTCATGCTTGTGACATTGAGTTTGTAACATGTGTTCCAAGCTCCCTGTTTGTCTGTTCTGCTGATTGTATTTCCCTATTAATACCTCAGATCGAATTACCATCTAAACTCTCCCTGCCTTTTGAATACAGATTTGACCCTGACTACTCTGAAACTTGCCTGCCTTGTACCTGGACTGTCATTGAACCACTTTGCCTGTCTGCTAACTGCAAGTACCTGTTTGCTTTGCTCAGGTTGTGCCTGCCCTGGCGTGGTAGCCAGGCACTATAGCATTGTGTATAAGTCCTGGGGGCAACCGAGTACCGGTAGGCCTGTTTGCCTTATGGGAAAGGGGGCTGCTATACTGTAAGTGAACACAGAAGGCAGCTATAGTGCCTGACCACCTTCGTTAGGGGTAAGTGTGACATACAGCTGTTACAACTGTCAGCTTTGCTGTTTACAGAATGCAGTAGCTCAAGTGGCACGAGTCACTGCACTGATTCTGCCCTCAAGGCGAGCTGCTTCTGTTGCGCTTTCACAAGACAAGTTATGATAACTCTCTGCAAGGAAGGGCATACCGGCAGGCAAGATAGCATCTCCTGGTGGATTTCTACATGCAGGCTGGGATACAGTCCTACATGTCTATATAGAAAAGGTGTACATGCCCATGCACATCTGTGACTGATGTTGGCACCAAGTGGGCTACTTAAACTGAGCCATTGCTCTGGTTCAGTATTGTCTCATTTACAGTGTTTCCTATGTGATCTGTGACCTGAATCTGATTATCCAATACCAACCAGACATGTCCTGACCATCCCTTGAACTCTGACTGCACCGACTTTGGCTTGTATTCGACCTCAGCCTCTGCCTGCTCCTGTTGCCAATGCACTGCATATGCAATTCTGACTGTGGCCTGCATCCTGACCATGCTCCTGTCTATGTTGTACCTCATCTGATTACCTGACACAGCATATCTGACTCCACTGTTTCTCCAAATGCTTTCTAGAAATCCTCTCCGAGCAACTACCTGCTACCAGTCAGTACCTGATCACCACCTGTCTGCTACCAGTTAGCAACTGTTCACAACTGTCTGCTGCTAGCCAGTACCTGCCAGTTCCAGCTTGCTACTCAAATGCTGTTGCCAACCAGCTATTATGCTGTTGTCCACTGTTGTCATCTTGCCACTCCGAGCTTGAACATCCTACTCTGGAATTCTACTTAGGGTTGCCACCTGTCCGGTATTCACCTGGACAGTTTGGGATTTGAATCATGCGTCCGGGTTTCAGACCACCTAAAACCCAGACACATTATTCAGACTGGACTATGGCTTCACAGCAGGGTTGCTGGCTGCAGTTGTCTAAGCTAAGAGTGTCTGTTACACTCTCTTTCACACTGCCCAAAGCCAGCACTAACATCCCCCCCAGATGGGAGAGGAGGGAAGGCTTGACCTGCTCCTCTTCTTCCCCCCTACCCCTTTGTGTCTGCCCACACTGCAATCCCCGGCGCTGTGCCTCAGGAAAGGGAAGTGGGGGCGGGAAACTTGAAACCCAGCAGCCGCAGATACATCTGGACGAGAGGTGCTGACTGCCAAGGGGTGAGTGAGCTCACCATCCAACCCTGTCTGTGACTGAAGTCTCCCCCTTCTCTCTTCTGCCTCTAAGTGTGTACACTAAGGTAAATAAGGGTTCTCAGTGCACCCCTTACATCAGAGTTTCCCTTTACATTAAAGTCCACAGAGATCCCCCTTAAAGTGTAAGTGGGAACTCTGATGTAAAGGGGGCTCTAGGAACACTAAATAAAGGGGAATACAAGAAACTCTGATGTAAGTGGGGCTCTGGTTACCAGAAACACCTTTACACCAGAGTTCCCCTTTACATCAGAGGGCACAGTGTTCCCCCTTACATTAGAGTCCTCTCCGTACATCAGAGTTCTCAGCGATCCTCCTTAAATCAGAGATCCCAGAGCATTCCTTATGTCTCCCTTACATAAGAGTCTGCAGAGTCCCCCCTTACAGTGTAAGGGAGCTCTGCGAGTTCAGATGTAAAAGAGGAAACTCTGAGGATTCAGATGAAAAGGGAACTCTTGTAATTAACTTCATATGATTAGAAATGTTATTTAATTGCAAAATATATGCATAGTTTATACTATAAAAAAAATAGCTTTGCACCGCTAAAGTGTTCGGGTTTGACTTGAAGAAAAGGTGGCAACCCTAATCCTACTGCTGGCAAGATCAACGGGCACTCATGCCACTACACGCTCTCATTCTATCTGTTCACTCTATCAGGGGCCCCGAGCCAAAGGTGTAAGAGAGGCCTTCCTCATCATGTCATGTTTACCCACCAAGAACGTGACACTCTCAGTGCTCTGGGAATCCTTTGTCAGCTATTAAATGTGTATTTGTTATATATATATATATAAATAAAATATTTTCCCTACTTCCCCTTTAAATGGAATTATGAAAAAATACTGGCAAGTGTGCAGCAACAGCCAGAGTCAGCTGCTGCATAGTTAAGCAGGAAATACCACATTAATCCACATTTTATTACTTATTTGTATGAGTTCAGCTAAAAATATCAAAAGTTTTGCAACCAGTTTAAAGTGAACTTTTCTGCCGCGTACACACGGACGGACCGAGTCCGGCGGACAATTCAACAGTGTGTGGGCTTCATCGGACCTACAGCAGACTTTTTTGCCCGAAAATCTGACGGACTTTAGATTTGGAACATGTTTCAAATCTTTCTGACGGACTCGAGTCTGTTCGAAAAGTCCGCTCGTCTGTATGCTAGTCCGACGGACGAAAACCGACGCTAGGGCAGCTATTGGCTACTGGCTATCAACTTGCTTATTTTAGTCCGGTCGTATGTCATCATGTACGAATCCATCGGACTTTGGTGTGATCATGTGTAGGCAAGTCCATTCGTTGGGAAAGTCCGTTGGAAGTTCACCGAAAGTCCGTCGGATAGAACGTTGGACCAGTCCGGTCCAAAAGTCCGCTCGTGTGTACGCGGCATTCCTGTTTATGGTAATGTTCCTAGAATATATATATGTTATGCCCCATTTTTTTGCTGCATGCCTAGGGTGCCTCCACAATAAACTTCTACAACCATCTCTCCTCACCATCCACAAACCAATGAGCACCCAATCCCAAAAACAGCATTCTCTCTGGCTTGTAAATAGGAGGGATGAGACAAATCTCTAAAGATGGCACTAAGCACTCAGTGGCAGATGGTAGTACAAATGTACAATTTGGCCACCGAATTATCAATCTAACCAAGGATTGTTCTACAAATATGCAAATTTACATTGGGTGAGAACGTTACCGACTGGCCTGGAAACACCATCCCAGCGAAATATGCCTTCCCCCAAGCGGGTTAGGCCAGGAAATCTGATTGTAAGCAGCTGGATTGGGTAAATGAGTTCTGTGTGTAGATCTCCAAAGTTATAGAATTCAACTTAGAGCATATAAAAACCCAAGAATAAAAAGTAACAGTATTGCAACTTACCACTCCTTAGATGTGGTGGCTGCAATAGTTTTCTTTTTCACACTTTTTTTCCCTTTATTTTTACCTGGTAATCCTGCTATTAAGGCCCCAGTTATATTGTGCGTCTACTCCCTATACATGGTGCCCCGTTTAGCTGCGGGTGGGAGGCACAAGTGTTCTGTCCAGTCCCACTGCCGGCAACCTATAAAATTTTATAGAGTCTAACAGCTGCTGCAGCTGGATGGTGCACTTACTGTAGCTATACAAACTTTAAGGCCAGTATTTCTATAATATTAACTTTGCAAGGAAAGCTTACAGCCAGATGTGTCACAAAACAGAAAGGGAAAAGTTATGGAATACACTATGATGTAAGCTGTTGATGAGCAACTCTCACCTGTTTTAAGGGTCAATCTGGCTTTAATCAACAGAATCGTAGATCTTTGGGTGGCTGTGCTGATTATTACATACAACGTTTCTAACTAATGTATCAGTTGAGCTGTCTGTGGTGCTCCTGATGAGTGATTTTTGGGCGCTATCAGCTTTTAGATGTGCTTTTTAATAAACACTATAATATTTTGACATGTAGGAAAATCTTAGTATTATACTGCTATAGAGTAATAAATACATCTCTTGAATCATACATTCAAGGATGGGCAGATATTTGTTCTCAGAGAGATATTCACCTGTTTATAACCAGAGAGACGATCTGAGCGACTACAGTAAACGGGGTGCCTTGACAAGGCCTGTTGCTTACGCATGTATTTCATGTATGTGCAAATGTGTGCAGACTAAACCCCTGTTCTTAACCACTTCAGCCCCGGAAGGTTTTACCCCCTTCCTGACCAGAGCACTTTTTACAATTCGGCACTGCGTCGCTTTAACTGCTAATTGCGCGGTCATGCAATGCTGTACCCAAACGAAATTTGCGTCCTTTTCTTCCCACAAATAGAGCTTTCTTTTGATGGTATTTGATCACCTCTGCCGTTTTTATTTTTTGCGCTATACGCGGAAAAAGACCGAAAATTTTGAAAAAAAATGATATTTTCTACTTTTTGTTCTAAAAAAAATCCAATAAACTCAATTTTAGTCATACATTTAGGCCAAAATGTATTCGGCCACATGTCTTTGGTAAAAAAAATGTCAATAAGCGTATATTTATTGGTTTGCGCAAAAGTTATAGCATCTGCAAACTAGGGTACATTTTCTGGAATTTACACAGCCTTTAGTTTATGACTGCCTATGTCGTTTCTTGAGGTGCT
The DNA here is from genome assembly GCA_037952925.1 of Lithobates clamitans. Classification (NCBI taxonomy): domain Eukaryota; kingdom Metazoa; phylum Chordata; class Amphibia; order Anura; family Ranidae; genus Lithobates; species Lithobates clamitans. The sequence goes on along the minus strand of JBBGZY010001849.1, from coordinate 1,496,498 downwards.
AAAATGGCAGGGCAGTACAAAACCCCCACAAATGACCCCATTTTGGAAAGTAGACACCCCAAGGAATTTGCTGAGAGGCATGTTGAGCCCATTGAATATTCATTTTTTTTGTCCCAAGTGATTGAATAATGACAAAAAAAAAAAAAAAAAATTACAAAAAGTTGTCACTAAATGATATATTGCTCACACAGGCCATGGGCATATGTGGAATTGCACCCCAAAATACATTTAGCTGCTTCTCCTGAGTACGGGGATACCACATGTGTGGGACTTTTTGGGAGCCTAGCCGCGTACGGGGCCCCGAAAACCAAGCACCGCCTTCAGGATTTCTAAGGGCGTACATTTTTGATTTTACTCCTCACTACCTATCACAGTTTTGAAGGCCATAAAATGCCCAGATGACATAAAACCCCCCCAAATGACCCCATTTTGGAAAGTAGACACCCCAAGCTATTTGCTTTGAGGCATGTTGAGTCCATGGAATGTTTTATATTTTGACACAAGTTGCGGGAAAGTGACAAATTTTTTTTTTTTTTTTTTTTTTTGCACAAAGTTGTCACTAAATGATATATTGCTCACACAGGCCATGGGCATATGTGGAATTGCACCCCAAAATACATTTAGCTGCTTCTCCTGAGTACGGGGATACCACATGTGTGGGACTTTTTAGGAGCCTAGCCGCGTACGGGACCCCGAAAACCAAGCACCGCCTTCAGGATTTCTAAGGGCGTACATTTTTGATTTTACTCCTCACTGCCTATCACAGTTTCGGAGGCCATGGAAAGCCCAGGTGGCACAAACCCCCCCCAAATGACCCCATTTTGGAAAGTAGACACCCCAAGCTATTTGCTGAGAGGCATGGTGAGTATTTTGCAGCTCTCATTTGTTTTTGAAAATAAAGAAAGACGAGAAAAAAAATTTTTTTTTTTCTTTTTTCAATTTTCAAAACTTTGTGACAAAAAGTGAGGTCTGCAAAATACTCACTATACCTCTCATCAAATAGCTTGGGGTGTCTACTTTCCAAAATGGGGTCATTTGGGGGGGTTTTGTGCCACCTGGGCATTCCATGGCCTCCGAAACTGTGATAGGCAGTGAAGAGTGAAATCAAAAATTTACGGCCTTAGAAAGCCTGAAGGCGGTGCTTGGTTTTCGGGGTCCCGTACGCGGCTAGGCTCCCAAAAAGTCCCACACATGTGGTATCCCCGTACTCAGGAGAAGCAACAGAATGTATTTTGGGGTGTAATTTCACATATTCCCATGGCATGTTTGAGCAATATATCATTTAGTGACAACTTTGCGCAAAAAAAAAATAAAAAAAATAAAAAATTGTCTCTTTCCCGCAACTTGTGTCACAATATAAAATATTCCATGGACTCAACATGACTCTCAGCAAATAGCTTGGGGTGTCTACTTTCCAAAATGGGGTCATTTGGGGGGGGTTTGAACTGTCCTGGCATTTTATGCACAACATCTAGAAGCTTATGTCACACATCACCCACTCTTCTAACCACTTGAAGACAAAGCCCTTTCTGACACTTATTGTTTACATAAAAAAATAATTTTTTTTTGCAAGAAAATTACTTTGAACCCCCAAACATTATATATTTTTTTAAAGCAAATGCCCTACAGATTAAAATGGTGGGTGTTTCATTTTTTTTTTTCACACAGTATTTGCGCAGCGATTTTTCAAACGCATTTTTTGGGGAAAAAACACACTTTTTTACATTTTAATGCACTAAAACACACTATATTGCCCAAATGTTTGATGAGATAAAAAAGATGATCTTAGGCCGAGTACATGGATACCAAACATGACATGCTTTAAAATTGCGCACAAACGTGCATTGGCGACAAACTAAATACATTTTTAAAAGCCTTTAAAAGCCTTTACAGGTTACCACTTTAGATTTACAGAGGAGGTCTACTGCTAAACTTACTGCCCTCGATCTGACCTTCGCGGCGATACCTCACATGCATGGTGCAATTGCTGTTTACATTTGACGCCAGACCAACGCTTGCGTTCACCTTAGCGCGAGAGCAGGGGGGACAGGGGTGCTTTTTTTTTTTTTTTTTTTTTTTTTTTCTTTATTATTATTATTTTTTTATCTTATTTTTAAACTGTTCCTTTCATTTTTTTTTTTTTAAATCATTTTTATTGTTATCTCAGGGAATGTAAATATCCCCTATGATAGCAATAGGTAGTGACAGGTACTCTTTTTTGCAAAAATTGGGGTCTATTAGACCCTAGATTTCTCCTGTGTCCTCAAAGCATCTGATCACACCAAGATCGGTGTGATAAAATGCTTTCCCAATTTCCCAATGGCGCTGTTTACATCCGGTGAAATCTACGTCATAAAATGCTCGTAGCTTCCGGTTTCTTAGGTCATAGAGATGTTTGGAGCCACTCTGGTCTCTGATCAGCTCTATGGTCAGCTGGCTGAATCACCGGCTGCATTTTCAGGTTCCCTGTTGAGACAGGAGAGCCAGAGAAAAACACGGAAGATGTTGGGGGGGGGGGGCATTCCCTCCCACTGCTTGTAAAAGCAGTCTAGAGGCTAATTAGCCACTAGGATTGCTTTTACATGAAAGCCGACCGCTGGCTGAAAAGAATGATACCAAGATGATACCTAAACCTGCAGGCATCATTCTGGTATAACAACTCAAAGTCGTGAATGGCGTACCTGAAGACAAAAAAATGGTTAACAATAAAGCACAGTAAACGGTAAGGTATAAAAAATTGCATACCTGAAAAGCAAACATGATAAAACATAATAACAATAAAACATTGCAGAATAGAATACAGTAAAAAAGAGCAGAACAATAGAGAGAGAATAGAGAGAGAGAGAACAATAAAACGACAACTATTTTTATTTTATATTTTTGTTTGTGTTTTTTTTTTTTTGTTTTTTTTTTACACTTTTTTTTGTAACTAACTTTTATAACTGTAACCGGTTCCAGGTTCGGGTCTCTCAAAATGCGATGGCATCTCGGGAGACCCTGTGAAAGTGTGCCTAGTCTGTGCAATGCTGTACCCTACGCTAATACTCAACTAGTGCATGGTAGCGTTCAAAACATTCACCAATGCAAAGACCAGGATTGTCAGGACAGGAGGGACAATAATAGCGGGTGTCACGCCTATATCCGCGCTTGCTGCAGACACAACATCTTTTTTGGGGGGGTTCGCTGGGTAGGGGTACTCGGGAGGACATAAAGAAAATGCCTCTCATGCAGCCGACTGCATTTGGTTGGGGATGTGAATGGGGGAAGTACGGGCGCTGCAGAAGCGGTGGGTTCCCAATTAGGATTGGCGAATGCAGCAGGAAGGGCACTATGGGCACGACGGTCCTGTGTTTGTCTTTTTGGTGGCAGCGGGACACTACTTGTGCTTGCCACCTCACCAGCTTGAACTGCACTTATGGGACTCGCCACGTCACCAAGTGTTACTGCAGTGCTGGTTTGACTACGACCGGGGTGTACTAGGCCGCTGGCGCTTGCCAGTTCACCAAAACGCTACAAAAAAAAACTGTTAGCGATCGCAGGGATCAGGCCTGACTCTGCGAACGCTGCAGTTATGCGTTTAGTGTTTTGTAAGTGACAGTGATCGATCGATACTGCACTTGGGTGGGCTGGGCCGGGCCGGGCGGAGGGGCAAAACGCAGGTGCTAGCAGGTATCTGGGCTGATCCCGCTAACACTGCGTTTTTGGGAACCCTAAACTGCTGGGGACACTAGTATAGATCTGATCGGATCAGATATTGATCCGATCAGATACTATACCACTAAGGGAGGCGTATGCTGCGTGCGTGGGTGTTAGCGGTACTGGCGCTAATCTGACGCTGCCTGGGGCTGGTGCTTGCCAGTTCACCAAAACGCTACCAAAAAAACTGTTAGCGATCGCAGGGATCAGGCCTGACTCTGCGAACGCTGCAGTTATGCGTTTAGTGTTTTGTAAGTGACAGTGATCGATCGATACTGCACTTGGGTGGGCTGGGCCGGGCGGAGGGGCAAAACGCAGGTGCTAGCAGGTATCTGGGCTGATCCCGCTAACACTGCGTTTTTGGGAACCCTAAACTGCTGGGGACGCTAGTATAGATCTGATCGGATCAGATATTGATCCGATCAGATACTATACCACTAAGGGAGGTATACGGTGCGTGCGTGGGTGTTAGCGGTACTGGCGCTAACCTGACGCTGCCTGGGGCTGGTGCTTGCCAGTTCACCAAAACGCTACCAAAAAAACTGTTAGCGATCGCAGGGATCAGGCCTGACTCTGCGAACGCTGCAGTTATGCGTTTAGTGTTTTGTAAGTGACAGTGATCGATCGATACTGCACTTGGGTGGGCTGGGCTGGGCTGGGCGGAGGGGCAAAACGCAGGTGCTAGCGGGTATCTGGGCTGATCCCGCTAACACTGCGTTTTCGGGAACCCTAAACTGCTGGTGACGCTAGTATAGATCTGATCGGATCAGATATTGATCCGTTCAGATACTATACCACTAAGGGAGGCATATGCTGCGTGCGTGGGTGTTCGCGGTACTGGCGCTAATCTGACGCTGCCTGGGGCGACGCATATCACCGCCGGGCGATCGGGGGGCTAAACCTTTATTCGGTAATAAACGGCGGGTGCCCTGACACTATAAAAAATAAACAAACTAACCAGCGTCAACCGTAACGGTTATACGGTGATCAGTGGTGAAAGGGTTAACTAGGGGGCAATCAAGGGGTTAAAACATTTATTAGGTAGTATATGGGGGTCCCTGTCGCTATAAAACACTGACGGCGAACCTAAATATTTACGTCCCTAACTACCGTCACCAGCGACACTAATACAGCGATCAGAAAAATGATCGCTTAGCGACACTGGTGAGGGGGGGTGATCAAGGGGTTAAAACTTTATTAGGGGGGGTTAGGGGGGTATCCTAGACCTAAAGGGGGGTAATACTCACTGCCCTAACACTAACTGTCACAAACTGACACTATGCAGTAATCAGAAAAAAAAAAAAAAAAAAAATACTGCTAATGTCAGTTTGTGACAGGGGGGGGGGGGGTGATTGGGGGGGGATCGGGGGGCGATCGGGGGGGGGATCGGGGTGTAAGGTATGCCTGGCATGTTCTACTGTGTGTGTGTGTTGTGCACTCACTTGTCATCTCTCCTCGGCGCTGGAACGGAAACTGCCAGACCGAGGAGAGATGACATCACATCCTCTGCCTGTGTGAAACGACACACAGGCAGAGGAGGATTCCCATTGGCTGGGAGCGATCGCGAGGGGGGGGCCACGATCGGATGGTCTCCCCCTCGCCTCCCGACGCTCCCAGTCAAATGCCGACCGCCGATGGCACCGGGGGGGGGTCCGATCGGACCCCCCGCCCGCGGGAGGCAGATCACGTACGGGTACGTGATTTTGCCTGCCCGTGCCGCTCTGCCGCAGTATATATGCGGTAGGCGGTCGGCAAGTGGTTAATGCATATTGTTCGACAGGTCAGTTTGGTTGGTCGCTGGCTGGTTGGTAAGTTTGAGCTTGGAAATCTCCTTGTATTTGTTTGACATGCGTCGCCCTTCCAATGCTCCTTGCTGCAAGGACCAGTTATAGGTGGGGGCAGTGGCCACTTGTTTGTACTGTACTTTTGTAAATCTGTAAGGCTACTTTTACACTGAGGCAGTTTTCAGGCTTTTTAGCGCTAAAAATAGGGCCTGTAAAGTGCCTGAAAACTGCCTCTCATGCCTCCCTAGTGTGAAAGCCCGAGTGCTTTCACACTGGATCATTGCGCTTGCGGGACGGGAAAAAAAGTCCGGCAAGCAGCATCATTGGCATGGTGTAAGAGCGGCGTATATAGCGCTCCTACACCCCCCTGCCCATTGGAATGAATGGGCAGCGCTTCCGAAGTGCCTGAAAAGAGAATCGGAAGCGCCGCAACACGGGTGCGTTTAACTGCTTCTTCGGCCGCTAGTGGGGGTTAAAAGTGCCCGCTAGCGTCTGAAAAGCGCAGCTTAAACAGCGCTAAAGCGGCTCTATAACTATCGGTGCTTTACCGTTAACAGACCCGCCGCTCCACTGTGAAAGCAGCCTAAAGCAGATGTAATAGTGAAAATGGGATCTTAATTGTTCCTATTTTTTTTTAATACACATAATTCTTCTTTCATAATCTTTTGTTTGATAAATAAGACTAAATACATGTCCCTCAGTTCTGTACCATTTGCCATTTTTCATTTATATGAACACATCGCTTCTGTACTTATTGTACAGTTCACAGCGGTGAAATATCATTCTATATTCAAAGTAAAAATCTATGTGGTAAGTTAATCATTCTTTAATAGATCTTTCACTTCTGCCGGATCAGCCCTCAGGAGGAGAAAAATTAGCAAACCATATTAGTCCATAACGGTGCCTCATATATACCCAGGAGCCAAGTTATCCTCCTAATTGATTTCTCCTGCAGCTCAGACATAAAAAATCAAATTGTAAAATTTTTACATCAAGTGGATGCCAAGAATGATAAGTTTTTCTTTGATATCTATCTATTATCTATATATAGTTAGTATTGCCACAGAGCACTAATGCAAAGACATAATTATCTATCTATCTATCTATCTATCTATCTATCTATCTATCTATCTATCTATCTATCTATCTATCTATCTATCTATCTATCTATCTATCTATCTATCTATCTATCTATCTATCTATCTATCTATCATCTATAATTTTTTTAACTGTAGCACCATCTACCTTAGGTAGGTAGGTAGGTAGGTAGGTGCTAGAGTAAGGTGACCAGATTTTTAAATTGAAATCAGGGGACATATTTTTTTTTTTTTTACTAGTAATGGCAGCAATCGACGACTCTTTGCCTGTCTCCGCCGCCGCCCGCCTCACAGCCTGTCAAGTCTAAAGCCCCATACACACTATCAGATTTTCTGCTGATTTTTTCCTTCAGATTTACCAAAACCATATAATATGAGGTCAAACCTTAGGAGTTTCAATTTGTATGCAATCAGCCAGGCCCTTGCACTACATGGTTTTGGTAAATCTGAAGACAAAAATCAGCAGAAAATCTGATAGTGTGTATGGGACTTTACTCTTCGGGCCCGGCTACTACTGGGTGGGGAGTGGAAGAAGGTCATTCCACCAGGGAAGGCAAGGAGATAAGCAGGCAGGCGGCTGGCTGGGACTTGAGCCAAGGCAGAAGAACATGCGAGCGGAGCTGAGTGGGCATGCGCCCGAAACTGAAGAAATAGTCCCTCCACTCCGACCAGCACATGATCATCAGAAAGGGACACAGATAATGGAAAAAAATAAACCCCCATAAGCTAGTAGGAGTGGCAGAGGAGGGGGGGTGCAATTCAGATTTTTTCTTTTTATTCTGCACGGGCTGTCTTTGAAATTGCCCCAGCAACTATTCAAATCCAATCCGGGGACAAAACTGGGGACAGACTTGGTCCGGGGACAGTGTCCTCAATCCGGGGACTGTCCCCAGAAACCGGGGATGTCTGGTCACCCTATGCTAGAGTAGCGCTTTTGTTTGCACTGCCAGTGCAGGTAAATTTAGGCAGGCCTAGCTGTGAGCTAGGCCTGTTTGTTTTTGATCTGGGACTTGGCAGTGGTTTAGTGTAGCAGCAGGTGACTAGCCTGTACTTCGCCTCCTTTGTTTCCAGAGGGTTCTGGAAAAGATGCAGGACAGATAGCTGGTGTCAGGTCACCTGAGTCCAGGTGACACATGCACCCCATTGGAGTCTGGAGTGCACCGCAAGGTAGTGGACCCCACGGCTGACTGCTGCGGATGGAGCTCTAGGATATACAGGAGAGTAGGTACTCTGTAGGCTATACACGGAAGACACTGGGAGCTAAAGCATGAGATTTCCCAGGGCGCGGATTCTAAGAGCCAGCGGGTGTTCACCAGAAGCCCCTAGTGGTGGGGATGGATTTAGCTGCAGTCTGGCTCTAGGTCCTGACCTCTAGGGCCTCCCAGCTCATGCTCACAGTAGACTACAGGGAGGTAGAGAGGGAGCAGCAGACTGCAACAACAAAGGATAGTCAGAAGATGGCCAAATGTCGGGGCAACAAGCAGGCAAGGATAGTCAGGAGCTAGCCAAAAATCATTGTAACAAGCAGGTAAGGATAGTCAACAACAAGCCAAGACTGGTAACTGGAATCAGACGTAGAACACACAGCAAGACGCACACGAAAGCTAAACACACAATATTGATCAGCAGCGCTGGCTTGCAGTGCTGTCAGGGTTCTTACCGTGGCAGGCGGGGCGCCCGCGGTGGTGTGCGTCAGGGTGCGTCGGCGCGCGTTGGCGCGCGCGCTTCTGCGGACCTCGCCGTGCGGGCTCCTCGCGGCGCCGGTGTGTGTGTCCGGGATCGTTCCACTGTGCACGCCGGCGTGCGGGGGCGCGCGCGCGGGCGTTGGCGGGCGCGCGTGCCTGTGTGAGCCGGGGTGCGCGCGTGCACGTCGTTTGGCGCCAAAAGCCCTATTTAAGCCAGTGAGTTCTGGTGTCCAGTGCTGCCTAATCAACAGCTAGTCGTCCCAGTGCCTTACCTTGTTCCTTGTCTGTTCCTGTGATACCTTCTGACCCGGCCTTGATTCCGACCTCTCTCTGAACTCTGCCTGAACCTGACCTCTGCCTGTTTGACCATCCGCTTGCCTGCTCCACTGTACCTTTGCCGCCCGCCTGTTACCGAACCCGGCCTGTCTCCTGACCATCCGTCTGCCTGCTCCTTTGGGTCTGTCTGCAGCCGTCCAGCCTGCTGACTATACAAGCCTGCTCTACCTTGTGTCTGTGCTCCAGCCAGTTCCAGCCTTCTCTCCGGTTAACCCTTCAATATCTGGACTACTATACCTGGACTGCAATACAGGCCCTCATACCACTCCGTACTCTCGTGCCTCCTGTTTACTCTACCAGGGGCCGACAGTCGGAGGGTAAGGGAGCCTACCCTCTGCCCAACTGGACTCGCCGGTCTGGTAAGTAGGAGCCTGATAGTATTAGGCAGCCATGACCGAGTCCGGGCAGGGGGCTTCCCCCATGGACGAACTCTGCAGACATCTGGCGGGTCTAACCCAGGCGGTGAAGAGCCTGCAAGAGGGATACTCCAGTCTGGAGGAGCGAGTACAGGCCTTGTCCGCACCTTCCGGTCCGCAAGGGTCCACATCAGCCACCTCAGCACCCTCCGTGGTCATGTTACCCCCAGAGCCAAAAGTACCAGTACCTGAAAGATTTCTTGGAGACCGAAGTAGGTATCGTGCTTTCCGGAATGCCTGTAATCTCTACTTCGCCCTGCAGCCACGCACGTTCTCCCTTGAGGCCACTAAGGTGGGTTTTGTTATCTCCTTACTTTCCGGTCAGCCACAAACATGGGCCCACCGACTTTTGGAGCAGAAATCAGTTGCCTTGGATAGTCTGGATGCCTTCTTTGATGCTATGTCCCAACTATACGAAGACCCCCAGCTTACCGCCACTGCAGAAGCCACCTTACAGGCCCTACGCCAGGGTCGTCAAGCAGCAGAAGATTATGCCGTCGAGTTCAGACGCTGGAGCTCTGACACGGCATGGAATGACGCCGCGTTGCGCCATCAGTTCAGGATGGGGTTGTCAGATCCCCTCAAGGATGAGTTGGCACGGGTAGGGGTACCACAAACCCTGGAAGAGCTTATCAACTTGTCCATCCAAATAGACCGCAGGTTGCGAGAGCGACGCACTGAAAGGACCACCAGTACCTTTCGTCCCACCTGGATGATGCCACAAGTACCCAGTCCTCCCAGCAGATCTCCCACTCCTACACCTGCCTCGGCCTATGATGCGCCAGAACCCATGCAACTCGGTCTATTCCGCCCTTCCTTGACCCCAGAGGAAAAAGCACGCAGACGTACACACAACCTCTGCCTCTACTGTGGAGAACCCGGGCACTACGCCAGTGGTTGCCCCAACAAGATGCGTAAGTGTCGTTCTGCTGATCGTACCTGTGCTACTATTGTACCTACTATTGGCACACACCTAACCATCTCTATCACTTTACAGCTTCCCGGAAAGGCCATCCAAGTCCCAGCTATCATTGATTCCGGAGCCTGCAGCTGCTTTATCGACCGGACCTTCGCCTCCCAACATGACATCCCTCTCCAATCCAAAACTCAAAGCCTAGCTGTACATCTTGCAGACGGTTCTGCTCTCCGCTCCGGTCCGGTCACTCAAGAAACCGTCCCCTTAAAAGCCATCATGGGCCAACGACACCGTGAACATCTTTGTTTGGACGCCATCTCTTCCCCTCTTTTTCCAGTCATTCTTGGAATACCATGGCTGCAGGCGCACAACCCTCGAATCGACTGGGCTTCAGGTAGTGTCGAGTTCCTCTCTGGATACTGCCTTCAACACTGTCTGCAAGGGACAGGCCGTGAGGCTACCCAACTCCTCTGTCTACATCCAGATGTAGATCTGCTCCAAGCTATTCCTGAGCCTTACCAAGATTTTGCGGATGTGTTTAACAAAAAGGGGGCAGAATTACTACCACCACACAGGCCCTACGACTGCCCAATTGAACTGCTTCCTGGAACCGAGGTACCTTTTGGCCGGATCTTCCCACTAACCGAGCAGGAGCTGGGCACCCTGAAACAGTATTTAGACGAAAATCTGAAGAAGAAATTTATCCGCCCGTCCACCTCCCCAGCTGGTGCGGGCTTATTCTTTGTTGAAAAGAAAGACCATTCTTTGCGGCCATGTATTGACTACCGTGAATTAAACAAAATAACTATTAAAAACCGTTACCCACTTCCTCTGGTACCTGAGCTATTCCAAAGACTGGGCACCGCCCGAATCTTTACTAAATTGGATCTTCGGGGTGCTTACAATTTAGTCCGCATCCGAGAGGGGGACGAGTGGAAGACTGCGTTCCGCACTCGTTTCGGGCATTTCGAGTACCAGGTCATGCCCTTCGGCCTCTGTAATGCCCCAGCTACGTTCCAGCACTTTGTGAACGACATCTTTAGAGAATTCCTGGACCTCTACGTCATTGTCTACCTGGACGACATACTCATCTTCTCCTCTTCTTTGGCTGATCACCGCAGGCACGTCAGGAGTGTTCTTGCCCGGCTCAGGCAACATGGCTTATACGCTAAACTTGACAAGTGTGAGTTCGAACGTCAGAGTATCCAGTTTTTGGGACTCATCATTTCTGTAGAAGGAATTAAGATGGATCCACAAAAAGTGTCGGCCATCCTGGACTGGCCTGCCCCTACTGACAAGAAAGGGGTCCAACGTTTTGTAGGATTCTCTAACTTCTACAGGAAATTCATTAAAGACTTCTCTAAAATCATTTCGCCTATAACGGAACTTACTAAACAGGGGACACGATTCTGTTGGTCACCCCGAGCACAGGCAGCTTTTGAGAAATTAAAGGGACTATTTACTTCTGCTTCTATCCTCAAACACCCGGACCCTGCGCTACCGTTTGTATTGGAGGTGGATGCTTCGGAGATCGCAGTGGGGGCGGTACTTTCTCAACGCCAGGGCCCCAAGGCCCTCCTGTTTCCTGTAGCCTTCTTTTCCCGTAAGCTCTCATCCTCGGAGAGAAATTATGACGTGGGAGACCGGGAACTGTTGGCCATCAAAGCGGCTTTGGAAGAATGGCGCTATCTACTAGAGGGTGCGGTACATCCGGTTCTTATCTTTACCGACCACAAGAACTTAGAATACTTAAGAGCAGCCAAGCGACTCAGACCACGACAGGCTAGATGGGCACTTTTTTTTTCCCGCTTCTCCTTTCACATCACGTACAGGCCCGGATCCAAGAATGGAAAACCTGATGCCCTATCACGGATGTTCCATGACTCCAAGGAAAGAACTTCTCCTGATACTATTCTGCCTGCAGGTAGTTTCTTACTTCTCCAGGGAGATTTAATCTCCAGGATTAAACAGGCCTCCTCTGAAATTCCTCTACCTACTGGAACCAGTTTAAATGATGGGTTGCTCTGGCATGAAGGCAAGATTTTCGTTCCTGAAAGATGTAGGGTACTGGTACTGGAACTATGTCATGACCACAAGCTGGCGGGTCACTTCGGAGCCCGGAAAACCTCAGAATTGGTGCTACGCACCTTTTGGTGGCCATGTCTTCTGGAGGACTGTAAGAGGTACGTGGGTTCTTGCCGCACCTGTGCCCGGAATAAATGTAACCGCTCAAAGGCCTGGGGTTTATTGAGACCCTTACCGATTCCTGACAGGCCTTGGAGAATGCTGTCGATGGATTTCATTGTGGAGTTGCCCCCCTCTGAAGGTTTCTCAACCATCTTTGTGGTGATTGATAGGCTATCCAAGATGGCACACTTCATCCCTATGAAGGGTACTCCCACAGCCGCAGAAACGGCGAAGATATTCGTCAAGGAAGTAGTAAGGTTACATGGGGTGCCCGCGAATATCGTATCCGACCGAGGTGTTCAATTTACCTCCCGGTTTTGGAGAGCACTGTGTGCCGCTTTGGAAATTGAATTGGCGTTCTCCTCGGCCTACCACCCTCAGACGAACGGCCAGACGGAAAGAACTAACCAGACGCTGGAGCAATACCTCCGTTGTTTCTCTGTGTTTACTCAAGACGACTGGGTGCCCTTGCTACCACTCGCCGAATTCTCATATAACAACTCCTTACACTCTGCCATCAACCAGACTCCTTTCTTTGCGAATTATGGATTCAATCCTTCTTTCCTCCCCAGTTCTATCCCGGTGTCTTGTCGAATTCAGTCCCCTATCATATAGTGTCCTCCCTGTACTGCGCAGGCGCAGTACGGAGGACAAAGGAGACGCCGAAAGTCTCCGAAGTTCAACAGCTGATCGTCAGCTGTACACGGCGCCTGCGCATTTATTCTTACCCTATGTCCAGGATCATTCCCCACTATCCAAGTGGACATAGAGTTAGAATAAATATTTGCCGAGCGCAGCGAGGCCGTGCCCGAAGCGTGGCGAGCGAAGCGAGCCCGCGAGGGGCCCTCTTACACTGCCATCGCTAACAGGTGCCCGAGCGCCGTGTACAGCTGATGGTCAGCTGATCACCTTCGGACATTTTCGGCATCTCCTGCTCCTCCGTACTGCGCAGGCGCTGCGCCTGCGCAGTACGAGGCGGACACTATTTGATACAAGGACACTATATGGCAGAACACCGGAATGTTCTCTACCCGCAGTAACGGAAACAATGGAGTTCTTCTCTAGTAACTGTAAGATCCTGCAGGAAACCATGGCCCAATCCCAGGCTTCCTTCAAGAGGATGTTCGATAAGAAAAGGCGAGGAGAACTCGTCCTTGAACCTGGTAACCAAGTATGGCTCTCTACAACTAATCTAAAGTTGGCTTGTCCCTCCAAGAAGTTGGGACCTAAGTTTCTGGGCCCGTTTCGGGTGAAGAGAAAGGTGAATGATGTTGCCTTTGAGCTTAGTCTGCCAGAGTCCCTTAGAATCCACCCGGTCTTCCACGTTTCTTTACTGAAACCAGTTATCCACGATCCTTTTCCTGACCGTAAGGCCAAGCCACCGGAGGCTGTTTTGGTCAACAATGAGGAGGAGTTCGAGGTCGAGGCAATCTTGGATTGCAGGAAAAGGCAGAATCAGCTCCAGTACCTCATTAAATGGAAGGGGTATGGCCCCGAGGATAATTCTTGGGAACCCGAAGGTAACCTGCATGCCAACGAATTGCTACAAACTTTCAAGAACTCCCATGCTCCCAGGCTGGCCCAGCTGGGCATCCGGAGGCTGCCCTTGAGGAGGGGGCACTGTCAGGGTTCTTACCGTGGCAGGCGGGGCGCCCTCGGGGGTGTGCGTCAGGGTGCGTCGGCGCGCGTTGGCGCGCGCGCTTCTGCGGACCTCGCCGTGCGGGCTCCTCGCGGCGCCGGTGTGTGTGTCCGGGATCGTTCCACTGTGCACGCCGGCGTGCGGGGGCGCGCGCGCGGGCGTTGGCGGGCGCGCGTGCCTGTGTGAGCCGGGGTGCGCGCGTGCACGTCGTTTGGCGCCAAAAGCCCTATTTAAGCCAGTGAGTTCTGGTGTCCAGTGCTGCCTAATCAACAGCTAGTCGTCCCAGTGCCTTACCTTGTTCCTTGTCTGTTCCTGTGATACCTTCTGACCCGGCCTTGATTCCGACCTCTCTCTGAACTCTGCCTGAACCTGACCTCTGCCTGTTTGACCATCCGCTTGCCTGCTCCACTGTACCTTTGCCGCCCGCCTGTTACCGAACCCGGCCTGTCTCCTGACCATCCGTCTGCCTGCTCCTTTGGGTCTGTCTGCAGCCGTCCAGCCTGCTGACTATACAAGCCTGCTCTACCTTGTGTCTGTGCTCCAGCCAGTTCCAGCCTTCTCTCCGGTTAACCCTTCAATATCTGGACTACTATACCTGGACTGCAATACAGGCCCTCATACCACTCCGTACTCTCGTGCTTCCTGTTTACTCTACCAGGGGCCGACAGTCGGAGGGTAAGGGAGCCTACCCTCTGCCCAACTGGACTCGCCGGTCTGGTAAGTAGGAGCCTGATAGTATTAGGCAGCCATGACCGAGTCCGGGCAGGGGGCTTCCCCCATGGACGAACTCTGCAGACATCTGGTGGGTCTAACCCAGGCGGTGAAGAGCCTGCAAGAGGGATACTCCAGTCTGGAGGAGCGAGTACAGGCCTTGTCCGCACCTTCCGGTCCGCAAGGGTCCACATCAGCCACCTCAGCACCCTCCGTGGTCATGTTACCCCCAGAGCCAAAAGTACCAGTACCTGAAAGATTTCTTGGAGACCGAAGTAGGTATCGTGCTTTCCGGAATGCCTGTAATCTCTACTTCGCCCTGCAGCCACGCACGTTCTCCCTTGAGGCCACTAAGGTGGGTTTTGTTATCTCCTTACTTTCCGGTCAGCCACAAACATGGGCCCACCGACTTTTGGAGCAGAAATCAGTTGCCTTGGATAGTCTGGATGCCTTCTTTGATGCTATGTCCCAACTATACGAAGACCCCCAGCTTACCGCCACTGCAGAAGCCACCTTACAGGCCCTACGCCATAGTCGTCAAGCAGCAGAAGATTATGCCGTCGAGTTCAGACGCTGGAGCTCTGACACGGCATGGAATGACGCCGCGTTGCGCCATCAGTTCAGGATGGGGTTGTCAGATCCCCTCAAGGATGAGTTGGCACGGGTAGGGGTACCACAAACCCTGGAAGAGCTTATCAACTTGTCCATCCAAATAGACCGCAGGTTGCGAGAGCGACGCACTGAAAGGACCACCAGTACCTTTCGTCCCACCTGGATGATGCCACAAGTACCCAGTCCTCCCAGCAGATCTCCCACTCCTACACCTGCCTCGGCCTATGATGCGCCAGAACCCATGCAACTCGGTCTATTCCGCCCTTCCTTGACCCCAGAGGAAAAAGCACGCAGACGTACACACAACCTCTGCCTCTACTGTGGAGAACCCGGGCACTACGCCAGTGGTTGCCCCAACAAGATGCGTAAGTGTCGTTCTGCTGATCGTACCTGTGCTACTATTGTACCTACTATTGGCACACACCTAACCATCTCTATCACTTTACAGCTTCCCGGAAAGGCCATCCAAGTCCCAGCTATCATTGATTCCGGAGCCTGCAGCTGCTTTATCGACCGGACCTTCGCCTCCCAACATGACATCCCTCTCCAATCCAAAACTCAAAGCCTAGCTGTACATCTTGCAGACGGTTCTGCTCTCCGCTCCGGTCCGGTCACTCAAGAAACCGTCCCCTTAAAAGCCATCATGGGCCAACGACACCGTGAACATCTTTGTTTGGACGCCATCTCTTCCCCTCTTTTTCCAGTCATTCTTGGAATACCATGGCTGCAGGCGCACAACCCTCGAATCGACTGGGCTTCAGGTAGTGTCGAGTTCCTCTCTGGATACTGCCTTCAACACTGTCTGCAAGGGACAGGCCATGAGGCTACCCAACTCCTCTGTCTACATCCAGATGTAGATCTGCTCCAAGCTATTCCTGAGCCTTACCAAGATTTTGCGGATGTGTTTAACAAAAAGGGGGCAGAATTACTACCACCACACAGGCCCTACGACTGCCCAATTGAACTGCTTCCTGGAACCGAGGTACCTTTTGGCCGGATCTTCCCACTAACCGAGCAGGAGCTGGGCACCCTGAAACAGTATTTAGATGAAAATCTGAAGAAGAAATTTATCCGCCCGTCCACCTCCCCAGCTGGTGCGGGCTTATTCTTTGTTGAAAAGAAAGACCATTCTTTGCGGCCATGTATTGACTACCGTGAATTAAACAAAATAACTATTAAAAACCGTTACCCACTTCCTCTGGTACCTGAGCTATTCCAAAGACTGGGCACTGCCCGAATCTTTACTAAATTGGATCTTCGGGGTGCTTACAATTTAGTCCGCATCCGAGAGGGGGACGAGTGGAAGACTGCGTTCCGCACTCGTTTCGGGCATTTCGAGTACCAGGTCATGCCCTTCGGCCTCTGTAATGCCCCAGCTACGTTCCAGCACTTTGTGAACGACATCTTTAGAGAATTCCTGGACCTCTACGTCATTGTCTACCTGGACGACATACTCATCTTCTCCTCTTCTTTGGCTGATCACCGCAGGCACGTCAGGAGTGTTCTTGCCCGGCTCAGGCAACATGGCTTATACGCTAAACTTGACAAGTGTGAGTTCGAACGTCAGAGTATCCAGTTTTTGGGACTCATCATTTCTGTAGAAGGAATTAAGATGGATCCACAAAAAGTGTCGGCCATCCTGGACTGGCCTGCCCCTACTGACAAGAAAGGGGTCCAACGTTTTGTAGGATTCTCTAACTTCTACAGGAAATTCATTAAAGACTTCTCTAAAATCATTTCGCCTATAACGGAACTTACTAAACAGGGGACACGATTCTGTTGGTCACCCCGAGCACAGGCAGCTTTTGAGAAATTAAAGGGACTATTTACTTTTGCTTCTATCCTCAAACACCCGGACCCTGCGCTACCGTTTGTATTGGAGGTGGATGCTTCGGAGATCGCAGTGGGGGCGGTACTTTCTCAACGCCAGGGCCCCAAGGCCCTCCTGTTTCCTGTAGCCTTCTTTTCCCGTAAGCTCTCATCCTCGGAGAGAAATTATGACGTGGGAGACCGGGAACTGTTGGCCATCAAAGCGGCTTTGGAAGAATGGCGCTATCTACTAGAGGGTGCGGTACATCCGGTTCTTATCTTTACCGACCACAAGAACTTAGAATACTTAAGAGCAGCCAAGCGACTCAGACCACGACAGGCTAGATGGGCACTTTTTTTTTCCCGCTTCTCCTTTCACATCACGTACAGGCCCGGATCCAAGAATGGAAAACCTGATGCCCTATCACGGATGTTCCATGACTCCAAGGAAAGAACTTCTCCTGATACTATTCTGCCTGCAGGTAGTTTCTTACTTCTCCAGGGAGATTTAATCTCCAGGATTAAACAGGCCTCCTCTGAAATTCCTCTACCTACTGGAACCAGTTTAAATGATGGGTTGCTCTGGCATGAAGGCAAGATTTTCGTTCCTGAAAGATGTAGGGTACTGGTACTGGAACTATGTCATGACCACAAGCTGGCGGGTCACTTCGGAGCCCGGAAAACCTCAGAATTGGTGCTACGCACCTTTTGGTGGCCATGTCTTCTGGAGGACTGTAAGAGGTACGTGGGTTCTTGCCGCACCTGTGCCCGGAATAAATGTAACCGCTCAAAGGCCTGGGGTTTATTGAGACCCTTACCGATTCCTGACAGGCCTTGGAGAATGCTGTCGATGGATTTCATTGTGGAGTTGCCCCCCTCTGAAGGTTTCTCAACCATCTTTGTGGTGATTGATAGGCTATCCAAGATGGCACACTTCATCCCTATGAAGGGTACTCCCACAGCCGCAGAAACGGCGAAGATATTCGTCAAGGAAGTAGTAAGGTTACATGGGGTGCCCGCGAATATCGTATCCGACCGAGGTGTTCAATTTACCTCCCGGTTTTGGAGAGCACTGTGTGCCGCTTTGGAAATTGAATTGGCGTTCTCCTCGGCCTACCACCCTCAGACGAACGGCCAGACGGAAAGAACTAACCAGACGCTGGAGCAATACCTCCGTTGTTTCTCTGTGTTTACTCAAGACGACTGGGTGCCCTTGCTACCACTCGCCGAATTCTCATATAACAACTCCTTACACTCTGCCATCAACCAGACTCCTTTCTTTGCGAATTATGGATTCAATCCTTCTTTCCTCCCCAGTTCTATCCCGGTGTCTTGTCGAATTCAGTCCCCTATCATATAGTGTCCTCCCTGTACTGCGCAGGCGCAGTACGGAGGACAAAGGAGACGCCGAAAGTCTCCGAAGTTCAACAGCTGATCGTCAGCTGTACACGGCGCCTGCGCATTTATTCTTACCCTATGTCCAGGATCATTCCCCACTATCCAAGTGGACATAGAGTTAGAATAAATATTTGCCGAGCGCAGCGAGGCCGTGCCCGAAGCGTGGCGAGCGAAGCGAGCCCGCGAGGGGCCCTCTTACACTGCCATCGCTAACAGGTGCCCGAGCGCCGTGTACAGCTGATGGTCAGCTGATCACCTTCGGACATTTTCGGCATCTCCTGCTCCTCCGTACTGCGCAGGCACTGCGCCTGCGCAGTACGAGGCGGACACTATTTGATACAAGGACACTATATGGCAGAACACCGGAATGTTCTCTACCCGCAGTAACGGAAACAATGGAGTTCTTCTCTAGTAACTGTAAGATCCTGCAGGAAACCATGGCCCAATCCCAGGCTTCCTTCAAGAGGATGTTCGATAAGAAAAGGCGAGGAGAACTCGTCCTTGAACCTGGTAACCAAGTATGGCTCTCTACAACTAATCTAAAGTTGGCTTGTCCCTCCAAGAAGTTGGGACCTAAGTTTCTGGGCCCGTTTCGGGTGAAGAGAAAGGTGAATGATGTTGCCTTTGAGCTTAGTCTGCCAGAGTCCCTTAGAATCCACCCGGTCTTCCACGTTTCTTTACTGAAACCAGTTATCCACGATCCTTTTCCTGACCGTAAGGCCAAGCCACCGGAGGCTGTTTTGGTCAACAATGAGGAGGAGTTCGAGGTCGAGGCAATCTTGGATTGCAGGAAAAGGCAGAATCAGCTCCAGTACCTCATTAAATGGAAGGGGTATGGCCCCGAGGATAATTCTTGGGAACCCGAAGGTAACCTGCATGCCAACGAATTGCTACAAACTTTCAAGAACTCCCATGCTCCCAGGCTGGCCCAGCTGGGCATCCGGAGGCTGCCCTTGAGGAGGGGGCACTGTCAGGGTTCTTACCGTGGCAGGCGGGGCGCCCGCGGGGGTGTGCGTCAGGGTGCGTCGGCGCGCGTTGGCGCGCGCGCTTCTGCGGACCTCGCCGTGCGGGCTCCTCGCGGCGCCGGTGTGTGTGTCCGGGATCGTTCCACTGTGCACGCCGGCGTGCGGGGGCGCGCGCGCGGGCGTTGGCGGGCGCGCGTGCCTGTGTGAGCCGGGGTGCGCGCGTGCACGTCGTTTGGCGCCAAAAGCCCTATTTAAGCCAGTGAGTTCTGGTGTCCAGTGCTGCCTAATCAACAGCTAGTCGTCCCGGTGCCTTACCTTGTTCCTTGTCTGTTCCTGTGATACCTTCTGACCCGGCCTTGATTCCGACCTCTCTCTGAACTCTGCCTGAACCTGACCTCTGCCTGTTTGACCATCCGCTTGCCTGCTCCACTGTACCTTTGCCGCCCGCCTGTTACCGAACCCGGCCTGTCTCCTGACCATCCGTCTGCCTGCTCCTTTGGGTCTGTCTGCAGCCGTCCAGCCTGCTGACTATACAAGCCTGCTCTACCTTGTGTCTGTGCTCCAGCCAGTTCCAGCCTTCTCTCCGGTTAACCCTTCAATATCTGGACTACTATACCTGGACTGCAATACAGGCCCTCATACCACTCCGTACTCTCGTGCCTCCTGTTTACTCTACCAGGGGCCGACAGTCGGAGGGTAAGGGAGCCTACCCTCTGCCCAACTGGACTCGCCGGTCTGGTAAGTAGGAGCCTGATAAGTGCACAGGTTAATATAGAGTTCCCTGATAGGGGCTGGGGTGGAGCCATGCTTTGAGGAGAGATTACTTAAGCAGCCAGGTGAGAGTGGCTGGCCTCTTAATCTGAACACATAGAGAGGTAAGCTGACAGACAAACATTACTGCATAACCATGACCACTGGACTGTATTTGGGAGCCCTGATCAATCCCCCACCAGGACCCATGGTCAGCCTGTTGTAGGAGGGAGTTGTCAGGTAAAAGACACTGAATGATGGAGTGTTAGACTGTCTTGGCCTTTGAGAGATCCCCCTTTCTGGGGGGGTGAACTCAGGCCTGGAGCTCGGGAGCTGGGAGGGAGCCTCTCTTTACACGGTCATTGAGAGGTGTCCTGGAACAGGAGCAGGAAGAGGACAGTGGGGAGCACTATTGGACAAGTCATTCAGGAGGGATCCATGCCGGGGTTGGTGAGTGAGAAGCACAGTGAGAAGCTCTAGGAGAGACATGCCAGGATTGGATGTGAAGCCAGAGAGAGAGACTGTGGTGTTGTTGAAGTCAAGTCACTGCAGCTAGGAGGGTTGGCAGGATTTGCACCAGACTTTCTGGAAGCAGCAGTCCACCAAGTATTAGTTAGCATAACTATTCTTTTCATCTAAAATGGTTGCTACAACTAAGGGGACTGCAGACCCCCGCCTGCAAATGGCTTCTAGGAAAATGTTAGGACTTATTCAGAGTGAGGCCTAGCCATGTGCTAACGGTGACAGGAATCTAGAATTGGACAGTAGAGGAAAGCAAGTGATCTCAAGTAATGTGCTGGATAGGGATGAGCTTCGAGTTCGAGTCGAACTCATGTTCGACTCGCACATTGGCTGTTCGCAAGTTCGCCGAACAGCGAACAATTTGGGGTGTTCACGGCAAATTCGAATGCCGCGGAACACCCTTTAAAAGTCTATGGGAGAAATCAAAAGTGCTAATTTTAAAGGCTTATATGCAAGTTATTGTCATAAAAAGTGTTTGGGGACCCGGGTCCTGCCCCAGGGGACATGGATCAATGCAAAAAAAAGTTTTAAAAACGGACGTTTTTTCAGGAGCAGTGATTTTAATAATGCCTAAAGTCAAACAATAAAAGTGTAATATCCCTTTAAATTTCGTAGCTGGGGGGTGTCTATAGTATGCCTGTAAAGGGGCGCATGTTTCCCGTGTTTAGAACAGTTTGACAGCAAAATGACATTTCATTTTAATGAATTGCCGGTCCGACAATACACATAAAAGTTCATTGATAAAAATCCCACAGGGGAACCCCGAACCAACATTTAAAAAAAAAAATGACGTGGGGGTCCCCCTAAATTCCATACCAGACCCATCAGGTCTGGTATGGATTTTAAGGGGAACCCCGCGCCAAAAAAAAAACAAAAAACGGCGTGGGGTCCCCCCAAAAATCCATACCAGACCCTTATCCGAGCAAGCAACCTGGCAGGCCGCAGGAAAAGAGGGGGAGATGAGAGAGCGCCCCCTCCTGAACCGTACCAGGCCACATGCCCCCAACATTGGGAGGGTGCTTTGGGGTAGCCCCCCAAAACACCTTGTCCCCATGTTGATGAGGACAAGGGCCTCATCCCCACAACCCTGGCCGGTGGTTGTGGGGGTCTGCGAGCGGAGGGCTTATCGGAATCTGGAAGCCCCCTTTAACAAGGGGACCCCCAGATCCCGGCCCCCCCCTGTGTGAAATGGTAAGGGTACCCCTACCATTTCACTAAAAAACTGTCAAAAATGTTAAAAATGACAAGAGACAGTTTTTGACAATTCCTTTATTTAAATGCTTTTTCTTTCTTCTATCTTCCTTCATCTTCTTCTTCTTCTGGTTCTTCTGGCTCTTCTGGTTCTCGTCCAGCATCTCCTCCGCGGCGTCTTCTATCTTCTTCTCCTCGGGCCGCTCCGCACCCATGGCATGGGGGGAGGCTCCCGCTCTTCTCTTCATCTTCTTCTCTTCTTCATCTTCTTTTCTTCTCTTCTTCTCTTCTTCATCTTCTTCTCCGGGCCGCTCCGCATCCATGCTGGCATGGAGGGAGGCTCCCACTGTGTGACGGCGTCTCCTCTTTTGACAGTTCCTAAATAATGGGGGGTGGGGCCACCCGGTGACCCCGCCCCCCTCTGATGCACGGGACATGACGGGACTTCCCTGTGGCATTCCCCGTGACGTCACAGGGAAGTCCCGTCAAGTCACCGTGTGTCAGAGGGGGGCAGCGTCACCGGTTGGCCCTGCCCCCCGTTATTTAAGAACCGTCAGACGAGGAGACGCCGTCACACAGCGGGAGCCTTCCTCCATGCCAGCATGGATGCGGAGCGGCCCGGAGAAGAAAATGAAGAGAAGAAGAGAAGAAGAGAAGAAGAGAAGAAGAGAAGAAAAGAAGAAGATGAAGAAGAGAAGAAGATAAAGAGAAGAGCGGGAGCCTCCCCCCATGCCATGGGTGCGGAGCGGCCCGAGGAGAAGAAGATAGAAGACGCTGCGGAGGAGATGCTGGACGAGAACGCTGGAGGAAGAACAAGAAGAGCCAGAAGAACCAGAAGAAGAAGAAGATGAAGGAAGATAGAAGAAAGAAGAATCATTTAAATAAAGGAATTGTCAAAAACTGTCTCTTGTCATTTTTAACATTTTTGACAGTTTTTTAGTGAAATGGTAGGGGTACCCCCTTGCCATTTCACACGGGGGGGCCGGGATCTGGGGGTCCCCTTGTTAAAGGGGGCTTCCAGATTCCAATAAGCCCCCCGCCCGCAGACCCCCACAACCACCAGCCAGGGTTGTGGGGGTGAGGCCCTTGTCCTCATCAACCCTCCCAATGTTGAGGGCATGTGGCCTGGTACGGTTCAGGAGGGGGGGCGCTCTCTCGTGCCCCCTCTTTTCCTGCGGCCTGCCAGGTTGCGTGCTCCGATAAGGGTCTAGTATGGATTTTTGGGGGGACCCCACGCCGTTTTTTTTTTTTTTTTGGTGCGAGGTTCCCCTTAAAATCCATACCAGACCTGAAGGGTCTGGTATGGAATTTAGGGGGACCCCCACGTCGTTTTTTTTTTTAAATTTTGGTCGGGGTTCCCCCTAATATCCATACCAGACCTGAAGGGCCTGGTATAGAATTTAGGGGGACCCCCATGTCATTCTTTTTTTTTAAATTTTGGTTCGGGGTTCCCCTGTGGGGAATTCCCATACCGTTTTTATCAATGAACTTCTATGTGTATTGTCGGACCGGCAACAGCTTCTATGTGTATTGTCGGACCGGCAATGCAATAGCCGCGAGTAGTTTTAAATGGCTTTTTTCCTTTGAAATGTCATTTTTCTGTCAGACTGTTCTAAACACGGGAAACATGCGCCCCTTTACAGGCATACTATAGACACCCCCCAGCTACAAAATTTAAAGGGATATTACACTTTTATTGTTTGACTTTAAGCATTATTAAAATCACTGCTCCTGAAAAAACGGACGTTTTTAAAAGTTTTTTTTGCATTGATCCATGTCTCCTGGGGCAGGACCCGGGTCCCCAAACACTTTTTATGACAATAACTTGCATATAAGCCTTTAAAATTAGCACTTTTGATTATTCATGTTCGTGTCCCATAGACTTTAACCGTGTTTGCGTGTTCGAACAAACTTTTTTCCTGTTCGCATGTTCTAGTGCGAACCGAACGGGGGGGTGTTCGGCTCATCCCTAGTGCTGGAGGAGTTGTGAAGTAGGAGAGACTGTCAATTTAGATTCAACTACCAACTAAGAAAGAATCATCATTTGGGCATCCGATGTCCCTTTTCCCCATCCAAGTTTAATACCCTAATAAAAACAAGGAAAACAAGTAAAAGACTGTTCATTGACTGGAGAAAGTGTGCCTGAAATGGATGTTTGACCAAGCGTGATGTGTGGAGCTGAAACACGCAGCGACCCCACGGGGGCACCGCTACATAATATATACATTCTCAATGATATTTTATATTAAAGTGGAGCTGGGCTCAGCAATACTTACCGTATTTATCGGCGTATAAAACGCACTTTTTTCCCCTTAAAATCAGGGGAAAATCGTGGGTGCGTGTTATACGCCGTTCCCCGCTAATTGTGAACTATTGGAGCGATTGCCGCCGTTATTCACATAGCGTGTAGTTTTAAATATGGCGCCGCGGAGTTCGGAGGGACTCCGCGGAGCTGAACGAGCGCCGCCGAGATCACAGTGACTGGGCGGAGCCGAGATACACATAGCCGAATGTTCTCGGCTCTTTCCGGCGCCGCTCACAGTCACGCCCAGTCTCGCCGATGGACCTATGTTATGTCCATCATAGGGCGGGACTGGGCGTGACTGTGAGCGGCAACGAGAAGAGCCGAGTACACTCAGCTATGTGTATCTCGGCTCCGCCCAGTCACCGAGTCCCTCCGAACTCTGCGGCGCCATATTTAAAACTACATGCTTTGTGTATGTCGGCGGCGATCATGTAATGGACATTGGGGGCAAGGCTGCTCTGACCACTGGGGCAAGGCTGCACTGGGGCAAGGCTGCACTGGGGCAAAGCTGCACTGGGGCAAAGCTGCACTGACAATTCTGCACTGGGGCAAAGCTGCACTGACAATTCTGCACTGGGGCAAAGCTGCACTGACAAGGCTGCACTGGGGCAAAGCTGCACTGACAATTCTGCACTGGGGCAAGGCTGCACTGGCAAGGCTGCACTGGGGCAAGGCTGCACTGACAAGGCTGCAATGGACACTGGGGCAAGGCTGCACTGACACTGAAAAGGCTGCAATGACACTGACAAGGCTGCAGATGGACACGATAACGCTGCATTGATGGGCATTTCAATGTAAGTTTTTTTTCCTTAAACTTCCCTCCTAAAAGTTTTTTTCCTTAAAATTCCCTCCTAAACTTGGGGTGCGTGTTATACGCCGGCGCGTGTTATACGCCGGCGCGTGTTATACGCCGATAAATAGGGTACTTTTTCTTCAAAAGTCCAATGTCCCTTACCGATGCTGGCATGCGCTCGCGCATTCCCCCCGCAGCGGTGCGATCCTGATGCACTCGTGTCACCCAGACACAGCGCATCTCCGATCGGCAGGAGGGCTCTGTGATTGGCCCTCCTGATCACATGATGGCTGTGTCCAATCACAGCCATCATGTGACATAAATAGAGAGCCGGTTGCTAGGCGATCAGCTCTCCTCTCCTCACATGAAAGTTGTCAGTGAGGAGAGGAGAGCGGATTGCTGCAGCCAGCCGGTGATCAGTGAGTATTTACTGTTTTTTACAGCTTTTTACACACTGATCACCGGCCCAGTGTCCCCACACATGTCCCCACACAATGACCCCAAAATAGTGTCCTCAAAACACTGTCACCACACATGTCACCACACATGTCCCCACACAGTAAAAACACCTGTCCCCCACATATCTAACAGTCAAATCATGTCCCTATGATCATCTGCACAGATATGTCCGTGATCATCTGCACACAACTGTACATGATTATCTGCGCACAGCTGTAAATGATCATCTGCGTACATCTGTCTGTGATCACACAAACCAGTTGTTATACACTTAAGGGGATTTTTTTTATCAAAGACATGTAGCAGAATACATTTTGGCTTAAATTTATGACAAAATTAGATTTTATTGGATTTCTTTGAAAATAGAAGTCGAAAATATTGTTTTTTTTTTTTTAATTTTTGCTCTTTTTTTGCTTATATTGCAAAAAATATAAAAACGAGTCGTGAATAACTAACACCAAAAGAAAGCTATATTTATGTGAACAAAATGATAAAAATTTCATTTGGATACAGTGTTGCATGACCGTGCAATTCTTATTGAAAGTGCGACAGCGCTGAAAGCTGAAAATTGGCCTGGGAAGGAAAGGGGTGAAAGTGCCCTGTATTGAAGTGGTTAAGTTCTGTTATTAGCAGCTTATTTAGCAAAGGCTCAGCTTATTTTTCTCATGACGGGTTACTGAACACTGTAACCCAGCTTATACAGAGGTTCCAATGGAGATCTCAGTCAGTTTGGTATGACAGGCTCTCTTTAATCTGTGTCTGTTTGTAGGGTCTAGAAATGTTTGTGTCCCCGGCTCCAAATCAAACACAGCACTAAACAGGAACCAGCTCCCTCTCAAAACCACTGGTAAGGAAGTCACCATGTGTCATAAAAACCTTGCGCCTTTTTATAACCAATTTACAGAGGGGTTTTTTCCTGGATTTTCTATTCCGGGCCTACTCATTAGGCTTTTATAGCAATTTGTTCCTCAGACTTTGTTCCAGTATGGCTTTTATGATTTTTTCCCCTGAAAATAGCCATTGTGTTTCCAAGCTTGTTTGGAGAATATCATCTAGCGTTACTGGGTCTGAAATGCCAGCTTGTCTTTATGAGCTATAAACTGAGGCCAGGCCCCAAAGAATGATTTTTACAATTCTGGGAATATAATGTACTTGTTTGTATGTATGACTAAGGGAGGCAATGGGAAAAGGGGTATTGAAAGGACTGGTGATTTTTTGGGGATAATGTATGAAAAGTGTGCTAAAAAAAACTTTCCTTGTTGCCCACAACAGCCAACCAAAATCTATTGCTTAATTATTTGCCACTGCAGGCTCCATAAGAGGATCTGCATATTAGCAGGTGGAGGCAGTTTTTCAATCATATGCTGCTGTCACAGAAGTCATACTGTATAATCAAAAGCTCCCAATCGTATACAATGATTGGAAGCTGTTAAGTTTGGGCGAACGGTTCGGTGTGAGCAGGAGTATGGAGCGTTTTCCTTTCTTTTTTTTTTTCGGGTGCGGCGGGCGTCATGATTGACGATGGATTTACATGGGGGGTCACTGTTTTTTAATTTTTCAATAAATGCCCCCCTGCCCCAAAAGCACCCCCCATTTTGGGGGCATGTGGCCCGCAGACCCCCACAACCACCAGCCACGGTTGTGGGGATGAGGCCCATGTCCCCATCAACATGGGGACAAGGTGCTTTGGGGTGGCATGCCCGGATAAGGGTCTGGTATGGATTTTGGGGGGGCACTCCATTTTCTTTTTTTTTTTTTACATTTTGGCATGGGGTCGTTTCGCTTTTTTTTTTCTTTATTTCTTTTAAATAGCCAGGTGCCAGAAATTGCAACCGCAAGTCAATTTAATTGTCATTTTTGCTGCAGCATGTTCTATACATGCTACAGATGCGCCACTTTACTGGCAGGCTAAGCGGACCCCCCAGGCACTATATTTTAAGGAATTTTTCATTTTTATTATTTAACTTCAAGCATCAATAAAATACATAAATAATAAAACTGCTCCTTTAAAAATGATTGTTTAAAAAAAAAAAATTTGCATTGATACATGTCCCCCAGGGCAGTACCCGGACCCCCCCATACCTCTTTTATTGTTATTATTATAAAGGATTTATATAGCGCCAACAGTTTGCGCAGTGCTTTACAACATGAGGGCAGACAGTACACTTACAATACAAATCAATACAGGAGGGATCAGAGGGCCCTGCTCGTTAGAGCTTACAATCTAGAAGTGAGGGTCAAGTGGAAACAAGAAGGTAATAACTGTGGGGGATGAGCTGATGGAAAAAATGAAAATACAGTTGTTAGGTGTGGGTAGGGTAGGCTTCTCTGAAGAGAAGGGTTTTCAGGAATCGTCTAAAAGCTAATAAAGTAGGAGATAAGCGGACAGATTGGGGTAGGGCATTCCATAGGATTGGAGAGGCTTTGGAAAAGTCCTGGAGGCGAGCATGGGAGGAGGTGACGAGGGAGCTAGAGAGCAGGAGGCCTTGAGAGGAACGAAGAGAACGGGTAGGTTGGTATTTAGAGACTAAGCTAGTTATGTAGCTGGGGGCGAAATTGTGGATGGCTTTATACGTAGTTGTTAGAATTTTTAATTTAATTCTTTGGCGGAGCGGAAGCCAGTGGAGGGATTGACAGAGAGGAGTGGCAGACACAGAGCGATTGGTAAGGTGGATGAGTCTGGCAGCAGCATTCATGATGGATTGAAGAGGTGATAGACTATGTAGAGGTAAGCCAATGAGAAGGGAGTTGCAGTAGTCGAGGCGAGAGATGACCAGCGAGTGAATTAAGAGCTTTGTTGTGTCATTGGTTAGAAAGGGGTGCATTTTGGAGATGTTGCGGAAGTTGAGGCAGCAGGATTTGGACAGTGATTGGATGTGTTGCTTGAAGGAGAGTTCAGAGTCTAGGACTACACCTAGAACCTTAGCATGTGGGGATGGGCTTATAGTTGTGCCATCGATTTTGACAGAGAGATCAGGGGAAGGGGCATATGGGGGAGGAAAAATTATAAGTTCGGTTTTGGATAGTTTGATTTTGAGGAAGTGGTGTGACATCCAGACTCATATATCTGATAGTAAATTAGTGATACGTGAGGAGACAGAAGGAGTAAGCCGAGGGGTAGAGAAATAGATTTGGGTGTCGTCAGCGTAGAGGTGGTATTGGAAGCCATGGGAGGCTATCAGTTGACCCAGGGAGGCGGTGTAGATTGAAAATAGGAGAGTTCCAAGAACAGAACCCTGGGGGACCCCAACAGAGAAAGGAAGAGGAGAGGAGGAAGTAGAGCTGTAAGAAACGTTAAAGGTGTGGTTGGATAAGTAGGAAGAGAACCAGCAAAGTGTACAGTCACGGAGACCAAAGGCGTGTCGTTTTTTGAGGAGAAGGTGGTGGTCAACCGTATCAAAGGCAGCAGAGAGGTCCAGGAGTAGGAGTACAGAATAGTGTCGATTGGTTTTGGCCATTAGTAGATCGTTTGTTAGTTTTAGGAGAGCAGTTTCTGTGGAGTGTTGAGGACGAAATCCAGACTGAAGGGGATCAAGAAGGTTATTATCAGCGAGGTGGACGCTCAGTCGGTTGTAGACCAGACGTTCGAGGAGTTTGGATAAGAAGGGGAGCAAGGAGATGGTGCGTAGGTTGTTAAGATTGGATGGGTCCAGTGAGGGCTTTTTAAATATGGGTCTGACAAGTGCATGTTTTAGAGAGTTGGGGAAGATGCCAGAAAAGAGGGAGAGATTGAAAATGTGGGTTAGAGAGGGTAGCATAGGGCCAGAGGGTGAACGTAGCATTTGTGAGGGAACAGGATCCAGAGGGCAGGAGGTAAGGAGAACATTAGCAAGTAGTTTAGCAACTTCGTCTGTAGTGGTGTGGTTGAAAGAGGGAAGTAATGATTGTGCCTGTGGGCATGAAGTGTAAAGCGCGGAGGGTATCGGAACAGTAGAGATCTCCGCGCAAATTATATCAATCTTCTGTTTGAAGTGATTGGCGATCTCCTGGGCAGTGAGTGAGTTGGCGGGTGGAGGATGAAGTAGAGAGTTGAAGGTGGAGAAGAGTTGATGGGGACGGGATGATAAGTTGCTAATGAGAGTGGTAAAATAGGTCTGCTTGGCAGAGAGGAGGCTGGAATTGTATTTTTGGAGGGCAGATTCATATTGGTTGAAATCTCTCTGAGATCGAGGTCTTACGCCACAGGCGCTCAAGAGCATGACTACGTTTTTTCAGACTTCTAGTATCATCTGTTTGCCAAGGTTGAAGGGGTCGAGGCTTGATTCTGTGTGTAGTGAAGGGAGCCAGTGAGTCCAGTGAGGCTAGAAGTGAAGCGTTGTAGACAGAAGTGGCTAGGTTGTTGCAGGATAGGGGTGAGATTTTGTCGTAGAGGTTGTCGATAGCAGGGTAGAGAAGAGAAGGGTTGAGATGAGGTAGGTTTCTGTGGGTAACTTTAAGGTGGTTGGAGGGAGAGGAGGTGAAGGAAAGGGAGAGAGTGAAACTAATAAGGTGGTGATCAGAGAGAGGCAATGGATAGCTAGAGAGGTTGCATGGAGTGCAAAGGTGAGAGAAAACACGGTCAAGGATATTGCCTTCGGAGTGAGTAGGAGCATGTATCCACTGCTTCAGGTCAAAAGAGGAGTTTAGGCTGAGAAGTTTTGAAGGGGCAGGAGTGTTAGTATTAATAGGTTGAAGTCCCCAAGAATGATTGTGGGGATTTCAGAGGAAAGAAAGTAGGGTAGCCAGGCAGAGAAGTCATCAAGAAAAGTTGATACTGGTCCAGGGGGCCTGTAGATCATGGCTATCCTTAGAGAAACTGGAGTGAAAAGACGAATACAGTGAGCTTCGAAAGAGGAGAGTGACAGAGAGGGAGGTGGCTGAAGTACCTGAAAGGTGCTATGTGGGGATAAAAGGATTCCGTCACCTCCTCCCTTACGTCCACTGGATCTGGGGGAGTGAGTCCAGAGAAGACCACCATGGGATAGGGCAGCAGAAGACGCAGTGTCAGATTCGTGGAGCCAGGTTTCGGTAATGGCGAGCAGGTTAAATGAGTTGGCGATAAAGAGGTCATGGTGAATTTGTTGCAGACAAAGCGAAAGTTCCAAAGGGCACAAGAGAAAGGGAGTCTGGTCCTGGGAAGAATAGAAATGGGAACTAAATTGTGTTCATTGCGGCTGCTGCCAGAGCGTGCAGGGTGATGGGTGCATGGGGCACAGTTAAGTGATGGAGGCCCAGGGTTTGGGGATATATCTCCAGAGGTTAGGAGAAGCAAGAGGGTGAGGGAGGTAATATGGGAGTGGGATTTATATAAAGGGACATGGCCCAGGGTCTTGGAGATTTTTAGTGTGTGTGGATTTAGAATTAGCAGGAGTTGGTGGGTGCAGTAGTAAGGAGAGGACAGAAGTGAGAGTGATATATATATGCTGTGGGGGGGAGAAGAGGGGTGAAGGAGAGATAGTTTTAGGATAGAGGACAGAGCTGTCAAAAGGAGTGGTAGGGAATGCATGTTACAAGGAGAAAGAGCTAAAGGAGTAAACAAGGTCACCTGAGGTCTGTGTGGTGTTTTTCAAAGTGTTTATCTTGTGTCCCTTTGCTTTGTGCATTCACTGAAGTACAGAGTCAGAAGTGCTTCCACTTATAGAAATCGCCACTTTGAGAAAGAGCCCAGTTGCAAATGTGTGCCCGCTGCAAATGCTTCCACCAAGAAAAGCTTATATTTATACTGATAGGGGTGGGGTGTGGGTGGATTTCAATTATCACTCAGGAGGTAATAAAGCTTGGCTGGTTAACAGGGCAAAATTCCTAATTCAGAAACAGACTAGCAAGAGGGCACTAAAGTTAAACGGGCCATAATTTTTGGGTAAGATAAGGGAGATAATAAAGCATTGTAATGTGGACAGGTCTACAGACGGTTAAGTAAAAATAACATACCAGCATTATTAGAGGCACATAAGAAAAGCAGATAGCAGCGTTTCAGTTTTTGGGTGGAGATGGTTCAGTTAGCACATACCAGCATTATTAGAATGGCCAATTCATTACTTTTATGGCCAATTACTTGCATATAGGCCTTCAAAATTGACATTTTTGATTTCTTATGTTCGGCTCCCATTGACTTCAATGGAGTTTGCTGTTCGGGGCAGAACTTTTCCCCTGTTCGGGAGTTCTGCTGAGAACCGAACGGGGGTGTTTGGCACATCCCGAAATGTCAGATACCAAGTCAAATTCAGGTACTTACACTGTTTGCATTTAAAAATGCATTTTTATACCATTTACCTCTGTGGGTGATTAGCTTTCACTGCCCACGCAGCAGATATGGGTGTCCGGGGATTTGAAAGCTGTGGTCTTCTTTTCCTTCTTTCCATAGGGACGTCAGGGTGGATCAGAGCAATTCTTATTGGTCAAAGCAGTCACGTGCTAGCAAGTGACTAATCAGAATCACTTTGATCCGTCCCGGGAGAAGACCGCGGCTTTCTAATCCTGGACTCCTACACTGACTCCATGGGTGGTGAAAACTAATCATCCACAGAGATAAGTGCAGCGGAGACCTGGAGTGTGTACGGTGTTAGTTTACTTTTCCATTTTTTCTGAAAAGGTGAACTTGCACTTTAGAGTTTTTTAATAATTATATAACTGCAATCTCTGGACCTTTTACTTATATCTGTCTAGGGTTCAGCTTTGAAGAATATGTAAACCCAAAATTTAATATTCCTGATATGTGCCTGCTGTACCATGTACTTGTAGCGCTACCCTTGGAGAAGCCGCTGATTGATTTGGGTCCTTTACTCTTTCCTTGGCCCTGGTTAGAGACCCACTCATGATGACACCACTCTGCACAGGCACCTTGGACGGAAGGTCTCCTGGCAATCACACAAAAAAAAAGCATAACAACAAAAAACAGTAAAGCAATGCAACAGTTTTTGGCTGGGTTTACACTGCAGTATGAAGCAGCTCACAGCAGGGGTCCAGTGCGTCCCTATTCACCTTTTCAGGTCTGATTTCGGTCCGAATTTTTGGCTGAATTCAGACCTGAAATGAACCAGAACACGCACAGGATTCCTGTGCAATTCGCCCTGGAGCCGCTCCGGAGATGTGTGAACCCTCCATTGAGGGCCCATCACAATCTCCCGACATGCGAATCGGATGCGGTGAAACCCGCATCCAATTTGCAATAGTGTGAACCCAGCCTAAAGGTTAATCAATGAGTACAGTGAGTCAACAAAAAATGATACAGTTTGGTAAAATACCGATTGAAGTGTGGTCACCTATGTCCTGCAGGAATGAGGGTACAAAAAATAGTCACTTGTAGGCCCTCAGTCAGGAGAGTCTAGGTTTAATACCGAAGGAAAATCTGTTAGTACTGCACCCCAGTACTTCTACAAAGATAGTCCTTGAATATGAACAAGCTGAAAGGGTTGATTCTTCTGCCAGTTTAGTTGGGGCCCTTAGGTTGGCGTGCAGTAAAAGGTGCAGTCCCTTTAAGATGTTGAAGAAACAGAATGATTCCCTTTAAGAGGCAAAGTGGTTGGCTCTATTTGTTTTAAAATGTGAAGCTGTTGGGAAGGATCACTTGAAGATTTTGAATTGTGGTGTAACAGTCACTTTAGAAGCTGGGTTGTGGATAATAGTTTCTTTGGGGGGGGGGGGGTAGTAGGCATCTTTCCCTTTTAAAAGATGAATTTGAAGTAAAGGCTAACTCAGTTCAGCAACCTGCTTGTTGCAGTGACAATAATGGCAAATGAGGAATGGCAATATGGGGGTGGTGGTGCATTTGACCCTGATAAAGGGGCCACTTTTGAAGAATGCAGTAGGCCTGGCTGGCAACAAGGGTTACCTTAAACGGCAGTAATGATGGGTGGGTCAGCGACCCTATCACCAGTCCTTCTGCGACAATCCAGATAACAGTAGTTCTGAGATGGGGGCCCCCTTGAACTGAAAATGTGGCGTTGGACCATGGTACGCACGCACTCCTGCAGCTGTGAGATCTCTCTGGAGCAGCTCTCTGCACAAAGTGTTCAGCTAGATAGTCTCTTCATCAGGTTCTTTAGGGGCAAAGGCTTTCTCTAACCCCCATCAGTCTTCCCCACTTTTCCTGTTACATGCTCCCACCCTCTGGTGATTGCTGATGGACTCTGTAGTTTAGTTTCAGCTTTACTGTGAGGAAAAGTTCTGCTTTCAGTATACAACTCCCAGAAGTCTCTGAATACCTGTAATAAGGCTTTGGCAAGTAACAGTGCTGAACGCTGCCATCTTGTGGTTACAAACAAATCTGCATTCACAGTAACAATGCACATTGTTACATGTTTGAATAAAAAAGTTCTCTTTGTATTGCTTCCTGTTTCTGCCATCCACTCTGCTTTCCTATTAAGACCTGGCCACATTAGGCATGAGAACACAGCGTGGTCAGTTTTCTGGCTGTGCTAAGAACTCAGCCTGCTCTACTCCAATGATCAGACTTGTCCTGACACCTCAACCCCCCCCGCACATGTAATCACTTCTAAAAAAGAAATAAAATGGTGTTTATAATGATCTATACGCAAATCTTTTGCTTTCATTTATATTTTAAGCTTAACAGGTTGTTTTACAAGGGGAGGGTTTACATATACTTTAAAGTAGAACTCCAGGTTTTTAAGCTCTCTAGTGGAGGGTGAGAAATATGTAATGACACATATTACACTGACCTCTATTCCTCCAGTTAAGAGATCTTTAGGTCTAAAGTCCTACCCAACCCGAGGAACCATGTATGGCTCCTATTACTTCTTATCTGACTTTCTCTGGCTTTATTGTAAGCATAGCTCCCAACTGTCCCTGATTTCGAAGGACTGTCCCTAATTTGGAACAAAGTCCATCTGTCCCTCTTTCCTCCTCATTTGTCCCTCATTTTGACACTGATGAGCACTGCTTGCTGTAATCAGGGCCCTAATGATCAGTCCCCTGATTACCTGCCCTGGTCTCCCCTGCGAGGAGATACCGCTGATCGGCACTTCTCGCCACACACTCTCTCAGTGTGAGGCGAGGAGAGCCGATTAACGACACTTCCATATTTATATGTGACTGGCTGTGATTGGACACAGCAGATCACATGGTTAAAGAGCCACATCATCGGCTTTTTACAGAGATCGGGGTCACGCCATGTTCTACGAACACGGCGCGGCCGTAATCGCTGCGTGTATTCACACGCAATCGCTGCTTGTACTCGTCACTTCGAAGTGTGACTACACAACAACCGGAAGTGACGTAACGGCATTGCGAGAACGAGTGGCATCTCCTTACAGCGGTTGGAAGCCACCATGGAGGTGGTGAGATGGTTGGGGAACGCTACAGTTCTTGGTTTCTTTGTACAATGCTTGGTGCGAGATGTTTTACATGTAAGAACATTTTAAATAAATTACATAGTGATGACAATATTACACTAGTGGAGCCCTTCTTTGCTTTTCTTTTCTACATACCTGTGGATAAGAGCCCATGTCATAAGAAGGGCGAAGAATTGGATTGTCTTACTATGAAAAGAGTCATCATAGAATATTACGTGTGTTAGCCCACTCATGAGAATGGGGGGCAATTGGATCTGGTGAGTTGCTGTCCTTTGGGAGAAGGGCTAATTGTCACACAGCGGTGGTGGATTTTGTGGGGGTTCATTGTCAGCTGGATATCACGATGTCCTTGTATATACAGTACATATGGACTTTTTTGTGGAGGACTTTATTTGATCACATTTAAAGCATTTTCTTCTTTTTTTTGTTGGTGTTATTGATCTTTTATATAATCGTTGCGCTGCTGTGGAATAACATTTAACTCAATGGTAGTTCAATTTCACTTGTTCGATTACACTTTATATGCTAAGTGGCACAATATTTGATGTTTGTTATATAGAAAGAAGGGGATGAGGATGGGAAAATAGGGCAGTTGCTGAAGCTGACCATATGTCTGTTGCCAGGCTCAGGATTTGTGATGGACTATCTCGGTAATAATGACTAGCAATATAAGTAATATAAAAAATATTCATTACATATAAAAAATTACATACAGGGTACATTAAAACAATTTGAAAGAAATTATATTTAAAAAAACAAATAATCAGGGTTCCCCCAGGAGGTATCTGTTGGTGAAGTAAATCTCGAAATTGACTTTTCCTCTACTAGTTTTGCGGTGCAATTACTGCTTCTTCAGGAGGAATAATCTATAAAACAAACATATGAGTAAGGCACAAGTCAAATGCATTACATTCAATAATGATAAACATATATAATTCAGCAGACTATGTAGATCAGAGAAATAATCAGATTGCTCACCAGGCTTCACAATGGCCATATGTGAAACCATAAGGGGGATGTGTGCGGGTGTGATTCTAGATAGAAAGAAGAATATATGATAATAATGAAAAGAGATGTTTTGTAATTGGTCACTGTCCAATCAGTACAGACCAGGAGGGAAGAAGGGGAAAAGGTGAAGAAAGGGTATGATGAGTCGGGGGGGTGAGACACGCCAGTGTCTTGCTGAGAAAGTTCCCCCGGCGGATAAGGACCCCCCTCTACTGCGCAGGCGCATCGCTTGCGCAGTAGGAACAACAAGGGAGCCGCAGAAAAGAGCCGAAGCTGAACACCTGAGTCAGCTGTACATGGCGCCTGCCCACTACATTCTACCCTATGTCCACATTAAAGCCCCACCATCCAAGTGGACATAGAGTTAGAATAATAATATGTGGAGCGCAGCGAGGCCGTGCCCGAAGCGTAGGGAGCGTAGCGAGCCCGCGAGGGGCCTGTTAAAAACTCTTTTTTATTAAAATACTGTTCGCACGCAGGCGCCGTGTACAGCTGACTCAGGTGTTCAGCTTCGGCTCTTTTCGGCAGCCCCCTTGTTGTTCCTACTGCGCAAGCGCTGCTCCTGCGCAGTACAGGGGGGTCCTTATCCGCCGAGGGGAACTTTCTCGGCAGAACCCCCAGGAAGGATAAGGAAGGGGAAGACAGGAAAGGGGGGGAAGTGGAAAGGAAGGGGGGTGGATAAGGGTAGGGGGGGAAAGGGAAAAAAAAGGGAAGGGGAAGGGGGGGGAGCAAAGGGGGTGGGGGAAGGAAGAAGCACGGGAAGCGAGTGAGGAAAGGGGACTGGGGATCTGGTGAGTTGCTGTCCTTTGGGAGAAGGGCTAATTGGCACACAGCGGTGGTGGAGTTTGTGGTGGTTCATTGTCAGCTGGATATCACAATGTCCTTGTATATACAGTACATATGGACTTTTTTTGTGGAGGACTTTATTTGATCACATTTAAAGCATTTTTTCTTTTTTTTTGTTGGTGTTATTGATCTGTTATATACTCGTTGCGCTGCTGTGGAACAACATTTAACTCGAAAGTATTTCAATTTCACTTGTTCGATTACACTTTATATGCTAAGTGGCGGCACAATATATGATGTTTGTTATATATTTAATGAGGGAATTGATATATAATGTTCTCTTTTATCGGATGCCATAGGAACAATGCAGATAATACTGTACAGAGGTAAACATCCCATCTATTGTGCTCTGTTTTGCAAGATTGCAAGCCCAAAGGGGAAAGCATTCACCTGTCCATAGAGTTGCCACCTCATCCCTTTAAACCCGAACACATATTGATTACACAGGTTCTGTGGCTGATTAAGGTGGTAATTAAACTCACTTGGTGCCTTATCTGCACTAAATTAGTCTCAGAACCTGTATAATTCATATGTGTTCAGGTGTAAAGGAATGAGGTGGCAACCCTACCTGTCCACCATGTCTACAGCTACATCTCTCCATTGGGCAGCATCTAGCCCTGATCCTCCTACCCCCTTTATATAACAAATGGGTGGACCCAACCTTAGAGACAGGTGGCTTAGCACCCAAAAAGGAGGAACAAGCTAACAGAAAAGTGACATCTGTACTGTACAACTTAGATTCAGCAGGGGATCTGCTCACGGATCAATCGCCAATCGAAATGGTCACGGCCAGTGTGAAAGGACCTTTAAAGACCTTGTTTCTGTACACCACCTAGGGACAGCCTGCTCTTTGCTGCAGCTCAGCCCTGTTTACATGGATTGTTCTTTTGCTGCTTCTCACCACGATATTTACTCCTCATGCATAGTGATCACTCCTGTGCATTTAAATGAGGATGAAGCTTCCCTCAGCAAGAGACCAAATAAATGACTACTGCAGTATTCGACGAAGTGCGTCGTATTGAACTGACAGCTGGGTTGTGGGAAAAGCTTTCCTGGGGGCGTTAATTCTTCCCGTGTGTAACCGAGCCTCAGCTTTTCATCTTAAGTGGCTTTGAGCGTTAAGGCAATGCTAAAGACCGCAGTACAGGTTTTTGTATGCAGCTCAATAGTGGTTGTCCAGTTTTATTGACTGACAAAGCAGAATGGCAATATGTGGGATGAGGTTTAATCAAGAGTCCATTGCCCTTTAGTTCAGGGATTGTCACACTTTAGATCGATGTAATGACCTAATGGCAATCCGAATGAGCGAAGTGATTAGACCACAATTTTGTAGAAGCAGGAAATCTTAAAGCCGTATAAAACCCCAAACCAGAAATATAATACAGTATATTTCAGCTCACCCGTCATTAGATGTGGTGGCTTCATTAGTTTTCATTTTTAGTCTTTTTTCCCATCTGTTTTCACCTGGGTATCTGGCCAGTAACACACCTCCTGTATTAGAGTGCCTACTCTCTGAATGAAGGAGCAACAGAGATACCTTTGGACAGCAGCGTTGTCAGCCTGGGAGGGGGGAATGTAATGCCGCGTACACACAAGCGGATTTCTTGTCGGAAAAAGATATGACAGCTTTTGTGATGGAATTCCGCTCAAGTTTGCCTTGCATACACACGGTCACGCAAAAGTTTGCTGAAATTACAACCGTCAAGAACGTGGTGAGGTACAACACTACGACGAGCCGAGAAAATGAAGTTCAATGCTTCCGAGCATGCGTCGAATTGTTTCCGAGCATGCGTAGGGATTTTGCTTGTCGTAATTTCCACAGACGCATTTTCCAATTGGAACTTTTCCCGACCGAAAAATTGAGAGCATGCTCTCAATCTTTTGCTGGCTGGAATTCCGCCAGCAAGAGACCGATGGAGCATACACACGGTCGCATTTTCCGACGAAAAACTCTCATCGGTCTTTTGCTGGCCGAAATTCCGATCGTGTGTACGCGGCATTAGATGCACTCACAGATTTAGATGAACAAACTAACACTAACAAACTGAAGCCAAACTCAAGCTACTGTAACACTTTTTAAGCAGGCACAGCAACTGTTTTTTTCCTTTTGGGATAACTTTTTTTACATACACGCATTGGCCATTTTATTAGGTACACCTGTTCAACTGCTTGGTAACACAAATTGCTAATCAACCAAACAGCAGCAACTCAATGCATTTAGGCATTTAGACGTGGTTAAGACGACTTGCTGAAGTTCAAACCGAGCATCAGAATGGGGAAGAAGGGGGATTTAAGTGACTTGGAACGTGGCATGGTTGTTGGTGCCGGCTGGTCTTTCAAAAACTGTATTTCAAAAACTGCTGATCTACTTGGATTTTCACAGACAACCATCTCTAGGGTTTAGAGAGAATGATTCAAAAAAGAGAAAATATCCAGCGAGCGGCTGTTGTGTGGAGGAAAATGCCTTGTTGATGTCAGAGGAGAATGGGCAGATTGGTTCGAGATGATAGAAAGGCAACAGTAACTACTCTTTACAACAAAGGTATGCAGAATACTATCTCTGAACGCACAACACATCGAACCTTGAAGCAAATGGGCTACACCAGCAGAAGATCACACCGGGTGCCACTCCTGTCAGCTAAGAACAGGAAACTGAGGCTACAATTCGCACAGGATCACCAAAATTGGACAATAGAAGATTGGAAAAATGTTGCCTGGTCTGATGAGTCTCGATTTCAGCTGCGACATTCAGATGGTAGGGTCAGAATTAGGCAAAAACACAAAGCCTGAGGAAGGAGCATGCATGCTCCAAACGCGAAGCACCGCCCGCTGACCCTGTACCCAGACGTGACATCATTACAGAGCACCGTCGATCCTTGCTTCAGCTATCCGGGAGCGCTGTGAGCCAACAGTGCAGCCGGATCATGGCCGGACAACTGATAGCCAGTGACATCAGGCATCACCCCGGGACAGCGCAGATGAACACACATACTATACACCCATGCTGGAAAATGTTGCTCGTTTGTGAGTGTTCCTATGCTTATTCTTAGCTATTAAAAGAATTAACTTGCTGCACTTAGAAGGCGCTGTTCTTTGTCTTTCCTATGTTCCAGGGTCTCTTCTAACATATTGTTCTCCCCACACGGACATATTGATTTATGTGGACTTGTTTTATTGCCCAGTCCATCCTGCTAGTAATATATAGCCATATCCAAAGTGCGCCATATTACCCTGTTTGTATGTCCTGAACTCTGTGTCACATACTACTGTCCTCTTGAACTCTACATGACTTACTACTGACCCCTGAACTTGGCATTACTTATTCCTGACCCCTGAATTTTGAATCATCTATTACTGATCTCTGAACTCTGCATCACTTACTACTGACCCTTGAACTCTGCATCACTTTCTACTAAGCCCTGAACTCTGCGTCACTACTGACCCCTGAACTCTATCACGTACTACTGAACCCTGAACTCTGCGGCACTTTATACTGACCCCTAAACTCTGCATCACTTTATACTGACCCCTAAACTCTATCA
This sequence comes from Lithobates clamitans, assembly GCA_037952925.1. Lineage (NCBI taxonomy): Eukaryota > Metazoa > Chordata > Amphibia > Anura > Ranidae > Lithobates > Lithobates clamitans. The sequence goes on along the minus strand of JBBGZY010001849.1, from coordinate 1,456,541 downwards.
CGTACTACTGAAAGCTGAACTCTGCGGCACTTTATACTGACCCCTAAACTCTGCGTCACTTTATACTGACCCCTAAACTCTATCACGTACTACTGAAAGCTGAACTCTGCGGCACTTTATACTGACCCCTAAACTCTGCGTCACTTTATACTGACCCCTAAACTCTATCACGTACTACTGAAAGCTGAACTCTGCGGCACTTTATACTGACCCCTAAACTCTGCGTCACTTTATACTGACCCCTAAACTCTATCACGTACTACTGAAAGCTGAACTCTGCGGCACTTTATACTGACCCCTAAACTCTGCGTCACTTTATACTGACCCCTAAACTCTGCGTCACTTTATACTGACCCCTAAACTCTATCACATACTACTGACCCCTGAACTCTGCGTCACTTTATACTGATCCCTGAACTCTATCACGTACTACTGATCCCTGAACTCTATCACCTACTACTGATCCCTGAACTCTATCACATACTGCTGACCCCTGAACTCTATCACATACTACTGACCCCTGAACTCTGCGTCACTTTATACTGACCCCTAAACTCTGCGTCACTTTATACTGACCCCTAAACTCTATCACGTACTACTGACCCCTGAACTCTGTGTTACTACTGACCCCTGGATTCTGCATCACTTACTACTTACCCCTGAATTCTGCATCACTTACTACTTACCCCTGAATTCTGTGTCACTTACTACTGACCCCTGAATTCTGTGTCACTTACTACTGACCCCTGAACTCTGCATCACTTACTCCTGACCCCTGATCTTTGCATCATCTGTTACTTATCTCTGAACTCTGCTTCACGTACTACTGACCCCTGAACCCTGCTTCACTTACTACTGACCCCTGATCTTTGCATCATCTGTTACTTATCTCTGAACTCTGCCTCACGTAGTACTGACCCCTGAACCCTGCTTCACTTACTACTGACCCCTGATCTTTGTTTTATCTATTTCTGAAATCTTGATTGGTACCGCCCCAACCTATAACTAGCCTTTTTTATGTCCATTAGAGACATCCCTTGGCTTTTGGGTGTAATGGAGTATGTGACCTCTCCTGGGTCACAGTGGTTAAGCATGAGCATCCAAGTGCCGCATGGTCATGCGTTGGTTTTGGGGGTCAGTGACGTCATCCACCCAAGTAAACTCCAACACTGGACGTTACTGAGGCTGGACTCCTGTAGCTGGAAGCGTGGATGGGTCAGCATCATAGGGTGGGATATCTAAATGCACAGGGGACAAAAGTCATGTTGTTAAACAGTTAAGTATTGATTTATTTTTAACACCAAAATCTTCACTCTGGCTGCTTGTATCATGACCTACTCAAAATGAATAGCGTTAGAACCCAGCAACAAAGTACAACTTCCTAATAGCTGTAGATGAGTGCAATGACAGGAACTTCAACAAGGTCATTTTAATGTGAAGCTCGGGCAGATGATGGACTGCATTCCTTCACAACTGTAATATAAAAGTTTGAAAGGATTCACATTATTAACCTAGGAAAAAAAAGAAAGAAAGAAATATCTGTACTAATGCCACAATATTATTAATTGATTAATTTTCTCGAGAATAAATTAGATACATTCTTCCTAAACATTTGATTAATTTCCATCGCATAAAATAATTTCTCCTCCTCATCAATTAGCAAAATAATTTCCCTTGGTAGGGGGCATCTTACAGACAATGAATCCTGCTGGGTGAGCTTATTGCTTCCTGGTGTCCCATTCATAATTATAACAATAAGAGTAATACAAGAGGAGTACTGTATATATTGGTACATTCTTCAAGCTTACCATATCTTCTGTGCAATCAAAAATGTGCTAAAAAAACCATAACAAGGTCATATAAGAAACACTGCTGTTCAGATGCAATTAAATATATAAATTATATATTAAAATAGATCTATTATGCTAAATTAAAAAAAATCTCCCATTAATATGGCTAGGGCTGTTCTTTTATGCTATCTCATCTAACGGTTCCTGCACATAGAGGCTGTTGTAAGCTCTTAAAGTGATATTAAAGTATATATTTGTGTGTATTAAAATAAAAAAGACATTTTACATACCTGCTCTGTGCAATGATATTGTACAGAGTTATTCCTTACTTCCTCTTTGGCAGTCCCCCCGCCGGCGCTGCTCGCTCTTCTCTCCTGAAGTGCCTCCTTAGCAATCCGGGTGCTAAGCAGGCACCCATGGGTGCGTGCTCCTGAGCCGGGCTGTGTGCGTCCATAGACCCAAATGCTGAGACTACAAACCGAAAATAGTCAAATTAAGACAGGCAAGGCATCACTATGTAAAACAGTTGCATAAACTCAAAATGGAGGTAGCCGCATGTTCATTTAAATATAGCACTGGGGGAAACAATGTTAGCAGCCCTAAGTGAGCTGCATGGATGGTAAGAATTTTCTGGTTAATGTTTCTTTGCTATGAATAAGGTTTAGATGTGAGTTTCAGAGATTTGCCCTCCATGTTTGGAATATTATAGAGGACCTTGATATATTTTTTGTATTTGCAAGGATAAGCCACTGGGTTGTTATTTTTTTTTTTTTTTTCTGTTATGATTATCATGTTTTTTTTCCTCCTCTTATTTTTTTTTAATAGTTTTTTTAAAAAATATATATATTTTTTATTTATTTTTTTACATTCATAGCATGCGTGCTCCTTCATGAGGCTAGCCTCACGCATGCTCCGAACGCGAAGCACCGCCCGCCTCACCCCGCTCCCGGAAGTGAAGACGCAGGTCACGGCGCTCCACGGAGGATCCATGACCGACATCCTGGCCGCTCGGAGGCTCTGAGGACCCTCGGCACCACTGGAACAGCTACCAGGACCCAGGTTACAGGACTCACATCCCAGGAACCCCTCCACTGGCCCGTGACACCCACATCCCCCGAGAGCATGCGGATGAAACTACTTTACATGCTGGTTTTTAGCAACTCAAATGTGAGTGTTTTTATCTATTGTAATAAATATTTTTAACATACATGCTGCACTTAGAGGGTGCCGTCCTTCTTTCTTTTTTATTTAGCCCTCAGTAAGTAACCTGGGAATATACAACTCCATTGCAGCCATGTTGTAGCACCCTCTACCCTAAGGTACTGACACTGGCCTTTCTAACCTTGATATCGTCCATTCTCCCTATAGGTGACTTTGGCATGGGTGGATATGCCTTACCATGCCTCCACCCTGTGCCATCTGTCTGTAGCGCTATATACTGCGGCTGCACGCTGGAACCCTCTCGCTCAGTGGGATTGCCTTTCCCAGGACCCTTAAACTCTTTACATCTCATTACCAGGTACATGCTGTGTCCCCTACTCACCTTAATATTGCACTTGTTTTCACCTTCTTTTGACTGTCCATCACCATCCCTTTTCCCTTCCCCCTTTCCCCCCCTTCTGTTCCCCATCCCCTCACTCTCCAACATCCACCTCGCTCATCTTTCAATACCCTTTCTCACTCCACATTCACACAATTTTTGAATTCAGCTATTTATTATTTGATGTTTTTAATTCACACCTTTATATAATGTTCACATTGCCCACTTTTTCACCACAATTCAATTCACCTTCTCTATATAATTTTCACTTCAGATCCCAGTCCTATATCCCTCTCCACCACTCCATTCACAATTTTTCACTGGTCCACTATTTTGTGGTCTCGCAAGTTCACAGCATACCTTTTCTTTTTGCCCTAGTTTATTTACCAAGATTTCAGTTCATCATGATTGGTAGTTCCCCCGAGTCGCCGCAGGGAACCCCTCCTTGGTGTGGGCGCCTGCCGGGACATGGGTAAGCAGCCTTGCTCCTCTTTTACCCCTCTATTTACATGCATTTCGTCCAATTACTATGCTGTATTATAAGGTTTTTATCGCTTATGCCTTTGGGCAACTATATTGTTCTCTGATCAATCTGCTAATCAAATTACAGATACCCTCCTGACGAAGTGGCTATGGTCCGCAAAACTAGTTGAGAGAGATGCCATCTGTGATTAATTGTCCCACTGTGACTCTCTCCTTCCGGGGTCAAATTATTTTGGTGATATATATGAACTGCTACCATGTTTTAATCTGTAATTGATTATGTTTTCTGCACCAATAAAATTCTTTTGTATTTTTTATACATTTGTTACATATTCAAATTGTATTGCTTTACTGTACCGCGATAGTCCAATTGTCCTAAAGAAATTATGGTTGTTTTGATTATTTGTTTAGAGCACTTTCACACTGAGGCGCTTTACAGGCCTTTTAATAGCGCCTGCATAGAGCCTGTAAAGAGCCTCTTCTGTGTCTTCTGTGTCCCCAGTGTGAAAGCCCAACGGTAAAAAAAAGTCCTGCAAGCCACTTCTTTGCTGCACTGTAGGAGCGGTGTATTCACCGCTCCTAAGGCACCCCTTCGCCTTGAAAACAATGGGGCAGCGCCGCCAAAGCACTGGCATAGCAGCGGGGCTATGCCGGCAGTTTTAACCTTTTTTCGCCATAGATAAATGGGAGAGCTTCCTATATAAATTTTGAGTCTAACACATATAAACCTGAAACAATGACAAACCACAAAGTCCTGAAGTACCACGGACATGACAAGTTGCAGTAGGAAAGACCACTATGAGCAAGCCTGCCTAATCCCGACCTGTATTTATAATAAAGAGTTATAGGAGGTTGGGAGCGGGATGCGTAATTTGATGGGTCACATATATATGCATATATTATGGTAATAGGTTGATTTATGTTATGGTATAGTGTGACATATGTGTATTTTATGGGTGAGTAAGGCCCTCCTCGAGACTCTGTATATGAAATCTGGTTAATATGTTGCTCTGAGTCTGTGCTGGTGAATGGTGAGTGAATGGACACCCCTTGCCTGTAGTGCACCCTGTCGTGACGATACCAGAAAGGAGAAGACACAGAATGGTGACATGGGAGCTGTCATTGAAGAATGATGGTGGTGTGTCACTCAGTGGCAAAGCGGCACATATTAGGAAGCACAACACGTTAAGACCATTATGGACTGTTCCATAGGAGCTGTTTCTGAAGTACATGTTGGGAAACGCAACACGTTAAGACAGTTATGGACTGCTCCATAGGAATTGGTTCTGAAACACATGTTGGGAAGCGCAACACGTTAAGACAGGTATGGACTGTTCCATAGGAGCTGCATCTGAAGAAGGGTGATATGTGCCCTTTAGGCGCAAAACGGTATATGTGGAAAAGCAACATGTTTTATTTTATAATACAAGAGGTGTTTGAAATATGAACTATGGCTATACTAAGCCTCCGCATTCTTGGGGGCTGTCTGGAATGTAACAAGTTGCACATCAAAGCTTTGTAGCATTTAAGAATCTTCATCTGAAAGGAAGTCAGGCCCTCTATCAAGGCTGAACAAAAGCTTGGCTCCTGATCGACTGGTGTGATAACGCTCTTCAAGCAAGCTTCAAAGAGGGCCATGGCTGCCAGGATGATTGATGAAGGTGGGTTACAAAGATCAAAGGATCAACAAGTACTAAAGATTGACCCAGGGCACATAAACATTATACATGGACAATGCTGCCCCTAGAGACCAATACAGCACGACGGACAGTAAAATATTATATTGAGGAGGACTGCCCCGTAAATACTTTGATTCGTTAGAAACCTAAATGGGCTGGCAATGGGGTTGGGTCTGGATGCTGTATGGATGAAGTTTAAAAAGTCATCCCTTTTCCGCACTTGGCTCGTGCCTGATGGCTCTCTGAGCCTCATGGCTCTCTCTGTTACCATCTTGAGCCTAGCTGATGAGACCGTGTCTATTTTTGTATTCTCTTGGGAAATAAATAAGACGTTGTTTTATTAAGCAGTGTGTTTGTTTACATAGCTAACCTTATATTATTGTGCTATCAACAGTAACATCAGAGTTTTAATAGACTAGCTAACAATAGGAATAAACAAGTTAATACATATATGGAATAAATAGAGGGAATCCGTAACCACCCTCGGTTAATATTTATTTTAGAAGTTATTTAAATTTTAAAAGTTATTTCACGCCCCCAGATTGGTTTGCAGATTGCAGTGCGAACTGTGAAATGGTACAGGAATCGGATCGCATGAGTGTCAACAGCCATGCTATCCGATTCCAGTGTGGATCAAAAAAAGAGTCCTGCATCATTCTGGTGTAAATGTGATGGGATTTCAGCCATACAGTTGCACAGACATTGCATGTGATGTGCATAGCAATGCGGTGTGAATCACATGCAATGTCTGTGATTGCACAAGTGTGAACCCAGTCTTAATGTTATTATAGGTGAGGGAATAGGACTGACCTGAAGTTATGCATGCAACTGGACTAGCGGTCAGACTCAATTAAGAATCCTATAATGCCAGATCTAAGCTATAGGTGATAGAAAATGGGACACATTAACCAGATCAGTCAGTAAAGGGTTACATAGTGGTTGTTGAGCAGTGATACAGAGATTTGGAGGGTAATGGAGTGTGTAAGGGGTGATGACAGTGTAGAGGGGGATTAGAAGTAACATTGGATAGGGGGTGGGAGATTTATAGCAGAATTGAGGGGGAATGAGACTAGAAGAGAGGAGTGAGAAGCAGCAATGGATCAGATAAGATAGAAGACCTGAATGTAGGTGATCTGCTGTGATTGGGTCAGGGAGGCAGAGCTGGAGGGGGGAGAGCAGAAAAGAATACACAGGCTGAGGGCAGTGAGTTGGAGGAACAATCCACTGTGAGACAGAGGAGAGTACAGGAGTGACTGAATGGAGACTGACCTGGGCACAATCAGTTGGACTAATGCCCCGTACACACTGTAGGATTTTCTGACGTAAAATGTGCGATCGGAGCTTGTTGTCAGAAATTCCGACCGTGTGTAGGCTCCATCAGACAGTTTCCATCGGAATTTCCGTCGCACAAAGTTTGAGATCTGGTTCTCAAATTTTCCGACAACAAAATCTGATTGCGTAAATTCTGATCGTGTGTACACAATTCCGACGCACAAATTGCCACGCATGCTCAGAATCAAGCAGAAGAGCCACACTGGCTATTAAACTTCATTTTTCTCGGCTCGTCATACGTGTTCTACATCACCGCTTTCTTGACGTTCGCAATTTCCGACCAACTTTGTGTGACCGTGTGTATGCAAGACAAGTTTGAGCCAACATCCGTCAGAAAAAATCCATGGATTTGTTGTCGGAATGTCCGATCAATGTCCGATCGTGTGTATGGGGCATAAGAAGGGAGAATGTGAGCAGGACAAGTATCTAGAAGGGGGGAGGGGTAACAAAACTCATGGAGGTTGATAGTAGATAATGCAGGGAAGAAGAGCTGATAACAGAGCACTGAGCCATGCAGGGAGAATGCCAGGAGATCGTCTGCTAATGTAGCAGAAAGGCAGAGGGAGACACTTGTCAGCTTATGGGCCCCTTAATGTTCTTCCCGCGCACTAAACGCCGGTATTCTGCCAAAAACTCAGCTGTTTAGTCTATGTACTGGGTTGTCTGACAAAAGGGGGTGGGGCTCCGCATCAGAGCTTCAATTAGACAGCTCCACTCACTCTCTCTGCAGCCATACACCCCCACTTGCCCCCCAATCACTGTCTGCGCTGGATCCATGGTCACACTGCTGCATGTCCTGTTAGGCATTCAGCAATGGGTATGGGAGCCACCCCTAAATCCGGGGACAAATCTGGGGACACACAGGCTCCGGGGATGATGTCCTCAAAAGGGGACTGTCCCTAGAAACCGGGGAAGTCTGGTCACCCTATGCCATGTGGCCTCAGGTGGTGGACCTGAGGGCCTGATACACTGAAGTTGCAACCCATGGTTCTTGTGAGAGCTGACTGAGGGAGGATGTCTGCAGATCCTGTCTGGTACTGCTGAAGAAGGCTGCCGTGAGTGCTTCAGGTGCCTTGTGAGTACAAACCCCCACAAGGGATCCCTGGGACTTGTGCTGTTACTAGATCCCCCTCTGGGTGCTAGAAGTCAGCTACTGGGTGCAAGCTTAAGGGGACACTGGCTAGTGTCTTGAAGAGGTTCATCCCATACAGGCGCTGTATGGTCCTACAGATAATCTGCTACACAGTTCTGACTGGTCATTGAAGATAACGAGCGGAAGAGTGTGTGCACCTAGATGTGTGAAAATACCCTGTACCTGGCTGTAGATTAATCAGTGGGAGGCCTGGGCAAACCAATATCCAGCGGTGCCAGCAGGGATACCGCAACATTTAATTAAGCACCTAACAGCTGAAAAGTGGCTTTCACTAGGGACTGTAATGTATCCTCAGTTGGTCTCAGGAAAGAAGGGGTTCAAATGGGGGAGGGGGGTTATATGACGAAAAGGAGTAAAAGCTACACCTGTTGGGTAACAGCAGCTTTCAAAATATAGCAAAAGCAGATGTCCCATTAGGGTAGAGAGCAAAGTGGACATTTATTAATATTAGTAACATAGTAGCAGATCATCACCAAGGCAGGTCCAGATTCCTGTTGTCAGGAGCTAGAGGCACGTTAGATAGTTAACCACTTAGGGAAATCAATTACAGGCAGTTCAAGCTGTTATAAAAATGTTAGTAATTCCTCAACAGATCTGATTCCTCAAAAGACCACTGTGTGCCAGTTACGATAGACTTTTAACTCAAAGGGGAAGCCCCATCTGTATGGGATGTCTTTGGTTTGAGAGCATTGAGATGGGTGTAGATAGCCCTCCTTTTTGCTATGGTATATCTGAATTTAGGTCAATTAAAAGTGACATATGTGCACCATCAAAGTCAAAATGACTTTTATCCTGGGTAGCTCTCATAAAGTATATATAATGTCCTTGGTTTTAAGAGCTCTGGATAGGTCATTGAGAAGTGAGATACGTGCACCATCAAAGTCGATATGACTTTTATCGCAGGCAGCCCTCATAATGTCCTCCTTGATATGGAAGTAATGCAGCCTAAATAGAAAATCCAGGGGCTCTAGGAGGGTCCAGATTCTTAGGGCATAGAGCTGTAAATGAGGAGCTCAGCAGCAGGGGAGCATCCTAGTAAGGACTTGAATATACCTTTAAATATAGGCATGTGAGGCCTCCTGTGAGCCAGTAGCCTCCCTGGAATTCCCTCACATTTGTGAGATGGCTCCTGTTCTCCAGATCATCAATAGCCAAGATAGCAGAGTCAATTGTATTGCCAGTGGTCACAGCGTATTGTAGCTCTGAAGCTGAAAATACTGGTTTTGCCAGAGGCCTGTGCCTGTGTGTCAGAGAGGTTCTGCTTTACTGTATGTACTTCAGCCTCATACAAAGTCTCCAGACGTTCCACATAACTTTCCATGTAGTGTAGTCTCTGGTTAGTGAGGATTTTAGATATGTCTGCAGATGCCAGTCAGCCACTGAAGTTGGGTCTGGCAAGCAGTCTACACATTTTTGTGACATCAGGGAGAGCTGGATTTCCCTAGCTGCCTGGGGGTCTTAGGCCATGTCTACCATCTTGCATGAATGCTGTGGCATAGTGACAAGAAACTGAAAGAAACCTTTAATACTGCTGAGGTTCCCAGCTCTCGTCCTGGGGTATCCAGTACTGTTTCCCAAGTTTACTCTTCACCATCTTCAGCACAGAGTTATAAATAAGTTGAGATAAACCACAAATAGCAGCTGTCATTCCATAGCACTGGAGATCTGCATCCTCACTTGGGTATGTGCAAGCCATGCCCCTCGTAAATTTTATTTTAAAACCCAAATAAACTTTACGTTTAAATCAACTAGATAGATTCTTATATGCATCACAAAAAAAAAAAAGCTTGTCCTCTGGCAGCACCCGCAGAGTGGGACCCTTGGTCCCGTGTGGAAGCAGTGTCTCTTTGCAGATGTTTCACAAACCTCCTACTGAGTTGGGTCCAAAACTCTGCAGTCAGCAAAGTTTGGACTCTGCTGAGTGGAGAGCTCTAGCTCTGACTCACAGGGAGTGCAGCTGACCTCTGCAGAGTGACCACTGCTTCTCAACCAACCGCAAGTTTTTTTTTAATCAAGCTGTAGCTGCTTAGATCTGCAAGAATTTGAACATATTTTGTTTTGATGCATCTGGAGCTGATTTCACCTAAAGGTTCAATTGGGCTTAAGTTTATTGTAAGAAAGCTTAAAAACTGGCAAAGAGAAAAAGAAAAAACAAATCTGGGACTTTTTAGGTGGCATTCATACATTTAACAATGGCTTACATAAAATACTTTCTGTTTCAGGCTCCATTCACACTTGTACGACTTGTCGTTCCCCATATGTTCCAATGATACCCATTCATATATGCGCAACTTAAAGTTGCAGCAACTCCAAAGTAGTCCATGCACTACTTTGGTCCGACTTTCATACAACTTGAGGGTCATAGACTTCAATGTTAACCCTCAGGAGTTGCATGAAAGTCGTACCTGAATTTTACACAAAGCAACTTGTGTGCAACAGTTGTCCATTATCACTGATCAAAGCCAAAATTGTATCCAAGTTTCACCCATCCAAAGTTGCACCAAAGTTGCACTCCAAATCAGCGCAACTTTGGAGTTGTACAAGTGAGCCTCAATAATTTTTCTCCCTTCTCCTTTCAGGACAACACCTTGGAGAACGTAGCTCCATCTTTGAACAGGAAAAACTGCGTGACAACACCCCTTCAAAATCAGCTGCTTCCACCATGCCATCAGTTTTAGTGTTTCTTCCGCCATGGTGGAAGCACTGCTGGGGAACCAGAGGGGCTGCGCTCTCTCCAAGGAGGAGGTTTTGGCAGTACCTTTGTTGTTTCTGTATCAGACCAGCCCAACTCCCTCCCGCACGAGAGGGGGGTTGCTCTGGTGCCCGTTCCTTCGCCGGCTCACAGGAGTACCGGTCCACTGGTGGTCATCCACCCCATGTGCTCGGGGGGCCACGGGTGTGCTCAGATAGTGCCAGGTCTTGGCATGTCGGCAGAGACTTCCGGCGGGACATAGCAGCACGTGGTTCCGGCTGCTGGTAAGCAGGAGGAAAGGGCGGATCATCTGTCCAGGACTTCCTTCCGCTTCTGAGCAATGGACGCCAGAGGAGCTGCATTTAAGGAGACACACAGGCGGCTGCAGTGGCACTCGGGATGGAGGAGATGGAGTCGTCAGCAGCGATGGCGGATGCAGGCGCCCAGGTTCCCAGCCAGGCCCAGGTAGAAGTGCAGAGGCACCTCTTTCCTTTCTTCACTGGGTGATTGTTTTTGATGATGATTAGAGCCTGCAGCTGTCTGCTAGGATGATACGTTCCGTTAGCAGTTCTGCATGGAGGGAGACTCTGGGGCACGGTGGGGAGTAGGCTTTGGGCACTGTGTTTCTTTTTTCTCTACTTGCAGTAGTATCTTGCCCTAATAGAGGTATGGGGGTTGTTTCTGTCTTACAGAAAGCCACCTCCAAAACAGATAGAACTGCAAGAAGAAAATGCCCTTCATGCAAAAACCCATTAAGGGACTCATGGCCCAAACTTTGCAGATCTTGCATCGCCGGTTTAGTAAGGGAAGAGTCCACACAGGAGTGTAAGAAGCTCTTTTCCCCAATGAGAAAGGAATTAGCAGAGACCCTAGGGACAGTACGTTCCCTTATGAAAAAACAGGGCCAGAGTTCCAGCCAGGAACAGAGCTCCCAACGTCTAGATAAAAACTATCGCTAGCAGAAGTGTATGACTTACTAAAAGCGGTCTATACCACTTTAGGAATTCAAGAAGAGAAAGTCCAGCTGTCATTACATGACAAAATGTACCAGGGGCTAGAGGAGACAAAACATAGAGTTTTTCCTTTCCATAAAGTCCTGATCGATACAATTAAGAAGGAATGAAAGGATCCAGAGAAAGGACAGCTTTTTTCTAGAGCCCTCAAAAGAAGGTTGGGTGGGGTGCTCACCTCGAAGAGCGGACAACACAGAGAGTTTGGTCCAAGCCAGAAGCAAAAAGGTCCTCAAATTGGAGGGAGTTAAAGGCTATCCATTTAAGCCTTCTATTCTTCCAGCAGGCCCTAAAAGAACAGCATGTCCAGGTGTTGACGGACAACAAGACGGCAGTATTATACCTAACAAAGCAGGGGGGCACAAGGAGCAAGACCCTGATGGATCCAGGGTCTTCAGATGCAGTCCATCTGAAGGACACGGAAAACACCCTAGCAGACCTCAGCAGAAGAGAAGTAAGGGAAGCGGAATGGTCGTTAAACCAAGAGTTATTCGAGACGATCACCGAGAGTTGGGGCCTTCCTCAGGTGAGCTCTTTGCAAACCAAATAAATGCAAAAACATCAGCCTTCTTCTCTCTCCAGAGACAAGAGCTGGGAGTAGATGAATTGGCTCACAAATGGGACTTCCCCCTGTCTCACGCTTCCCCCGTTTCCACTAATACCAAGAGTGTTGACAAAATTCAGAACAGAGTCCACAGATGTGATCCTAATTGCTCCCTATTGGCCAAAGAGACCCTGGTTCTCTACCCTATTGAATCTCTTAGCAAAACCTCCCTGGAGATTACCAACCAGGGAGGACCTTCTGGGTCAGGGTCAGAGTCTCCATCTCCATCCAGATCCAGCGTACCTCAATCTAACCGCCTGGTTTCTGAGGAAGAAATTTTAAGAAAAAGGGGGCTATCAGAAAAACTTAACACCCTTATTGCAAGTAGGAAGAAGGTCACTAGAGCTATTTACTTCAAAGTCTGGGCGTTTTACAATTCCTGGTGTTCCAGCAGGAACTTTAATTTCGTTAGCACTATTTCAGTTTTAGAATTTCTCCAGGAAGGAATGGAGAAAGGTTTAGCAGCAAGTACTCTCAAGATGCAGGTAGCTGCATTATCAGTTTTTTTGGAGAAAACTGTCAAGGGAACCCTTAATAGTCACATTTTTTAAGGCTATGGCAAAAATTAGGCCTAGGCCTCTTATTAATTTTCCCAAGTGGGATTTATCTTTGGTTCTTACTAAACCACCTTTTAAACCTCTAGAAGTGACACTTAAAGATTCCTAACCCTTAAAACAATTCTCCTGGTTGCAATGATGTCTGCACGTAGAATCAGTGAAATACAGGCATTATCAATCAAGGACCCCTTTATGAGATGTCTCCCGGACAGGATAGTGCTGAGGACAGATCCAGCCTTCCTCCCTAAGGTGTCTTCGGTTTTTCACCGCACACAGGAGATCATACTCTCGACTTTCTGTCCCATACCATCTGGGCCGGGAGAAGAAGCCTTCCATACTCTTGACGTCGGAAGGTGCCTCCTAAAGTATTTGGAAGTATCAAAGAATCTCAGAAAGACATCTCTTTTTGTCCTAATGGAAGGAAGTCACAAAGGGGAGAAAGCTTCCAAAAGTACCCTAGGAAGGTGGTTAGAACAGGTGATTAAAGAAGCGTACCTGTCCTTAGGGTTAGAGCCTCCGGATGGTATATCGCCTGATTCTACACGGGCAGTGGCAGCTTTGTGGGCAGAGAGGGCATCAACAGAGCAGATATGCAAGGCTGCCACGTGGTCCAGTTTTTCAACCTTCATAAGGCACTAAAGGTTAGATCAGCCTCAGATCAGTCCTTTGGCAGGAAGCTTTTACAAGCAGTGGTCCCACCCTGAAGTAAGTTCTCGGTTATCAACTCCAAGGTGCTGTCCTGGAAGGCGAAGGGAGAAAACCTTAGTTAGACTTACTGGTGACTGTATTTCTACGGGCCTTTTAGGACAGCAGCCTACTGCCTTGAAAGGCTCATAGAAATACAGTCACTGGTAAGTCTAACTAAGGTTTTTGTTTGTACCACACAGAAAACTTTTTACACACTTCCTCTTTCATACTTGTACGACCTGAAAGTAGTGCGACTTTGCCGCATGACTTTGATGCAACTTGAAGCAATGCCTGTGTAATCTTGAGGTCTATGGACCTCAAGTCGCATCAAAGTCAGACCAAAGTAGTGTAGCGACTACTTTGAAGTCGCACAGATATGAACGATACTCATTGGAAATCATGGTGTACGACTTCTCATGCGACTTTGCAGTCCCAAGTCACACAAGTGTGAAAGAGGACTAGAAGCGTAATTAAATAGGTTGCTTACATACTGTAGATCATGATATTACCCCTAAGGTAATAAACTGATTTTTTTATATTTTATTTACATTTTGTATTACATATTTCTTTTTTATCAAATTACAGGACTGAAAAAACAAACACATTTTACTGTGATTTGTATTAAAAGGCATGCATTTTAGAGCTGCTGCAAAAGTTGGCCTTTTAAAGCAATGCCCATGTACACAAAACTTAATAAAAGGTACATCCACTACACTTTGCATAACATACTGTACCAGTGCCTGATCATTTTTGGGTAGTTTTTTTTTTTTACTGGAAATCTCATTCAGTAGTGAACAGAGCAGTAGACCAAAACTATACTAGAGCATTAGTAGCTAACATAGCAGTAAAATTATTTAGCATAACTGTAAACAACTGCCTTGAGTGCGCTACCTGCTGGCTGCAAGTAGTAAATTTGACGTATTCATATGTACCTGCTAAAAATAACACAAATGTATTTACAATTTTATTTTTCAGTCCTGAGCTTGAAAAAATAAGGAAAATATGTTGAAAATCTATACATTCCTTATACCTGTAGAGATTTAACTACCGGGGACCCTGAGAGCAACAACTGTTATGTGTTTTAACTCTCATGGATTTTCCAAACACTGTACTATGCCCTTGAATAAAACATGCCTGATAATAGCCTGTCATTGTTCCTGTCCTTCACTCTGTTATTTACCAGCAACATCTGCTTCCAGCAAACAGACAGGCAATGCATTTAGATGTTTTTTTTCTTTTACTAATGTACAGTACTTTGTAGGTGTGCATCACTAGGAAACATACCTGCTGGCCATTCTATATCAACTGGGACCATAAACTAAGGATGTCTTTATCCAAATGCAACAAACTTTTGTATATTGTTTGTATCTGAGTATTAACACCTAAAAGACAATTCTAGACAATTTGTTTTTTTAAAGGGATCGCCCAGCAGGTTTATAAAAGAAGAAAGAAACTCTGCCTGTAATACTAATCTCCTTTCCGATACTGTCCCATCATGGTAATTCCTTTCCACCACCAGATAGCTTCACTGGCTGTCATTATGCCCATAAGACTGAGGGTTTCATGGACCTGTTCCATGAGGGGGCTTCACAATGGTGCCTAGCAAGTGACTCTTTCCCCTTCCCAACATGATGCAGCACTGGGAGACCAGGCAGCAGATAGCCAGGTGAGGGTCCTTAGCCTTGGGAAAGCTTTAAAAAGATCAGTTTGAAGTGTACACAAGGCTTGCATTCACTCTAGCCGGTCAACAGAATGGAGGGGGAGAGAATAGATAGTGAGTATATGCAGTTGGCAGGAATTAGAGGGAGGTGCATGAACCTTAGAATCAAGCACAACTGCTCTTTAATGAACTTCCACTATGTAGGCTTTTATTCTCTATATTACTTTTAAATTTTCACTTTTTTAATTTACTTTTGATTATGCTTGTTAGGCTACAATATGCATTGTTCATTTTGTATTTTACATGCTTATTGTTACAGTTCAGTTGGAATTATTTGTTTATTGTGTTTTTGTCCTGATGAAGAGAGCGCATGACACCCAAAACATGTTGGCCCATATAGCTCCAGTGTTATAATGAAGATCTTTAACTGTGTTGCATACAGTCCCCCAGAGCAGGGGTCTCCAAGCTTTCTAAACAAGGGGCCAGTTTACTGTCCTCCAGACTTTAGGAGGGCCAGACTGTGGCCAGTGGCCTAATGGCACATAATTGGGAGGCGCGCCTGCTGAACCCGGGAGAGCAGGCAGCCTTCCGATGACGTCACACAAAAACGTGGCGGCATGGGATCAAAGGGTGTCAGAAAAGAAGAGGATCTCAGCAGAACAACGCTAAACTCGCTGGGTGAGTAAGTCCCTGAATTGTGCAGAAGACACTCATCAGGAACCAGGGGTTTAAAAATAATTAGGGGTGGGTGAGAATCCGCTCTAACTTCCTCATATAAGTGTAGCGCTGCGCTATCCTCGGTGGAGCCGCTTAAAGTGTAAGTTCACCTTTACAGAAAATCTGTTAGGTGAAATTACACTGGACCCCCTTCCCATCACACCTAGTCCTGCTAACCTGGAGTCCGGCGATCATCTGTTCTGACAGATCGTATAGCCGCTTTACTAGTCCGAGGATTGAAATCCCCGCGGCTTTCTCTCCTCTTCACCTGCAGTGACAGGACGGGCAACGCGGGTTCTGATTGGTCAGCGCCGCCCAAACGTACCTCCTGACATTTTGGGGATTAAGCTGAGGGGATTTACAAGGTCTCCTAGTGGATGATTGCTGGGCTCCAGGTCAGCCGGACCAGGGGGGGGGGGGTGAAGAGGGGGTACAGTATCAGTTCACTTTACAGATTTTTCTGTAAAGGTGAACTTACCCTTTAAGTATG
Source organism: Lithobates clamitans (assembly GCA_037952925.1). Classification (NCBI taxonomy): domain Eukaryota; kingdom Metazoa; phylum Chordata; class Amphibia; order Anura; family Ranidae; genus Lithobates; species Lithobates clamitans. Next base: position 1,440,147 of record JBBGZY010001849.1, on the reverse strand, counting down.
TTTGTTGCATACTCTGCCTCTCAACCCCAATAACAGTCTTAGCCCCCTCTGGCACACCTGGCAATAGTGTAAGTGCAAGGACCAATGAGAAACACACACGTTATGATAAATCACAGAAATTGTCTTTACTGCAATATTTCTGTGGAAAAGAGTAACAGACAGTAACAATATATATTCAAGTAATGCAATTGGAGAGCAATAACTGAGATTAAGAGCAATACAGCTCAATACTATATTCAGGCTGCTTTCAGGGGATTCAAAACCTGGGAATAACCCCAAAAGCAGAGGCAAACACTTCAATAACAATAAATCAGAATATGGCAATCTGTACCAGATTGGTTACCTCTACTCAGATTGGCTCTATGAGTCCAGGCAGGAGGAAAGCAGAGGAATGACCCTCTCTTATGTCAGACCTCTTTCTCCTATTCCCTGACACCACAGGCCCAATTACCAACACTGTACTTAAAGCAACACTTAAGGAGGAAGCTTCCAAGGCAAACTATCCCGCACACCCAGTACATATACAGAGCCCTGGACATGTGTGTGCATTGCCGTAGGGCACTAGTAAATTCAGTCCCTTGGAAGAAGGATGAGGCCTTGGATCTTTAGCTAGCCACTTTAGTTGGTGCACTTAAACTCCTGAATGGCAGGGCAAAGCAATAAAACCGGCCTGGATTTTCGAACAGAGAATGCAGGATTTTCCTCATCAAGGTGAATAAGGACAATGGTGTCTGTACACAGTGTCCCCACATCCAGACATACAGGCGCCTGCAAGGTAACTAAGAGCAATGATGTCTGTATACAGTGTTCATAGAGCTGGATGAGCAAAGCAAAGCAACTCTGTGTGCAGTGTCCTTGTTTCCTGCAAATGGGCAAGTGCCCTCTCACCAAATTCTACAGTCAAGGCCCAAACGAACGTCCCGGAACAGGCGGGGACTTCTAGTGACCCGACTGGTCACCTTGCGCTGGAACACTTCACACTGAAGGTGAAGGTACGCCTGAATGTGCACCTGGAATCCCCCTGTCTCTGGCTGGATGTCCCGACTGACTGTAGACACCTGGAACAGTGCAGTGGACTGACCTGGAAGGCAGCACCTCTCCCCTGGGTCCAGTCCCTTCTCCTGCCTCGTGGTGACTGAATTCCCTCAGGAAATCAAGATGGAGTCCTTTACTTTCTTTAATCCTGAGGGCAACTGGTCTGTGTCCATAGAAAGCTATAGGGCCCTTTTAGATGGGGACTACATGTCCCAGAATTCTTTGCAGCTGCTGTTAAAGTCCTTCTCATTGGTTCCTGTAATTACCTTCTCTCTGATTGGCTCCCTCTTCTCCTGCCAATAGGAACACAGGGGAGGATGCAGAGTGAGCAGCTCTGTGTGAGTCAGTGAGGAGAAGAAAAATGATGGGGTGGGGAGTCCTCTGCAGACACTGACAGTCCTCTATCTCCCTCAGGAGCTAATGCACTCATGGCGGCCAGCTTGACAAGGCCGCGGGAAAAACAGGGCACCCATTACACAAGCATGCATCCAGTGAAGTTGGACCCATACTTCATATAAGTTGAATGGTCAAGAAGTGACACCAGAAGCTGAACATGATAGGCATGGAGTTAGGAGAGCTTCTAAAATAGAGCCCACTATTCTGGTACAATTCTCTTAAACACTGTAAGAAAAGAATATAATACAAATTTTCCATTAAAATGCCCGACATGTCCTCACCCTTGGTTGATGCGACATGTTGACGCGTGGTTGGCATGCCATGTTAATTAGTATCTAAGTACAGAAAAAATACCAAAGATTATGTGGAGGAAAGTTATCTGGTGTATCTCAGTTCACCGACTCTTCACAATTATTGTCACAGTTTGAACATAAGAAAGGAATGTACCCGCAAGCGGACCATCACTCAGATGGGAGTCTTAATAAGATTACCACTCGCTTAAAACAGTTGTTTCAATTGTCTCTTTATACATAGCTTTCCTCTTGCAGAAACATCTCACGCTGGTTTATATACTTTCCAAGACAATTTATTTGTTGAGATAGCGTTAGTGTAATGTTTTGTTATCCTGTTTTGCATAATTGCTTTGACATAAGATAATGCCTGCTTGAAGCCAATTCCTTGGTCATGCAGATTTTTTTTTTATAATGACCAGTCCCTAAACACTAAAGACTTTTACTAACATAAAAAAAATTATGTTTGCATGATACACATATTGGTATTAAGATTAGGCTTACAGGTATGTGAAATCTGTATGTGATATCCTTTAATGTTCACTCCAGTGACATATCGCCAGAAACAGCAGGTGACAAAACAATTCCCCTAATGGGCATTGCCTCCTCACTGACCCTAAAATCTGCAGTATCTCATTTGCTAGTGAAGACTGGAGAGGCCATGACAGAATGACTTTCCAGGTGAAAGTGACCTCCTAGGGTCCATTCACACCATTGATGTTCAGGGTGTTAATGCAGCCCATTCATTTGAAAGGGCTGCCTAACATGGTGCATGTACCATTTATGGCAGCACACCGTAACAAAATGGAATGCAACTCACATTACTGCAATGTATGTATTATGTGAATGGGTTGTTAGTGATTCTGTCATGGTAAAGTTGTTGCTATTCACTACTAGCAACAGGATCGCTTATTTGACATGGTGTAAGGTATCTGTGACAGGTAGTGTCCGAAGTGGAGCTTGTGTGCTGAGGATTCAGGCGAAAACTCATTCAGGCAGATCAGGTTAGCAACAGATCAGGCAAAGCAGTACACAATCGAAATCCAGAGAGTGGTCAGGCAGGCAAAGGTCATACACGAGCTGGCGGTGAAGTACAAAATCAGCAGGCTAGAGAGCAGTCAGGAATTCAGGCAAAAGTTCATATACGGTATTCAGAGTCACAAAGCAGTCACAACACCCAGGGAGCTAGTCCAACAAACGGGCACTGAGAGATAGGAAGTGCTGCTATTTATGGGCTGCTTTGATTGTAGATTGTCCATAGCTGGCAGCAGGTGGGGCTAGTGAGTAAGAGGCTAGTGGGGCTAGTAAGTAAGACTGCAGCTGTGGGACCAGGAACATCCCGGTTCGAATACCCCCAGGTATATGACACATGGCCCTACTGGTAATCGTTGACTTTTTACTTGTGTCTCCAAAAAAATTGAAAGTGTATATAAAGCCAATAGTTTTGTTTCGTTTTGGATAGAATATGGAAGATTTAGAACTTTTACCAGGTTTTCTCTGCTCTTGGTTTTCTCTGCTCTTGGTTTTCCCAGTACAGACAGTGATGAATAAAAAACACATTTTTTGAATTGTCACTAGAACAGAAGGCGAGGGAAAGTTTTGCTTTACATACACTTTAAGGGCCAGTGTACATAAGCTTTTGTACATGTGAGAACAGTTTTTTCTTCTCATACAAGTAATGGCAATGAAAAGCATCTTGAAGCAGGTTAGAAGGAGGTTAAATACACCGAAGAAGAAAGTTAGAATCATCTCAGTGTGATTGCAAATCTATCTGAAGTGCACACGGAATGTCTATCTACCATACACAAGAAGAGAAGGGGGAATCTGGTGGAACATTTAGCAAACTTATCATAAAATCCACAAATGACAAACTTTAATACAAACAACAATTTGCGATCAATGGGAGGAGGCTAAGGATTAAGAAACAAAGAACATGGGGAGCTGGGCACTGACAGAGAAGACATACCTATGCAAAAAAATTGGGAAATAAATAACATTTGGCGCAGAGAGTGTCATTCATTTTATGCCACTTCAACAACAACATGAGAAAAACACCTATTCTTTAAATTACATGCTTCAGAGATACCTTTAAGTTATATGTATGTTTTCTTTGGTAGCTTTTACTGCAACATGTTTTTTTTATATAGCAGTAATAGGCCAGAGTTGAACGATTGAAGCAGTAGACAGAACAGATATAAAAGCTATCAGAAGGTTTAAATATAAGCTAAATCTCTCAAATTCATAACAATTGCCAAATAGTATTATTATTATTATTATTCAGGATTTATATAGCGCCAACAGTTTACGCAGCGCTTTACAATATAAAAGGGAGACAATACAGTTATAATACAATACAATACAATAGGATTAAGAGGGCCCTGCTCAGAAATAGTAGTAAAATATGTTTCATGAAGTTCACAAAAACACTTCAAAACCGCAACTCCACAATCCAGAGACAATGCTATTGTTATGAAGAATTAGAAAATAAGGATTCATATTTCATAGACAATAGTTAGACATATAGCACAGTGGTTAGAAAGTATGTAAGCAGCTTGACTGGACAGCAATGTAAGAGGGAGGGACAAGGCAGGTTAAAAATATAATAATAATAATTACAGTGGATTATGTTAGAGACAAGAAGCAGAAATATTACAGAAACATGCTGAACATCTTGTAAGCCTTTAGTAGGTCGCATCTGAAGAGTGAGAGACAAGGAACTTTTTATCCAGAAATAAAAATTGCAGTGGATTATGTCAAAGACAAAAGCCAGCAATAAAGCGCAGATACAATGCATATCATGTAAGTGGTTTTGTAGGCCACATTTGAAGAGAGAGAGACAATAACTTTTTATCCAGATATTAAAAGTATAGTCGATTAAGGTCAGAGACAAGAGCCTGACCTGTCAGCCTATCAGTGCTCAAACCATATGCCACACACTGCATCAAATTGGTCTGCATGGCTGTTGTCCCAGAAGGAAGCCTCTTCTAAAGATGTTGCACAAGAAAGCCCGCAAACAGTTTGCTGAAGAAAAACAGACTAAGGACATGGATTACTGGAACCATGTCCTGTGGTCTGATAAAACCAAGATAAACTTTTTTGGTTCAGATGGTGTCAAGCATGTGTGGTGGCAACCAGGTGAGGAGTACAAAGACAAGTGTGTCTTGCCTACAGTCAAGCATGGTGGTGGGAGTGTTACGGTCTGGGGCAGCATGAGTGCTGCCGACACTGGAAAGCTACAGTTCATTGAGGGAACCATGAATGCCAACATGTACTGGGAAGGTGGAGGATCGCAAGGTCTCTAACATCCACCAGCTCCGTGATGTCGTCATGGAGAAGTGGAAGAGGACACCAGTGGCAACCTGTGAAGCTATAGTGAACTCCATGCCCAAGAGGGTTAAGGCAGTGCTGGAAAATAATGGTGGCCACAAAAAATATTGGCACTTTGGGCCCAATTTGGACTTTTTCACTTAGGGGTGTACTCACTTTTGTTGCCAGCGGTTTAGACATTAGGGTGTATGTGTTGAGTTATTTTGAGGGGACGACAAATTTACACTGTTATACAAGCTATACACTCACTACTTTACATTGTAGCAAAGTGTAATTTCTTGTGTTGTCACATGAAAAGATATAATAGAATATTTACAAAAATGTGAGGGGTGTACTCACTTTTTTGAGATACTGTATATCACTTTCTTGGTGGGGAAATCGGTAAACACATTACCACCACCTAGTGTCAGAACCATTATTACAATATAATATATGAGAATTATTGTTGCACATACAGTTTGTCTGTATAAACAGCATGCTAACAATTAGCCATATAGTGTAACTGACAAGTAGGGATAATCCTAGAGTTGGTCTGAACATGGAAGGCGGCTCTCAGTGCTATTCCAATTAGCTGGGGGCAAGAAATTCCCTGCAGCTAAATTTATAAAAAGGGGTGGGAATGCTTATGACATCACTGATCTAATATGATCAATGTGGCACCTGTTTGGCCAAACATGGGTTTGGTTGGAGCCCAAGCACAAACCCATGCTCATCTCTATGGACAAGAAGGAAAAGTGTTACCCCCTGTAAGGTTTTATCTATAACATGAATTTTACAAATTTTAAAATTGGTTCTGCTTTACCACACCTCAGTACTCCAATGTTGTTCATGAGGATGCTTTCATCACATGCTGCTCATACAGGTGCTCTTTAAATACTAAAATGGGGCCAAACAGCTCTTAATTACTTTCCTAAACCTACTATTTGTATATCAGAATATCAAAAGGGAACTTTTGAATCACAAAAAAATAAATAACTTTGCTAGCCTATACGCAGCATTCTCAGATGAGAGATTTGCCCCGTAAATTGCATCCAACATTATGTAATGTCCCCACTTTAATAACTCCTTAGCTCGTGGCACTGAGCTATCCCTTGATAATTTAAAAATTACAGTTGCAAGAGTTAGAAGCAATGTACAATGAAAAGCAATATACACAAAAGAATTGATTGCACCCTTTGGAAATATTTCATTTAGTACGAGCGGTTTGTTTGCTGAGCGTGTTGTAGAAATAAAATATAGGAGGAGATTAGTATTGGATGCAAGTGCACAGGCATGGCTAAGAAAGTAAAATATTTCTCCAAAGACAAATTAGGAGCAAAGCCCACTAGACCTTTTTTTTGTTTAACCTGCTGACATAATGACATGGCGTGTCTGATAAATTGCAGGGTATACCTGACAAAAATAATTGAGGTTTTTCTTACTAAATAAACAGGTCTGAACTAGGTCTGTTGAAAATTATTAAAGGGAAACTGTTGTGCATTTTCTGTAGGTATTAATTTTGTGCTATTATTGTAACACAACCTCTTTAGCGGAATTTTGGCACAATTTTCATATTTTCTACATGCTTGGGATGCCATACTTTCATGACTACATATAAGTGTGCCCTCTAGTGGTATCCCGGGGGCAGTACAATTTAAAGAGTGTTTGATCCAAAAATCGATTTTTAAGTATGTTTTGCATCATGCCACACTATATCATTTTTTAGGTAAATAATTTTTTGAGAAACTGTTGCTAAGTTTCTTGCCTAGAAATCCTACCAGTAGCAACACATATGCTAAGCCACTGTCTTGCAATTAACTGCAGCGTTGTCAGCCTGCTGTGTAAGCTCCTTTATTTGGCTTTTGGGTTGGCTACCAGGTCTGTGCATGCCCTCTGCAGACCTGAACACTACAAAAAGTGTGTAAGGTGTGAACCAGCCCTTAAAGCTGAACTCTGGGATAAGCAAATATTGTTTAAATGCGAGAAGCATTTGTATTTTTACTGGAATGCTGGTGTGCTTTGTGTATTTTTTTCCAGGTCTGTGCAGTAATTAAGATTAAAAATTGTATCTATGCAGGAGCTTCCTGTAATAAAGACCAATCACTGCTGCTCTCTCTCCTTCTGCAGGGGTCTTGTATCCACCCCTTCCTGTAGGCAGCCTGTAGTGGGTGGGGCCTACTGAGTTCCTCCTAAGTTCCACTGTCTTCTCAGGCTATATACAGATGATGTCACTTTTTCAAGGTAATATCTAGGTATGTAAAGGCAGTTGGTGCACACAAAGTGGATTAGTTCAGCTTTTAGTTTAAGTGTTTGTTAACTTAACATTTCATATTCCTAATATGTGCCTGTTGAACCATGTACTTGTATGAAAAAGTCTTTATGTGAAATCCCTGGTGTTCCTGCCAGTCTTTCGGCTTGCCTATTAAAACTGACCACACTGAGCAGGAGAGAACAGCATGGTCAGTTCCCTAGCTATGCTGGGAACTCAGCCTGCTCTCCAATGATCAGACTTGTCCTGACACACCTCCCCTGCACAGCCTTTCACTGGGAATCTCAGTGTACTGCTGTTTCTCCTCCCCCCAGCTTTTATGCAGCTGAGAACAGAGGGAATGTGATCACTTATAAAAAAGGGGGGGGGGAAAGGTCTTTATCATTTTTTTTATATCTATACAAAAATGTTGTTCCTTTCATGTCTATTGTTTTTTTTAACAGAAAACGTTTTATTTAAGGTTTGTCAATAACAATACAGCTCATGAAAGTATTGATAACAGTGTACAGTATATCAAGTAAGATGGTACAATCACATCTATTCACCGAACTCTGAAAAGTGTAGTACATATTGGATAGTGCCCCATTATAAGATTCATGCACATATTCCCTACCAACCAAGGTATAGGAGCGTCAGTGTAACGCTTCTCCAATAGACATATGGAAAATGCCTGCATTAGGGCGAGAGAGAACTATATGTTCTAGGGTTCCACCAAGATAAAGACTAGGGAGATAAGGATGAGAGGAGAAAGAACGAGGATGGGGGAGGGGGGGCAAGATATTAAAAGGGGGCGGGAGCGGGGAAAAAGGAAGGGAAGGGAAGAAAACACAGAGGGGGGGGAGGCACTCTAAATAACCTCTCATACTCCATCTATACGTTCCGTCCATATGCATCTATCCATGTTGATCACACCTTGTCAAACTTCCACGGGCAATTCCTGCTCTCATATGTAATTTTGTAAAGGGGTTTAACTGAGTTGATAGTTTTGCTCCACATTGCTATCGTCGGGGGTGTGGGACATTTCCACCACATGAGAATCTCTCGTCCTGCATAAAACAGGGCATAAGTGAGAAACAGCTTGGTATAACAATCTGCTTCCACATCCTCCATGTGGCCTAACAAAGCAAACAAGGGTTCACTACGTAGTGGGAGATCGCACAATTGACTGAGGGTTTGCAGAACCAAGCTCCAGAATGGCACAAGTACCAGGCATGACCATACCATATGGAAAAAATCACCAACTGTGACAGCACACCTTGTACATCTGAGCTCAGCCAGAGGGAATATATTAGCTAAACGTTGAGGGGTATAATATACTGCAAAAATTAGAGTTGTATAAAGCGGTCTTTAGCGGAGATCATCGCGGTTACATAGGTTGACACACAGTCGTCCTAGTCCTCCTCACTAAGCTCTTCCCACCAGCGCTGAAAAATACGGGTAGTCTTATACCGAGTACACGATCGGACATTCCAACAACGACATCCTGTGATTTATTTCCGACGGATGTTGGCTCAAACTTGTCTTGTAAACACATGGTCAGACAAATGTTGTCGGAAATTCCGAACGTCAAGAGCGCGGTGACGTACAACACGTACGACGAGCCGAGAAAAATTAAATTTAATAGCCAGTGTGGCTCTTCTGCTTGATTCCGAGCATGCGTGGAATTTTGTGCGTTGGAATTGTGCACACACGATCAGAATTTCCGACAACATATTTTGTTGTCGGACATTTGAGAACCAGCTCTCAAATTTTTGTTGTTGGAAATTCCTACACACGGTCATAATTTCCGACAATAAGCTCCTATTGAACATTTGTTGTCAGAATGTCTGATCGTGTGTACGTGGCATTAGTGTCATGGGCCAAGGATAGGCAAAGGCACAACGACGACAGAGGCTATCCCATCACCCGTGAAGCAAGGAGACATTCAATCGGATCTGACATCAGCGTAAATGATTCAGGGAATTGGGCACATAAAGAATTTTTCAGCTGCTAATATCTAAATAGCATATTGTGTGGTAGGGCATATTCTCACTGCATATCATCAAACAACCTCACCTTCCCCTCAGAAAAAAAACGTGTTTTAATGTTGTCACTCCCTTAACTACTCCCCTCTCATGGAGGGAGAAAAGATGGGAATAAGATGGGAGTAAAGATGTTTCTACTATACTTCTGGTGATGTACGCAGTATAAAATAAACAGTGCAGGCGGTGTACACAGTATCTAATACAGTGTGTACAGTTTCTACTACACTTCTGGTGGTGTACACAGTACACAATACAGTGCAGCCGTAGTACAGTTTCTAATATAGTGCTGGCAGTATACACAGTATCTAATACAGTGTGCACAGTTTCTACTACACTTCTGGTGGTGTACATAGTATAAAATACAGTCCAGCCATTGTACAGTTTCTAATACAGTGCAGATGGTTTACACAGTATTTAATACAGTGTGTACAGTTTCTACTACACTTCTGGTGGTGTACACAGTATACAATACAGTGCAGCCATTGTACAGTTGCTAATACAGTGCAGGCGGTGTAAACAGTATCTAATACAGTGTGTACAGTTTCTACTACTTCTGGTGGTGTACACAGTATAAAATACTGTGCAGGCGTTGTACAGTTTCTAATACAGTGCTGGCAGTGTACACAGTATCTAATACAGTGTGCACAGTTTCTACTACACTTCTGGTGGTGTACATAGTATAAAATACAGTGCAGCCATTGTACAGTTTTGAATACAGTGCAGACAGTGTACACAGTATCTAATGTATCTAATACAGTGTGTACAGTTTCTACTACACTTCTGGTGGTGTACACAGTATACTATATAGTGCAGCCATAGTATAGTTGCTAATACAGTGCAGGCGGTGTACACAGCATCTAATACAGTGTGTACAGTTTCTGATACACTTCAGGTGGTGTAAACAGTATCTAATACAGTGTTTACATTTTCTAATACACTTCAGGTGGTGTACACAGTATCTAATACAGTGTAGTGTGGTGTTGCAAAACAAAATATACATCATGTCTGGAAGGCCACCAAGGAGAGGCAGACGCTCACAGGCCACTAACAGAGGGCAAACAGCCTCCGTTTCTACAGTCAACAGTGCTGGTCATGGACATGGTGCATTCTCTGCAGGTGGCCGTGGGGCACGCTTGTCCTTTTTTTTCTGCTGCTGGCCATGTTATTGAGCTAGAACATGTAGAAGAGTTGGTGGAGTGGATAACAAAGCTGTCCTCATCCTCCTCATCCTCTGTCACCCAGGCTCAGAGTAGTTTGCCTTCCAACGCAGCTGCCAAAGCAGCCTATTCCACCGGCTACTTGTCCACAGTCACTCCTTCTGTAGCCCCACCATCATGCGCGGAGGAGTCCCCAGGATTTTTTGAACGCAGTGTCGGGTACATGCTGCTGGAGGATGCGCAGCGATTTGAAGGCTCTGATGTTGGTTCCCAGGTTGAGGAAGGGAGTAACGTGAGCCTAGAGAGAGGGGGTGCCCAAGAAGGATAAGAAACTGGCAGTCATGTTCCCCCAGCTGCAGCATACTTCCAAGTTTGCTCCAGTGACGAGGAGGGAGGGAATGATGAGGTCACTGATACTTGGGTGCCTGAGAGAAGAGAGGAGGAGGAGGCACACCTCCAACGAGAAATTCTTAAGACACCTTCAGAATTTATTTACAAAACGCCAAAAACATTCTCACAAGCATGAAAGGATAAAACGGATGTCATATACATCTCCAGCATCCAGGATGACATATCCCTGCGGTAGAACCACTGACAAGTTTTGGAAGGCAAGCTCTGAGGAAGGGGGCTTGCCTCCCAAAAGGCACCAGCTGTCCTACTGCAGAGATATGTCATCCTCGATGCTGGAGATGTATATGACATCCATTTTATCCTTTCTGGTTTGTGACGTTTTTGGCGTTTTGTAAATAAATTCTTAAGGTGTCTAAGGTAATGCACTAGGCGTTTGCGCCCTTCTTTTTTATGTTTCCATTAAATAAATTAATTTAATTTAGAATTAAAATGAATAAATAGAATAAAATGTAATTAAAGAGTAACTTTAGTCCCCTTTAACCTTGGCCCAGCCCTTTCTCTGGCGCTGCTATCTTTGTTAGTCTGTCGGGTGTACAGATGTGCCAAAGGGCTCTGCACACCCACCAGCAGAGCCCTGCAGCACACCTGTGCATGGGTGGGGAGTGGTTTCTGCACATACACAAACATACAGATGTTTGGGACATTCATACCCGTTTAGACTTTTTACATGTGTGCATTTCCCACACCGGGTCCCAAAGCCCTGTGGCACATCTGTGCCTGTGCAGAATTCAGGGGAGGGGGAGCTGCATTCTCACCTGGGCACAAAAACCCTATGTAATAAAAATAAAATAATATCCAAATGTGAGAGAGGGACAGGGGAGAAGGCAGGGGAAAATACGTTTTCATTTAGGGTGAAGGCCTGCTTTAGGGTACTTGCACATGGTACTGCCATTTACTGATGTTAGAACATCAGTATTACTGGCTGAAATTTCAGGCATTTATTTTTATATATTCACATGTATTTGCATCATGCATGTATTTGTGCGCACGCGCATACAGGAGTAAAATAAATTCTGACCTCTCCAAATTTTGAAATACATTTTCTGAGGACTTTGTCCTCTTAAACATAAAGCAAAACTTTTAAAAAGCAAGCAGATAACATTACTGATAATTATAAGAAATGTAAGTCACATTTTTTTTTAGAATTAGAAATGTCGTTATTTTTAGTTAAAGTGTTTGTTCCAATTTAAGCTTTGATTGGCACAATGTTATGAACAAAAATATAAAGACTATTTCTCAGATTAGACAGAAATAGCGATATTGTACGATCGTGTGCCGGAAGCTTTCAATTGCAGCGAATGTTCTGAGCTATATTTGAATCACTGACAAAAAACAACTTTATCCAGGGAAAACTTCCTCCCTATTGTTTAAGTGAGGCTTGTACAAAGATATCCATACAGGTCAGCAGATCTAACATTGCAAAAATGTCTTTCATAAAAAAAATTCAAGGATTCATACATTTTGAAAAATCTCTAACCCTGCTAAAGCTGGCCATACATTATACAGTTTTCTTATTCAATTTCCATTAGATTTACTGTCAACTATGTAGTGCAAGGGCCTTCCTCATTGCATATAAATTGAAAGTGTTTATGTTTGAACTCATATTTTTTGGTTTTGGTAAATCTAAAGGAAAATTGTACAAGAAAAGCCAAATGAAGTAAGTCAGGGCCATAAATATTGGGACATCGACACAATTCTAATCTTTTTGGCTCCATACACCACCACAATGGTTTCATTGTGGGCCTCATCAGCATTATGGTTGCCCTCAAAGGGTCAGTTGTATCTGTAAGACTATAGAATTATATCCAGGGCTTTTTTAATAGAGAATAGGTGCAGGAACACAAACATGCCCCCTCCGAACAGCTTCTAACGGTGGGTGTCGCCAAATTGCACTAAATATCAGGAGTGCCTTACATGCGGAGTTCAGGGGTGCACTACATACATATTGCAGAGTTTGGGGTGTGCTACGTACAGAGTGCGGGGTTCAGGAGAGCGCTATATATAGAGTGCAGGATTTAAGGGTGCGCTATGTACAGAGTGTGGTGCAGAGTTCAGGGGTGTACTGTGTACAGAGTGCAGGGTTGAGGAGTGCAATGCGTACAGGGTGCAGAGTTCAGGAGTGTGCTGTGTACAGCGTGCAGGGTTGAGGAGTGCACTGTGTACAGAGTGCAGGGTTGAGGTGTGCACTGTGTACATGGTGCAGAGTTCAGGGGTGTACTGTGTACAGAGTGCAGGGTTGAGGAGTGCACTGTGTACAGAGTACAGGGTTGAGGCGTGCACTGTGTACAGGGTGCAGAGTTTAGGGGTGTGCTGTGTACAGAGTGCAGGGTTGAGGAGTACACTGTGTACAGAGTGCAGAGTTCATGGGTGTGCTGTGTACAGAGTGCAGGGTTGAGGAGTGCACTGTGCACAGGGTGCAGGGTTCAGGGGTGTGCTGTGTACAGAGTGCAGGGTTCAGGAGTGTACTGTGTACAGTGTGCAGAGTTCAGGGGTGTGCTGTGTACAGAGTGCAGGGTAGAGGAGTGCACTGTGTACAGATTGCAGAGTTCGAGAGGAAAGTTGTCTTTCTAAACACAGAAGGCTTTGGTGTTTACAAGTGACAGTGGTGAGCGAGGAGTGGAGGGAGAAAGCCAGAGGTAACGGAACAGACTTCTGCCACTTTTCACCTGAAAAAAAATCCCTGATTTCTCTCTGCTGCAATTTATTAGCCCTTACAAGTCTTGTCCCCTCGGCAGCCTGTGACTGGACAGTGAAAGGAGAAGCAGCAGACTGATGAGCTCATCCTCTGTCACTCTGCAATAATATGTGAACTTTTATGCCTGCTTTTAGTTCAGCTTTACATGTGTCTGTTATTCACCTCCATCTGAAAATTATAGTTGCCTGGCTGTCTCTTACTCCAATACTTCCAAATGACAACTTTAGGAGTTCTCATGGGAAGCTCTTAACGCCCCTCTGAAAAGCGATCATGGGTTCTGTGTGAGCGGTTTCCTCTCTGCACATGTAGTTGTTCACTTGGCACCACTGCTATTCATGGAACACCTTGTAACTTTTTCAATGAATACATGGTGTTTTCTAATTAGACAAGGTGGAGAGGAGGGGCACTGTTGTCATAATCTAGAATAATAGGACAAAGCATTGCATGTATTTTGTCTTCTGGGGAACACAACACACTAATAACAGAGAAGAGGTACCTGTAAAGCAGAGGTAGGCCTTTAGGAGGTGGAGGTCTACATGAATAACATGGAGGAGATCAAAGATCTCCAGGGTGCGCCTTTTTTTAATTATATAATTTTTTTACTAGCAAGCCCCCAATAAAGACCTATGCCGTGTACACACAAGCGGAATGTCCGTCAGAAAAAGTCAGACGGGAGCTTTTCATCGTATATTCCGATCGTGTGTATGCCCCATCGGACTTTTGATGCAGAAAATTCTGACAGACTTTGAAAGAGAACATGTTCTAAATTTTTCCGACTGAACCAATTCCTTTTGGGAAAACCGCTTGTCTGTATGCTGTTCCGACTTTCCAAAAACGGCGCATGCTCTGAAGCAAGTACGAGACGGAAGCTATTGGCTACTGGCTATTGAACTTCCGTTTTCTAGTCCCGTCATATGTGTTGTACGTCGCCGTTTTCTGGGCGGTCGGAATTTGGTGTGACTGTGTGTATGCAAGACAGCTTGAGCGGAATTCCGTCGGAACTCCGTTGGAAAAACCTTCCGACGGGAAAACTGCTGCTGACTGCTGAGCTCTCTGCATCCCTGATCTGCACGGCTTTTTCTATCACTGATCTGCCTGCCGGGCTCTCTCCTTCCCCGATCCGACAGCCACCGCAGCCCCAGTGAGCCCACACCTGCTGTTTCACTGAAAGAGGTAGCCCAGTACCAGAGCGCTCTCCTTCTCTACCCCGGACTTGTCACCACTGGGGAGGAGCAGTTTAAGCCCAGGTCGGCAATGCAGTGACTCGATCTACCCCTCATCAGGCCGCGATCAACGGGTAGATTGGGATTGACGGGTTGCCGATCTCGGCTGTAAAGAGTTACTTCACTTTTGTGGGGAAAAAAAAAAAAAAACACGTTTACAATTGGGACAAGTCAGATTTTTGGCATCCCCTCCCCTGCAACAAAAATGTCATTTTTGGTGAGTTACTTCTGAAGGGAAATCACGTCTAAAGAGATGCACTTTCCTTCATTAAAGCTCTGCAGGCTTCATTAGCAGTAATCAGCATGGGTTCATGAAGAATTATTTTTGCCAAACCAATCTATTAACCTTCTATGAGGAGGTGAGTTGCCATCTAGATAAAGGAAGGCCCGTAGACGTGGTTTATCTGGATTTTGCAAATGCATTTGACACAGTTCCCCATAAACGTTTACTGTACAAAATAAGGTTGGCATGGACCATAGGGTGAGTACATGGATTGAAAACTGGCTACAAGGGCGAGTTCAGAGGGTGGTGATAAATTGGGAGTACTCGGAATGGTCAGGGATGGGTAGTGGGGTTCCCCAGGGTTCTGTGCTGGGACCAATCCTATTTAATTTGTTCATAAACGACCTGGAGAATGGGATAAACAGTTCAATCTCTGTATTTGCGGACGATACTAAGCTAAGCAGGGCAATAACTTCTCTGCAGGATGTGGAAACCTTGCAAAAAGATCTGAACAAATTAATGGGGTGGGCGACTACATGGCAAATGAGGTTTAATGTAAAAAAAATTAAAATAATGCATTTGGGTGGCAAAAATATGAATGCAATCTATACACTGGGGGGGAGAATCTCTGGGGGAATCTAGGATGGAAAAGGACCTGGGGGTTCTAGTAGATGATAGGGCTCAGCAGTGCCATGCAATGCCATGCAATGCAAAGCTGCTGCTAACAAAGCAAACAGGATATTGGCATGCATTAAAAAGGGGATTACCTCCAGAGATAAAACAATAATTCAATGATTTCAATTTACAAATACCATACTGGTGACCCCACAATAGGGATAAAACTTTTTTGTGGAAGGGAGAACAAGACACGTGGCCACTCATTAAAATGAGAAGAAAAGAGGTTTAACCTTAAACTGCGTAGAGGGTTCTTTACTGTAAGAGTAGCAAGGATGTGATATTCCTTTCCACAGGCGGTGGTCTCAGCGGGGGGCATCAATAGTTTAAAAAAACTATTAGATAAGCACCTGAACGACCACAACATACAGCGGTATACAATGTAATACTGACATATAATCACACACATAGGTTGGACTTAATGGACTTGTGTCTTTTTCAACCTCACCTACTATGTAGCTTTGTAGGTGCAGCAGCTGATTAATAATAAAAAAAATAACTCCCATACAGATGTACATGGACACAGACAATAGACATGTGCACTGCTGAAAAATGTGTTCGTTTTCGTTTTTGTTTCATTCTTTTTTTGTTTTTTGGGGGTAATTCGTTATGATTGCAATTCGAAAATTCATAAATTTGAAAATTCGTAAATTGGTAAATTTGAATCAAAATCCAAAAATAAGAAAGACAATCCGAAAATTCTAAAGAATAACTAACTAACTAACTAATAATAACTAACTATTAAATTATAGGTATTGGAATTTCCTTTCAAATTTGGCTGTTAGTGAAAGTAACGAATACAAATTTATCCAAAGATACGAATTATCCGAAATAACAAATGCCGCATCTAAACAAATGGAACGTAACAAATTATTAATAATAATGATAAAAAGTTTGTATTATTATTATTTATTATTATTAATTTGTTACGTTCCATTCGTTACTTCGGGTAATTCGTAACTTTGGATAAATTCGTATTCATTACGTTCACTAACAGCCAAATTTGAAAGGAAATTCCAATACTTATAATTTAATAGTTAGTAATAGTTATTATTAGTTAGCTATTATTTCAGATTTTCGAATTTTTGAATTTTTGGTTTTTCAAATTTCCAAATTTTCAAGTTTCCGAATTTTCGAATTTACAAATATTTGAAAACATTTGTTAATCGGGTTTTCGTTAATTCGGATATTTTTTTCTCAACAAAAATGGGATTACTATTTAAGTTTGAATTTGATTCATACAATGGGTTACGGAAAACAAGCTTTATGTACAAGGAGTATCGAAGCATAAGCATGTTATTAAAAAAAAAAGTTATTTTGATTAAAGGGTATTACTGGTTCAGTGTTTCATTCTTTAAAATCCTGTTCAATATCTGTTTGTCACTCTGTAGGTGCGGTTCTAAGCTTGAATTTCACAGAACAGTTTGGAATAACATATGGGTGTTATAAAATGTGTGGGAAAGTGCCAAACTCTGAAAATCCCACACGCACTTGTTAAAATCTGCAAAACTAATACAAGTGGATGACTGCAGTACTTGCTAAGGCATCCAGAAAGCAAACATGATTTACAGTGAGGAGACTATGCAGACATCATCATAATTTTTTAACTGTAAAGTTGGAATTCCAGAAAAAAAAGTTTTTAAGTTTTAGTTTAGTTTAAGTAAAAAAAAATGTAAGAGGTGGAAACATATAGATATATGTATAGGTATAGATTATACTATAGATTTGGAGGAGATGCAACGATTTATGTCAACTTTTAAATATACAGAACATCAAAGATGATACTACTAATAGTTTGTGTATCTTGGGAATAGTAAATATATATATTGGGGGTTATCTATTTATGTAATATATCTAAGGGGTTTATAAGGGGTTTGCTGTCTGGTATGGAGACTGGTCAGTTGTTATATTTTGGTATTCATGATAATTAGGTATAGTGTATGCTTTAGGCCCCTTTTACAGGGACATTCTAATCGGGTCCGCCTGTCAGTTTTTCAGGCAGACCCAATCGGAACCTCCATTCTGCTCCATGAAGCAATGGGTGTAAATGGACATGTGTCCACTTACACCCGCCTACATCCAATCCGATCTGCCAAAAACAGACGGATGAGGATACGTTTGCCATTAGAGCGGATGGCAGTCGAGTGTAAACTGACAGGCGGTCTGTTTACATCTGGCGGCCCATAGAGCAGAGTGGTCTGTGTCCATGTTCGCTCTGCAAAAGTGGACCAGACACGGACCTGTCACCCGCCTGCACAGCGGGGATCACCTGCTGAGCAAGCAGATCGCAGCCGGAGTCCGCCCCATGTGAAAGGGGCCTAAAGTGATTGTAAACAATCACCTTGTAAAACAACCCATTATGTTTAAAATAGAAATGAAAGGCCAAATATTTGTGTATAGATATAAAAAAACATTATAAATACCTTTTTTCCCTTTTTTATAAGTGATCACATTCCCTCTGTTCTCAGCTGCATAAGAGCTGGTGGAAGAGAAGAAACAGTACACTGAGCTTGCCAGTGAATGGCTGTGCAGTGGGTGGAGGGGGGGGGGAGGTGTGGGCAGGGTGTCAGGACCAGTTTGATCAATGGAGGAGAGCACACTGAGTTCCTAGCATAGCTAGAGAACTTCCCACGGTGTGCTCTCCTGCTTGGTGTGGTCAGTGCTTAATATGAAAGGAGGGGAACTAGCAGGAAAACCAGGGATTTCACATATTTACATTTAAAATACTTACATTTAAAATACAAAGAGTGCAGGATACTTTCTTATACAAGTACATGGTATAGCAGGCACGTATGAATATGAAGTGTTGGGGTAAAAATTGCTTTAACAACCCTCCTCCTGCTTTGGGCCCAGCTGGGGCCAGGGAGATCAGAGCATGCAGCTCCAGCTCTCCATTCTCTGTGCTGCCTGTCACAGACAAGGCAGAATAGAGGACTGATCACTCTTAATTAACAAAGGGGCTTGCACCTACTGCATTTTGTTAGAAGCCACATCTGTGCATTTTTTTATGTTTAAAAAAGTGGTGAAATCTTGTGCTTGCACTACTCTTTTCTTGATTCCCCCCATTATGGCCACTAGGTGTTGCTGACGATATAGGAATCACACATAATAAAGAAATGACTGCAATTTTTACCCTGATTGTGCAAATGTTTGTCACATCCACTGTGGGTGGAACCACTCGCCGTGAACACGCTCATCAATGGGACCAGGCGGAGAGTGCGGTCATGTGAAAGTCTAACATTAAGGCAGTTCCCAGACTTCGAGATAAGCCGTGCCACTGTGTGCAGTAATAAAAGTACAAAGTTCCTCTAAAAGTTGCTGTACCATGGCACTTCACACCTTACGTAATGCATGTTGCAATTAGGAGGGAGACCTCTGAGCCCCTGCCCTCTCCACCAGTCCAGTGTACCTCTGTTACCTCACTCCCAGTAACAAAATGGGGTCTCTCCTTGCACGGCCCTCATGCATGCATTTGTTAACTCCTTCTTTCCCATACCATGTGGGCAGGCTAAGGCTTCTGTAACGGGGGGTCCAGTTCTTGTTCCTACAGGAGATTGACTGCTGGGGAGGGAGCCAGATCACTGACCCCCTTGCTACAGGAGGACCCATCACCTGTCCCAGGTACCATGCTTCACATCTGTTTGCCTTGTAACTTCTAGTATTGGTTACCCATAGCAACTGCATCACTCCTACTGTTTGTCTTGTCGAATAGTCCCTTTGTATTGTGGCTCGGCTTCATACTCCATATGTGCTTTACTGACCCAAGTTCTCCTGATACTCCAGAACCAACAGGCACACCTCTGAATAACTCCAGGCCAGGCTTAGAACAGTTGATGCATTTTTACCTAAAAAAGTTTTAGCATTACTGTTCAACGTGAAAAACATCCTCAACATGACCCTAGCTATCTCTAGTTGGCTATCCATACCTTCAAAAGGTAGTAGTCCATTATGCATTCTCCAAGTCCTAGCTGATCTCTGAACTTCTGGTGCCTCCAACAGACTGCAAGGTGCTCCTCCACGGCAATCACAGCATGTGCTATAAGAGACTCCCCTCTCTCTCTCTCTCCAAACCTCAGCCTTCCCCCTTTTTATATCATAGGTGGGCAGGTTGGATCCAAAAAGCCCAGGAACAGCAGCACACTAACTCTTTCCTTTCAGCCTGGGCAAGCCACTATTCAAGCTAACATTTCTGTAGGCCACCTGCCTATATCCACACAGTGAACATTTTACATAAAGACTCCTAAATATTATTACACTTGTCATTGCATTGCTGAAAGACTGTATATATGTCACTGGTGAAAGGCTAGATACAACACAGCCCTGAATGTGAAGCATGCTAGGCTAAATATAGACATGTCAGGTATGTTTTTTAGATATAGGTATAATATTTTACAGCCTCTGCAAATTAAACTTCTGAAGGTTACTAGCTAAGTGGCTGGTTCCTGCTAAATTTCAGGATAATTACCATCACCTGTGACATATTTCACTGATGTGGCCTGCTCTGACATGATCCAGTCTGAAGCATTATCTCATAAAAGGCTCTGATATATGGAGCTGTCTTTGGGAATTCTGAGAGCCCCACTACCATGTATAAAAAGCTGATGGCCTGGGGTCTGGGTGAGTAAGAGGAGATGTAGTGATGAAATGTGGGTTGTACTTGAGTTTTCAGAAAACTTCTAGGATTCAAATTCAATGTCAACCTAAGAAAATTGGATGAACTTTGGATGAATGAACAAATTTTGGCACTGATCCTCAATACCCTGCACAGCCTCACAGTAAGATGTTATTGATTGCTTTTTATCTGTTAACCCCTTAGATGTAGTTTGTGGGCATATATCATATACAGTATATATGTATATATCTTGGGAAATTGAGCTTAGTTATAAATAGTCTGGCAGGAGTCCTCCCATGGAAAGTGTCTGGAGGACCAAGCAGCAGCAAGGATGTGGGCTGGGAGGCTATGAAACTTGTAACTTTTCCTCTGGGGAAAGCAGAGGAAGGAAGGTTCAGAACTATTAGGACTACTCACATCCCCTTGCATAGGATGATGGACTCTACCAAACCCCCCTAAAAGTTATGGGCTCTTTGACTCGGCTTTCCTCTCACTATGGTTCTTTCTATTGTTTGCAAAAGTAATGTGCTAATGACTGAAGTATATAAATATTTAAAAAGTTGAAAGTCTCCCATTGTTTGGACTCTTTGTTCTCTTAAATTCAACATGGGGATGTCCTCGGGAAACAAATACTGCTGGTGAGGCTGCTTTTGGGATCCATTGCTCTAAGGCCTTAAAGTATAACTAAAGGCAAAACTTTTGTTTTGTTTTTTTCCACCATCTGTGTCCAATTGCGGAGATTTCCCTTTACTTCGTGTCCCATAACCAAACAGGAAGTGAGAGGAAATCCCCTCTGGTTGGGGACAACCAAAAATTTGGGAATTTCTTTTACTTTCACTTTCAATGATGATGATAAACAGGACAAATAGAGAGAGCAGCCTGTTACTGGAGGGAAGAGATATGTGTGGCACCATCCTGTGAAGGACTATTACCAGCTTTTGAATTTCATTTTGGAAGTTTAATTTTTTCAACACGAGACAACTGATAAATATTTTAGTACATTGAGTTATAGACTTTGGATTTTCTGGCCCATTGCCATTGGAGTTCCTGTGTCTCCCTCTGTGATGCACCAGATATCTCTAAATTATCAATGTCCTCTAGACAACTGAGCCGTTAACCTTTATTGATAGAATATTTATCATATCAGTGACCATACATGCAGTACTTATATCCTGAGGAAGCCATTGTATGGCGAAAAATGTGGAGCAAGAAAATACTGCTGTTTATCTACAATATGGTTACTGTATGGTGATATTCTGATGTTTTTATGTATAAATAAATTAGATATTTTTATATATCGGTTTGTTCCTGATCTATTTTGGTACCCTAAAAATCCCATCATTCTCTTTTCTATCTAAATAAAAACTGACAGGTGTTCTAATCCCTCTTCACTCTATACAAAAAAAAGTTTTGCCTTTAGTTATACTTTAAACAGCTATGGGGTGAACTACTTTGAGGATGCTGGTTAGGCCAGACCCGGAGCCTCTCAAGATGTGCTTGTGTATTCAAGGCCAATCCCATGCCCATAATGCCCTGGTAGGTCTACGGGACAATCCTTTGTCCAGGCTGGAATGGGTTAGTATGTGCACATGGTCCCCCACTTGCTTAGCTGTTCATGATGAGGACATATAGCTAAAACAATAGTCTCTGTTATAGCAACAATAGGCCTAAATGTGGAAGCACAATGCACGGGCAGGCATCTTCCTAAAAACATTAGAGCTAAAAACCTCAGATATGCATGGAAAAAATAGGTAAGCCACAGAAGGTGTCTTTATAAAAAAAAAAAAAATTAGAGCTACAGTCTTTAGGTTTGGGTGAGTAGTAAAATGACTAGTCCATGATTAGTTAAATCCATAAGTGCTTTTTTCACCACTATTTTTCCAAAATAAAAAATACAAACTATTTAATAGCCAGTGCTATGTGATAAAAATAAAAACCACAAAACTACGTGAAACAAAAAATACGTTTAAACCATAGTGATTAAAATATCTGGTGAAATATACATTAACATACAATAAAGTGATATAATAGTCATATAGTGAAGTCTATGTTCCTTCACTAATTGATCCAATATTGTGTCCAATAGTTCAAGAAAGGTTGAACGCACTACCAGGTATGAAGCAGTGATGATTACTTTATTGAAGATAAAAATCCATCAAGATACATCAAAAGACATCATGAGACCTCTATGCAGGCATGGCAAGAGTAATACGTTTCACAACTCAAGGTTCGCTTAGTAATAATTGTGTCCACCTCTGTGCTCACAAATCTCCTGAGCAGATGAAAGGCTTACTGAATAATTTTGCCTCCCTTAACAGCGATTCATACAGCGCTTTTTACAGAATATCTGGCAGGACATTCTCAGCCTTTTTCCCTCAGATATGGACTCGCCAACAGAACGTACTCCTATTCCTCTTATCCACTTCCCCTCAGCATAGTTACATAGTTGGTGAAGTTGAAAAAAGACACAAGTTCCTCCGGTTCAATCTGTATGTGCGCGTTTATGTTAATGGTACATTGTATACCCCTGTATGTTGTGGTACCCATGTAATAGTTTTTTTAAATTATCTATGCTCCCCGCTGATACCACTGCTTATGGAAGAGAATTCCACATCCTTACTGCTCTGACAGTAAAGAACCTTCTACGCAGTTTAAGGTTAAACGGCTTCTCTTCTAAGTGTCTTTTTAAATTCCCTTTTACTGAAAAGTTTTTTCCATATGCTTTGGTCACCAGTACAGTATTTGTACCTTGATATCATATCCCCTCTCAAGCGTCTCCTCTCCAGAGAAGTTTAACTGCTTGTGGTCTTTCCCCATAGCTGAGATCCTCCAGTCCCTTAATTAGCTTTGTTGGCCTTCTCTGGACTCTCCAGTTCCAGCACATCTCTCCTGAGGACTGGTGCCCAGAACTGGACGGCATATTCCAGGTGCGGCTGGACCAGACTCTTGTAGAGTGGGAGAATTATCGCTTTATCTCTGGAGTGAATCCCCTTTTTAATGCATGCCAATATTCTGTTTGCTTTGTTAGCAGCAGCTTGGCATTGCATGCCATTGCTGAGCCTGTCATCTACTAGGACCACCGGGTCCTTTTCCATCCTAGATTCCCCCAGAGGTTCTCCCCCTAGCGAGTAAATTGCATTCATATTTTTGGCACCCAAATGCATTATTTTACATTTTTCTACATTAAACCTTATTTGCCATATAGTTGCCCACCCCATTAATTTGTTTAGGTCTTCTTGCAAGGTTTCCACATCCTGCGAAGAAGTTATTGCCCTGCTTAACTTTGTATTGTCCGCAAATACTGAGATTGAGCTGTTTATCCCATCCTCCAGATCGTTTATGAATTAATTAAACAGGATTGGTCCCAGGACAGAACCCTGGGGACCCCACTTTCCACACCAGACCATTCAGAGTACTCCCCATTTTTTACCACCCTCTGGACTTGCCCCCGTAGTCAGATTTCAATCCATGTACTCACCCTATGGTCCATGCCGACAGACCTTAGTTTGTACAGTAAACGCTTGTGGGGAACTATATCAAATGCCTTTGCAAAATCCAGATACACCACGTCTACGGGCCTTCCTTTATCAAGATGACAGCTCACTTCTTCATAGAAGGTTAATAGATTGGTCTGGCAAAAACGATTCTTCATGAATCCATGCTGATTACTGCTAATGATACTGTTTTCATTATTGAAATCTTGTAT
The DNA here is from genome assembly GCA_037952925.1 of Lithobates clamitans. Taxonomy (NCBI): domain Eukaryota; kingdom Metazoa; phylum Chordata; class Amphibia; order Anura; family Ranidae; genus Lithobates; species Lithobates clamitans. The sequence continues at coordinate 1,416,125 of JBBGZY010001849.1, read as the reverse complement.
ACAGTCTTGTATCATCCCCTCCAATAGCTTGCATGTTAGGCTAACCATCCTGTAGTTCCCAGGGATGCATCTCAGCCCTTTTTTAAATATTGGTGCCACATTGGCTTTTCTCCAATCAGCTGGTACCATTCCAGTCAGTAAACTGTCCACAAAAATTATGAACAATGATCTGGTTATCACTTAACTGAGTTCCTTAAGGACCTTCGGGTACAAGCCATCTGGTCTTGGTGACTTATTTATGTAAAGTTTTTCAAGTCTATTTCTAATTCTGTCCTCAGTTAACCACGAGGGTGCTTCCTGTGACGTGCTATGAAAATTAACATTACAGTCTTGGTTACTGTATCCCCCGTTTCCCTTGTGAAGACTGAGGAAAAGAATATATTCAAAACCTTTGCCATCTCTCCGTCTTTTGTAACCAGATTCCCTTCATCATCCCTTATGGGGCCAATATGTTCTGGCCTCCCTTTCTTACTAGTTATATACTTAAAGAAAATAAATTGTTTTTACTCTCTTCCGCTATGTGCCCTTCGTGTTCTATCTTAGCCGCCCTGATTGCACCCTTACATTTCTTATTGCATTCTTTGTAAAGCTGGAATGCAGACAATGACCCCTCAGGTTGGATTTTTTGAAGGCCTTATCCTTTGCTTTTATATGCATTTTGATTTTGGAGTTGAGCCACCCAGGATTTTTTTTAGCTCTTTTAAATTTATTTCCCATTGGAATGGACTGGCCAATACTTTTATTTAGTATGCTCTTAAAGAACTCCCATTTTTCCTCCATGTTCTTTGTTCCTAGGACTTTATCCCATTTAATATCGTCTAGCAGAGAGTGCAGTTTAGGGAAGTTGGCTCTTTTGAAATTTAGTGTCTTTGTATTACCCTTGTGCTTCTTATTTCTGTGATTTATACTGAAACTAATTGACCTGTGATTGCTGTTTGCTAAGTTGCCCCATATTTCCACATCAGCGATCAGGTCTATATTGTTAGTAATCAGTAGGTCTAGTAATGCATTGTTTCTTGTTGTTGCATTCACCATCTGACCCATGAAATTGTCCTGCAAGATATTTAGGAAATGACGAGCCTTGGACGAATGCACGATTCCTTCTCCTTCCTACTAACACGGTCTCACTACACTACACTGGAACTATCTGAGCTGTCCCTACTCTACACTAATGTATGTATGAATGACATGGTCTTACTACACTACAGTGAAACTATCTGAGCTGTCCCTACTCTAGCTGCACACTATGCAAAGCTGAATGATGCTCCTTCTCACTACACTCACACTATCCCTAGACTGACACTAAACTAATATTCTACACTGACAATTGAAGCAAAATAGCACAGTATAGCACACTAACTAATAGCACTGAACAGAGCCCTGTTCTATCTCTCTCCACACAGAAATCACACTGAAAATGGCTGCCATTGAAAGAATACTTTTATACTGTGGGGCAGGAATGAGCCATAATTGAATAAAGTCATGATGACAGTGTCAAATCATGATTCTGACAGTGCTCTGTGCCTTGATTGGCTGAAGCTTTCACTGCTTCAGCCAATCAGGGCTTGCAATGCAGTGTTCAGCACATTGTGGTCGGTTCGGGGGGGGGGGGGGGTCGCTGAACGACCAAACAATGAAAGTTCGGCCCAAACTTATGCTCGGGCAGAACCATTCGCTAATCCCTAGTTATAACATCCCAGATAGCAGTTAAAGTAAATACAGTATTATACTCACACAACAGTCACCAAGTAACTGCCCCTTTAAATACACATGCCTCTCTACACTTCAAGTGAATGAAAGCCTCACCTGACTTCTTTTGAAGTAAAAACTCTTTGCAGGACTTCCAGGTAGCCCCCATCTCCACCAGGAGGAAGCAATGTACCCCTCAACTAAAAACTCCATTTGCAGTTGCCAACTTGCTTGCTTATCCACAGACCGGGAATGTTATGTAAACCGCTTCAGCCCCTTTAGGTTCCTCTACCACTCAAGATAAAAATACTATGCTTCATACAACAACAAGGTGCAATAATTTCCCATCAAACAATTTCCTATTTGTTGTCCATGTATTGACACAATTGCCCATTTGTTGCCCACAAATCATCAAAATCGCTAGTGTGTATTTTTTTCATGTATTGTCAAAATTGCCCATTTGTTGCCCCCATATTGACAAGTATTGTCACATTTGCCTATCAGTCACACATATATTGTCACAATTACCATTGTGTTGGCCACATTTACTGTCCACCTACTGTCATGTTTGGCAATGTGCTACATGTCACACATTTGTCCTTATATTATCATAATTTAGTGCTGTCTGTGTCAGTGCCATTTGTTTTGAAATATTGCTATAATTTACCTACCCCCATCTCTGTAAAGGCCTATCACTATCTAACCAACCCTGTAAAAAAACACCAATATATTTTGGCCACACCCCTAATTTGGTACAACACTCACCCCCTGCACAATATCAGACTCACAGGGCTCAAAGGTTCCCAAGAATCAATAGCAGGAGATCATGGCATCACAGCTATAAACATGTCTCTCCACATTCAAAGGTTTTTGGTGACCACTGCTGGGAATGTAGATCAGTAATAGCTTCCTCAAACATAATGCATGCAGACAATGATTCACAGACCAGGAGATTTTTAGAGTAGGTCAGGAGGGTATGCAAACCTCATTCATTTCCCTCATCAATTCCTTCCTACCACTAGATGTCTTCAGTCTTCTGGGTTGAATGACTGACTGTAAGTGTAGAGCATCATGGAACAACCCCTGAGGGGCATCAGTGCAAGACCTGTCCTTACTATGTAATGATGCAGAGAGCAGAGCTAATGTCATCATGTCAGTGCTACTCTACTGAGAACCACTAAAAGCCAGGAGAACATCCAATGAGAACCCTGCACATCCTGTGACCAAGACATCTGGAAAAGGTAAAAATGTTAAAAACTCTTAAAATACAGTTGTGGGGGCCTCAATAGAGAAGGCAGAGTGCAATGGGGGGGGGGGGGTGCGTCCAAAGCCTAGAGTCAAGCTTTAAAGGAGAGTACAGCCGAAGCTTGTTTGGCTGTACTTCTCCTGTGGATCACAAGAGTGCAGATCGTTCTGTACTCCTGTTATCCGTTTTCAGTCACAGAGCCATTTTTTGACTTCACAGAGCCGGTCCAGGCTCAGGAAAGAGAGCAACCATATAGTTGGTATCCACCCACATGCCTGGACTGACACCCGGCTCAGCCTCTCAGTGAGCCGCTGGGAGTCCGAGCTCGCTGCTCCCGTCCCTTCCCACAGCCCAGCATTCAGTCAACACGGGGAGGCAGAGTAGAGAGCTAGTGACTAACAGTCACCAGCTCTCCACTCAGAGAGCCCTGAGATTGAGAACTGAGTGATCAGCAGTGTGTGATCACTCAGTTCTCAGCATTAGAGCCGGCGGGGGACAGATGCAGCATTGGATAAATGCAGACAAGACAGCTTTGGAAACGCCCTGTGGGAGGGGCAAAATGCATCAACGTAATTTCCAGTCTCTCAGTGACATCACATCCGCTAACGGTGGAACAGACACGGAATGACGGCAGACCTGGAGGAAGTCCAAGCCCGTACTGGCGTGGCATTTGTATTTTTACAAAGCAGTTTCTATCTGGATTATTATTATTTTTTTTTTTATCAAATAAACTGCAAAATACTACACTATGTGAGTTCTCTCCCTCCATTTTGATCTGGATGAGCGATGGTATTGCTGACCATTAAGCATTATATTACAGAAGCCAACTAGGAAGTGTTTGAAGACCTTTCGTTTAACACCACCCTCCTCACCAGGATTAAGAGCATAAGATTCTCATGCACATCAGCTGGGGATCCATACATTCTGGTGAGTAAAGGCATATGAGGGGTGCGTGGAACACTTCACAGTACCTGATTACCTGGAGCACCTTTGCACTTTTAAAATTGTTTTGAGCACTGAGCACTTTAATGAAAATTGGTAATTGTGAAATAAACGTTTTTGGGACTTAAATATTATATGGACTTATATTGATTGCACCATACATTTTTTTTATCTCAAATATTTTTATTGTATTAATTTTCACTATTATAGCATGGAAATAATGAAATTTAGGTTAACTGATGAATTTTGAGTATCACTGTTATGCGCTGTGGATGATTGTATTATGAATACTGATTAGACATTAGCCTGCCTATGTTATACCCCTTGTGACCATATATTGTGTATCTTTTTGTGTCTGTTCCCTACTGCAGTAATTATTATTATTTTGGAACCACTAATCAATATGAGGATAGGAGTTGTCTATCTAAAAAAAAATCCAGAACAAGAGAAAGCACTAAAATAAACCAAGGACTCTTCAGGAATTTTATTAATTCCTGTTCCCTACTGCAGTAAGTATTATTAATTTGGAACCACTAATCAATATAATGATAAGAGTTGTCTATCCATAACATTTCCAGAACATGAGAAAGCACTAAAATAATGGACTCTTCAGGAATTTTATTAATATGGAGACATTCCAGGGTTCATATCTAAGTGTATAGAAGATATAGATATTTTCAAAGTGACAGCTGTGCTAGGCAAGCAGAAATCCTATTAATGTGTCAAGAGGTGAGGAAACTGAAATTATACTTTACCAAATTTAATGATCAGCTATTTATAAAATATATTGCTCAGGAATTGCCTGTGCTATGCACTGGTTCAATAGATGCCTTTTTTTGTTCCTTTTAGACCACTTTACCATGAGATTGCACAGATTTTAATATGTGTGGCCAGCTGCCCTTTTCTGTGTCTCCACTGACTTTATCCTCCCCTTGTCTAATAAGAACATTATTAGTTGACAAAGTGATCTCATTGCATAGTATAAAAGCAGGTGGGTGGGGTTTAGCTTCATGGGCAAAGAATTTGAGCTTCTACGCAGGTGCAGTCTGCTGTGACCACTGCAGGTGGCGCTCAACTGCGGCGGAATTGCAGAGGTAGAGGAAGTCACGAGGAACATGGTTTCCTGAATCATTGGGGCAGCAATCTGATTGGATGCTGGCCGCCCATGTGACTCTGGTGGTCATTTTGGGTGTGGCAGAGGCTATTTAAGACCCTGGCCCCTGAGTTTGCTGCACAATTATGAACTGGTCAGAGTAGGGAAAGAGCACACGTCTGTCAGGGAAAGTGATTAGCGGCAGGTAAAGGTTCTTAACGAGTAGGGACAGGCTAGTGACACGCAATCCTGCATGGAAGCCCCCCAGTGTGACCAGGAGGCGTCCCGCCCCCTCAGGACAGTTGCTGTTGGTGCGTCTTTACCAGCTGCATCTTCGAATTGTACAGAACCGTGAGTGTTTACCCAGAGCGGCGCTCTCCAGCTGGGGATGTTTGTATTTGGACATTCTCTACAATATAAGTTTGGGTTATCTGCAACCGGGCTGCACCTACCCACAAGCTACTAAAGTAATACGGCATATAAGTAGAAGGGGCACAAAAAAAAGAGAATTCTCAAATTAATAAATACAATAGCAAGGAACCTGATTTGCCTTCAAAAGGAAATGCAATTACAAGCTGTCTACTTTTATGTACTGTAATTAGCTTTCTCTCAACAGTGTTCTCAAAATTGGACATTAAAAATGATTTTATACTTACTGATCCCAAACTGTAACCACACCCCTAAACATTCCTGAACAATAAGCTAACCCTTAACCGAAATCCTAAACTTAAACCTTCACCCTAAAGTATATGCCATGTTGACCTGCCTCCTCCCTCTCTTACAGCATTTATTTGTGCTGCACTTCAGAAGGTCCCGGAGCAGAGAGGAGCAGGGGATCAGCGCAGGGACAGCATGACCTGTGTGGACTGCACAGTCAGGCTGTTTGTGCTGGTCACTTTCCCCTTTAAGGATAAGGGAGGGGCTGGAGCAGAGGAGGAGGCAGAAGGAAATGTAGAGAGGAGAAGGGGGGATGTGACGTCAGTGGAGAGCGGCGGGGAGGAAGATTCCCACCCACCCTCCCTGAGGTTATGGCAATAAGGGACGTTGGTTGTAGTGTGGCAGTGGTTTGGGTCTGTGAGGAGGAGGAGATTGATGGTATGGAGAGTTTACACGGTTGGTACCCATATATAATATGGGCTGTTTAGAGTTTACACGGTTGGTACCCATATATAATATGGGCTGTTTTTATGTACCTTCCGGTTACGAGGGGTTAACCAGGAAGGGGAAAAGTTTGGTCACTGAGAGGTTGGGTACTGTCTCACAGTCTGGGGTTAGCGACTGGAGGCCTTAAAAAGTTTAAGAGTTCCTATGCAGTGACCTGTGGGTGGATTCCCCTCCTAGACTCCAATAATTCCGTGAAGTTATTTAAAAGTTATTTAAAAGTTATTTACAAAAATGTTATTTATTGGTTTTATATTTTATTAATAAAAGGCCGACAAGGCCATTTACTCCACCACCTTGTCGTGTCATTTGTGGGAGGTATTAGAGGTTGATGGTTAAGGGGTAGCTTCTAGGACTGAAGTTTAGTCCTTCACAGGTCATGCATTTCTCACCTAGATAACTATTACATTTTTATCCCCTTCCCTCCCTTCGGGTCCCGAACAAGCCCTGCCGCACATCTGCTCACGCCTCTTAGGGGGGTCCCAAACTTTGCTCTTTTTGCGCATGACTGGAAAGGGAACATATACATTCGCACACAACTGCACTGGGCTTCAGCAAAATGGTAGCCTCCAGCAAGCAGAAAAAGGAGCAGCGCTGGAGGCAATTGAAGTGGCACAAAGCCCATGAGATAGAGAACACTCTGGAAAGGTGACCCAAATATTAACTTCTGGACAAGCTGCCTGAGGCTTGGAGCGCACATCGGCTTCTGGCAGGCTTGCAGGAGCCATTCCCACACACGCTGTACACGATGGTACTGGTATCCAGGCACCTTAAAGCGGAACTTCAGTGATTTTTTCATCTTTCCATCTATTAAATCCTCTGTTCATTTAACTTTGGATAGTAAAACATTTTTTTTTCTGCCAGTAAATACCTTATACAGCTCACTTCCTTTTATTTGTCTGGTCATTAGTCTAGGCTTATGACATCATGCACAGCTTTCTCTCTCACTCTTGTGAGAGTTTGCCAGGAAGGGAGGGGGGATGAGTCATAAGAGGGCCGATGAGAGCTGCAGAGCTGGAGAAGTGCCTCTGTGTGTCTGTGTAGATCCAGGAAGTGAACAGGCAGCAGCTTCAGCTGCCCACAGTTAAAATGGATGCAGCCAGACTTAGTGGAGGGGGATTTCTGCAGCATATTTGGCAAGTACATAATTACAGTATATATAAAATAATATGCAAAGTGGTTGGAGGGAAGCTTCAGATTGGCAAAGAAGATTTTATTACAAATTATGTAAGCAGACTGCAGTTCCTCTTTAACTTGTGAGTGCAACTATGCTACTTGTTTTTAATGCCAAAGTTTTAAATAAAATGCTACGCTATGAAACTCTTTAACATGTCTACCACTGGGTCACTTTACCTTTGATGGTTATCCAATTGGAGGAACATACTGGAGATAAAAAGGGGTCAGACATTTCTGGTGAGTTTACATTCACACTTCTGGGCACAAGAGGCGAAGAAACAAGACTTTGGTGTTGAAGAAATCATGGTGTTATTATTTGTTTAATATTAGTCAGTGCCTACCTTTTTGATTTTTCTTCATTCTTCTGAACAATGACCCTCAGGGGGTGACGCTTGAGGAAGATACTAAAGTGAGGATTGGAGGAGCTCAAGGGATTCGGTGGCAGTGAATCATTTAGTCTATTGAGAGACTGGGAGCTCTGTGGGCTAAAGAACTATAGGAAGTGATTGTATTGAAGGCGAAGGAACTGTTACACTTTGTGTTAGGAACTGTTAAAGGCTGTTGCCATAGGAGACAGCATTCCTACACAAGCAGATGTGGCATCTTACTGGATGCCTTTCCTTGCATGGCTGTCCTCCTGTTGAAGTCTCTGAGTCTGCCAATTAATCTTGCAACTATCTAAGGGTGTTCTGGCCCTAACTCTCTCTCTCAAAGTTCTGTTAAGAGAAATTAAATCTCTTTTGCATTCAGGAAGTGTCTGGTGCCCAATGAATCTACCTTGCATTACACCCACTATGCCTTGCAACCCACCATATACAGAAGGATGTCAGCTATCTCTGGCCCTGGAGGTTCTCATTAGACCGAAGGAGGCCTGGGACCTTGCTACATAAAGGCAAAACATTTTTCTTATTTTGGATAGAGTAAGGGAGGGTTAAACCCTGTTATCTTTGTTTGCCATCTGTGTCCTATTGGGGAGATTTCCCTTCACTTCCTGTCTCATAGCAAAATAGGAAGTGAGAGGAAATCCCTCCAAACTGGGGTATGCCAGATTGTCATTGGAACTAGTGTCCCCATTGGAAGATTTCCTCTCTTTTCCTGTACTGGTGACAACCTCATTTTCACTTTTGCTGATAGTGGTAAATATGACAAATATGACAAATGGAGAGAGTGAGTCTCCCTAATAGAGGCACATACAGCAATAAAACCTCTCCCATCCTTCTCCACTCTATCCAAAACTAAAAAAAAAAGTTTTCCTTTAGTTATACTTTAATCTCTGCAGCTGTCCTCCTCCTTCCCTCTTTGCAAGGGTCAATTTTTATTTTGCCTGGAGTTCAACTTTTACTATACAGCACTTTGGAGTGAAACATGTTGGAAGGAGAAGCCTGTTGGGGATGTGAATAGTGTAATTAAACCATAAGACAACACCAGAAAGCACAGCATCTTTTCTGTGTAAGTTTTTCCTAGGTGGGAGTTATGGCAGATAGTGCTCCTTGCTGGAGCATCCAAGGCATATAAAAAGCCAAGGTCAGCTCTGCCTGCCACAGTACACCTATAGCTGAATTATCACTTCTTTAAGGGGTTAAAGTATAATATGAATGAGGGCCTTGGAAAACATTTGACAGGTCAGTGAGATGGAATGTAATATTATTGCACATTCCGTTGACACTGTACATGCAATTAGAGTGCATTAAAGGATTACATTTCCCTGCTGGCTTGTTCCAATGGCACAGCATGGATATTTAGAGAACAGAGACTCTTTCTAATAATCTGTAATGAGTGTAAGATTTTTTTCCAGGTTCCTTTCTTCTAAAAAGAAGCCTCAGTGACAGATGTCAGAGTAGAACCACAGATTTTACATCACATCGTTATCTCCCAATTTGTCAGGCATCTGTATCTGACTGATCTGCTGTTTTACTCATTAAAGTACCATTACCGGCCTGCGGGTCCAACCGTAGTGAACATTTCACTAATTTTGGTAAAGCGTTAGACTGATAACAGTAGAACTCAGTCTGCTGAAGAAAAATCCATATGTATTCAAAACTTGTGCTAAAAATATACTTCATGCAAAATAGATTTTTCTTCTTAGAGTGAAGCAGGGTAGGTTTAGATTCCCCCTCCAGATGCCCACTGCTGTCAAATACCTAAGTGAGAAGTTCTTCCCCAACTCAGCTGAGATCACAGTTCTAGGAATTATATAGAACCCAGGAGCCAATCATGTGGCTCCCTATACCTTGTAAGCTAGTAATTCCCAACTAGGGTTCCTCCAGAGTTTGCCAGGGGTTCCTTGGGCTGTGGATGACTTTCCATTTGATGGTGCCTACATACAGTATTTCCAGTTCTAACAATACTTGGTAGGGCCAGCAAGATGACACCAATGAAGCTAAGTGAAGCCAAGGCCTAAATCCGGCCCTTTGGGGCTTGAGGTGCCATCCTTGGGCTCCAGCAGTCAGTGGTGGGACATGTCCCTCATCTATGACTGTCTTGTAGAGTATGACTTCCGGCTCCAACCACTCGGACTAGTAAGTCCTGAGTTTATAACAATCTTCTATAACAGAACATATAATAAATATTATATTTTTATAATATTGGGAGATACCAGGGACCACATTTGAGGCTCCCTATACCCTGTGAGTTAGCCAATTTCAACCAGGGTTCCATGGAACCTTAGGGTTCCTCCAGAGTTTGCCAGGGGTTCCATGGACTGTGGATGATTGACCTCCCATTTGATGGTGCCTGCATATTTCCAGTTCTAACCACACTTGGCAGGGCCAATGAGTTGACACTAATGATCTTTTTACCTGTGTGTAAGGGTGGCATTTTGACCATCACTGTAAGGGGAGCATTCTTTCCACTGACTACTAATGTAATAGCAATTTGCTCAATAATCCCATATGAAATTATTTTAGCGGGGGTTCCTTGAGATTTAAAAATTATTTCAAGGGTTCCTCTGGGGTAAAAAGCTTGAGAAACACTGTTGTAAGTTGACAATCACTGCTTTGGAGGATCCCTTTGAGTAGAGATGTGAAGGCCTGGAAGAAATATGGAAAAATTGGTAAAAAAAAAATAAAAAGTGTGGAATATGTTATTTTACTATGATAAAAAATATATCTATGACATGGTATTCAAACTACAGGTATATAACATAAAGACCTTAATGAAAGAATTCTGAGACTTTATGTAAAGTTTAAAATTATTGCAAGTTCTCTCAGCTGAACCCAAGCACATCCTGGAATACAATTCAAGTAACACTATACTTCTCAATGCAGTTCTCAAACAAGAGAAATATGCATTTCTGCCACTAGGGGACACTGCAGGAGAGAGACTCAAGTTTAGTTTGCTTGTGGGCTCCATCTTGTACTTCCTACAGTTGGGTGATTGTTGGGATACAGTAGATGATGGTTTCTGTCCTCTCAAGCCTTAATTGACAGCTAAGAGGGTAAATGTGTCTGCCAAATTAGTTTAACCTTTAAGCACGTCAATACTGGGCACTGATAGAAGGAACTGATGGATGCTGATAGTTGGCACTGATGGGCACTGTCTGAAGGACACAGTATTTACAGTGTGTGCTTGATGAGCACCCCAGGGGGCATGCGAGGGGCATGGTTCTGGGAGGACGTCCATGGACTCCCTCCCAGAATGAGAGAGTCATACTTTAGCTGTCTTTTAGCTATAGTGCGGGTCTGAAGAGGTTAAATGATTAATGAAAATGAAAAAAATGTGGTTATGTTTTGTGTATTTTTGCATTTAAATTTTAAAAAAAGTGTATTTTAACTTTTTTCCCCAAAAACTGCATTTGAAAAACCGCTGCACAAATACAGTGTGACATAAAAAATTGCAAAACCCACCATTTTATTCCCTAGGGTCTCTGCTAAAACAAATGTATAATGTTTGGGGGTTATAAGTAATTTTCTAGCAAAAAATACTGATTTAAACTTGTAAATAAAGAGTGCCAGAATAAGCCTGGTCTTCAACCTTGCAGTCAGCCTTAACACCTCCTCCTTATGCCGTATACACACGAGCAGGCTTTTCGTCTGACTCAACTCTGAGGACTTTTTGACGGAGTTCCGACGGAGTTCTGTCGGAAAGATTTTAAACATGTTCTGATTCTAAAGTCCGTCAGATTTTTTGACAGAAAAGGTCAGATGAAGGTCCGATGAAGCCCACACACGATCGAATTGTCCGACGAATTCGTTCCGTCGGACCTTTGATGCCGAAAAGTCCGGTCGTGTGTACGCGGCATAAAAAGCATCCAAAAGGTAAGAAATATTAAAAAAAATTCTAGGTATGCCGCTGTGTAAATGGAAACACATAACAAACATATAGTTGGGATATCTCAAATTTGACTGCAAAAGTGGAAATAAGTATTAAGACTGGCTTCATACTTGTGTGTACTGTAGGCTCATTAACAGTAGCGTTAGCCCTCTGAAACGGGACCTGCAGTGGGTAGCTCCTCAGAAAGCTTTTGATGCCTCCTCACTGCCTTTTAAACCCCTAAAAACCTGCACCACCGCAACGCAACCACACACATTGCATGCAGTTGCAGTACAGTAGCTGTGCAGCCCTATTCCGTTGAATGGGTCACCTTCTGTGAGAAATACTGCCTGATGAACATGAGGGGAGGGGGGTAATTTTGCAAAGCATTGTGCCCGTGGAATGTGTGCACCTCCGTTCGCTGCATTTACAGCATAAGAGAGAGCGGTTAGAGGGTGGAAAAGGTGCAGGTCAGGGCATGGGAAGCCAGGCACTGCCATGCATGTACATTTCACACAATACAATAAATAGATAACATAAAATAAATTCTCCTCCTCCTACACAGATCTGTCAGCAGCTCTTATAACAGTCCCAACACACACTGACAAGATGGTGGCTACTGGCTAGGAAACCACCCTTTTAAAGAAAGGGAATGAGGTCATTCATTTCTCCAAATTGTTGGTTTTTATGACTCTGCTGTCCAGGGGCAAAGGCTAGACACTGCAGTGTAGGTTGCTTCTTATTTCTGGTGGTCTGTCAAATGCCCTCTAAAAAGTGATCCACCATGGATTCGCACTCTTCAGGGGGCAACACCAGTGTAAACAAGCCCTCAGTCCTACAAATAGCCAAAATGAATGACAAGATTTACTGCAAAGTTTGAAAAAAGATTTACGAAAATGTTTGCAAACTGACCCCAGGCAGATTAACCCATCCATGCTGTCAGCACGGTCTGGGTATAATCAAATATGGCAGCTTAATTATCACAAGAAATGCAGACCTTGTGTATACAGACAGTGCCTCTGCATCCCTGCTATGTAATTATATTCTTTACAATGAGAGTTTTCAATCTGATCATACTGCAAGATTTCCTCTGATAGGAAGGAAATATACAGTAATAATACTCTCTATGTTGCAGAATCTTCAAGTGAATCTCTAACTAACTTTAGAAGTCCTCATACAGTGCCTTGTAAAAGTATTCACCCCCTTGGCTTTTTATCTATTTTGTTACATTACAACCTTTAGTTCAATGTTTTTTTAATCTGAATTATATGTGATGGATCAGAACACAATAGTCTAAGTTGGTGAAGTAAAATTAGAAAAATATACATAAAACTATATTTTCAGAAATAAAAAAACGATAATTGGCATGTGCGTATGTATTTACCCCCTTTGTTATGAAGCCCATAAAAAGCTCTGGTGCAACCAATTACCTTCAGAAGTCACATAATTAGTGAAATGATGTCCACCTGTGTGCAATCTAAGTGTCACATGATCTGTCAATACATATGCACACCTTTTTGAAAGGCCCCAGAGGCTGCAACACCTAAGCAAGAGGTACTACTAACCAAACACTGCCATGAAGACCAAGGAACTCTCCAAACAAGTAAGGGACAATGTTGTTGAGAAGTACAAGTCAGGGTTAGGTTATAAAAAAATATCCAAATCTTTGATGATCCCTAGGAGCACCATCAAATCTATCATAACCAAATGGAAAGGACATGACACAACAGCAAACCTGCCAAGAGACGGCCGCACACCAAAACTCACGGACCGGGCAAGGAGGGCAATAATCAGAGAGGCAGCACAGAGACCTAAGGCAAGCCTGGAGGAACTGCAGAGTTCCACAGCAGAGACTGGAGTATCTGTACATAGGACAACAATAAGCCGTACGCTCCATAGAGTTGTGCTTTATGGCAGAGTGGCCAGAAGAAAGCCATTACTTTCAGCAAAAAAGTTAGTTTGCGTAAAGGCATGTGGGAGACTCCCAAAATGTATAGAGGAAGGTGCTCTGGTCTGAGGAGACTAAAATTTCACTTTTTGGCCATGAAAGAAAACGTTATGTCTGGCGCAAACTCAACACATCACATCACCCAAAGAAGACCAGTGAAACCAGTGAAAGTGAAATGGTGGTGGCAGTATCATGCTGTGGGGATATTTTTTAGCAATCGGGACTGGGAAACTGGTCAGGGTTGAGGGAAAGATGGATGGTGCTAAATACAGGGATATTCTTGAGAAAAACCTGTACCACGCTGTATGTGATTTGAGGCTAGGACGAAGGTTCACCTTCCAGCAGGACAATGACCCCAAACACACTGCTAAAGCAACACTTGAGTATTTTAAGGGGAAACATGTAAATGTAATGGAATGGCCTAGTCAAAGCCCAGACCTCAATCCAATAGAAAATCTGTGGTCAGACTTAAAGATTGCTGTTCACAAGCGCAAACCATTCAACTTGAAGTAGCTGGAGCAGTTTTGCAAGGAGGAATGGCCAAAAATCCAAAGCGACTTGGATCTGTGATAGCCGCAAAAGGTGGTTTTACAAAGTATTGACTTTGGGGGGTGAATATTTATGCACATTGACTTTTTCTGTTATTTTGTCCTATTTGTTGTTTGCTTCACAATAAAAAAAAAAAAGAAAAAATCTTCAAAGTTGTGGGCATGCTCTGTAAATTAAATTATGCAAATCCTCAAACAATCCATGTTAATTCCAGGTTGTGAGGCAACAAAACACGAAAATTGACAAGGGGGGGGGGTGAATACTTTTGCAAGGCACTGTAAATAAATTCCTGACACATCATACTATGCAGCAACAGTATACTTCTTCAAATTGCCAACTGCCCTATAGTCATTTTACTGCTACAGGGTGGCAGCACTGTGCAGAATCATGTATATATACAGTGCATCCGGAAAGTATTCACATTGCTTCACTTTTTGCACATTTTGTTATGTTACAGCCTTATTCCAAAATGGATTAAATTCGTTGTTTTCCTCAAAATTCCACAAACAATATCCCATAATAACAATATGAAAGAAGTTTGTTTGAAATTTTTGCAAATTTATCAAAAATAAGCCTTCGCTCAATACTTTGTTGAAGCACCTTTGGCACCAATTACGGCCTCAAGTCTTTTTGAGTATGATGCTACAAGCTTGGCACACCTATTTTTGGCCAGTTTCTCCCATTCTTCTTTGCAGGACCACTCAAGCTCCATCAGGTTGGATGGGGAGTGTCGGTGTACAGCCATTTTCAGATCTCTCCAGGGATGTATAATGGGACGAAGAAAAGAAAACGTGACCTGTCATGGCCGTAGTAGCAAGCCTCTATCCCTAATTACATGAATAAAAGCATAAAAGAAGAAGATGAGGTATTCTAAGTAAAACAGTGTATGGAGTATGTAACCTGTAATGATAGGCAGGCCACCAATAACTAGATAATCATGGAGTCCTGAAATGTAAAAAAACCTCACAAAGCAATTCTTGCATCTAAGCTGACCGAGGAACTTAAATCGTTTAAAGGGTTAGTTCACTTTTATTTAAAAAAAAAAACAAACCAACCCCTTAGCAGTCCATAAACACCATTCCATAACACGAAACATACCAGATTTTAACAATATGCATTAATGCTCTTTCCATACCTTTGGCCATTTACTCAGGGAGTGAAGGTTCTGACAGTTGTCCAAGTTCCGTCTTTTCTTCTTTCTAGGACAGAGCAGCCATTAGGACAAGCGCCCCCTAGTGGTATAGAAGTGAGTGATGTCCTCTTGAGCCCTGAAGACGAACAGTGTGCTTCCCTGTTGCCGTGGATGAGCTCAGTGGTTGAGAAAGGTGAGACAGCGCACTGGGTTTAGGCAAAAAACTAAATATTTGGTGTTAAATTATTAAAATTATGCAGTCTTATGAAGGAGATTGCCGTTACCTCCTGCCCCCTTAAATATTTATAGGCCTAACTATCACTATGATGGGGGGCTTTATTAGTCAATAGGCAAGAAGGAATAGGCAAGCTTCATTACTATATGCAAATACCAGATCTTTGCCTCAAATCACATAGGGATTTGACTGTAAGAGCAGGGAGGTAAAGGCACCTTCATATTTCTGCAGACACTTTATACCAGTGACGGCTGGTGCTCCCTTTTTATGGGGGGGGGGTGGATAAACAAACCCCCCCGCCAGGTCCGCACTGACCCCATTCAGGTCACGGCTTCCACGCCTTCTCCTCCTGGCTAATCCGGTCTTGAGATCAACCTCCTGTCCTGATTGGCTGGGAGGAGAAGACAATAGCAAATATTGATTCACTAATGTCACAGTGCTCTGCGCCCCAAGCCTAACCTTTTTTAAGCCAATTAGAGCCTCAGGCTCTATTCATGTGCTTAAAAAAAAAACAAAAACTCATATTTTCACCCCATAAAGACCATACCACTATGCAATGCAAGGTTTATAAGGGTCGCTTTTGGCTGCGTTACTTAATACAACAGGGGGAATCATTTTGCGGCTGCATGTGAACACCACCATCCCCTGCCTTTGCAGCCTAAGGGGGGGGGGGGGGGGGCGCAGATCAATTGTGTGTTTTTACTTCCCTCCCCAAGTGCAAGTCTAAATGAGCCCTTGTGGTTTGCCTTTATCCAAGTAAAAGCAGAGATGCCATATGTCCTGAATTTGCAAGGACAGTCCCACATTTTGACCCTCTATCCCACTGATGCTGTGTCCCAGGCTGTGTCCTGGGCCGGATCACAGCATCAACCTTCTTTGAGCTCCTGCACATGTACAGTAACTCTAAAAGGCATTATTTGCGGGAATCGGCGCTGTAAAGACTGTCTCTGCTTTTTTTAAAGTGGGGTTCGAGTGGGTCCAACCCATAAAATGGACATGATGGGCATTCCCACATATTTACAGGTGGAGTGCATGAGGGACCAACCTGTAAAGTAGGTGTGATTTTGTTGTACCCTCCCAGATGAAATGTGGGCCTTTGGCAGGGTTAACAGTGTCACCCGGAAACCATAATGTTGGTAAGAATGTAAGCTTGACTTTATTTCCCTTTATTCGGTGTTCTGAGATGTTGTAGCTGATACAGTATTATAGACACAATACAAAAATAAAGAAG
Source organism: Lithobates clamitans (assembly GCA_037952925.1). Lineage (NCBI taxonomy): Eukaryota > Metazoa > Chordata > Amphibia > Anura > Ranidae > Lithobates > Lithobates clamitans. Next base: position 1,399,472 of record JBBGZY010001849.1, on the reverse strand, counting down.
ACAAATCACTGATGGCTGACTGAGAATTCGTCTTCATTCCCTTTATAAAAAGATCACAAAGCACCTTAAAAACTCAATGAAAACATGAGTCAAATTTGGTGAAGGTTGAAATCTATAAAAAATGGTGGGGTACGGGGGTTGGGTACGATTTAGGACTGGATGACCCGAAAATGACATTGTAAATCCCAGGTCGTTTTGCTTTAGTTGGAAACTAGTCTGTTGTATGTGGGACAAGGTTATCCAGGATTTGAAACCAACAGGCCTTTGGGGTGAGTAGGCTTTGGAGATCAAAGAAAGTCAGAGTGTAAAGACTTCTTTCCGATGTTGTTGGTCTAATCCTCCTTTTCCACAAAGACTTCTCCATGCAGGACTTTTCTTCTTTGACGGAGCATGTGGAAATACAACTGGGGAAACACTGAAAAGAAAGATTTTCAATGGTGAATGATTTGTTATGGTTACTAAATGATCAACAACATCATGGCCTTGTTCATACTGCTGATTAGGGGTATGCACCGCCAAGGAAAAAGTGTATTTCTGCTGCGGGAAACACAAGTTTTTGTTGACCAAGTGTAAAAGCATAAAGCCCTGTGACCTGCTATAACTCCACCATTATATCCCCAAACTGTTCCCACAAATTTGGGAGCATGAAACTGTCCAAAATGTCTTGATATGCTGACGCCTTCCCTGTAACTAAGGGGCCAAGCCCAACCCCTGAAAAACAACCTCACACCATAATCCCCCCTCCACTAAATGATTTGGACCAGCGCACAAAGCAAGGTCCATAAAGACATGGATGAGTGAGTTTGGGGTGGAGGAACTTGACTGGCCTGCACAAAGTCCTGACCTCAACCCGATAGAACACCTTCGGGATGAATTAGAGTGGAGACTGCGAGCCAGGCCTTCTCATCCACATCAGTACCTGGCCTCACAAATGCGCTTCTGGAAGAATGGTCAAACATTCCCATAGACACACTACTAAACCTTGTGGACAGCCTTCCCAGAAGAGCTGAAGCTGTTATAGCTGAAAAGTGTGGGCCAACTCAATACTGAACCCTACGGACTAAGACTGGGATGTCATTAAATTTCATGTGTGTGTAAAGGCAGGCGTCCCAATAATTTGACAATATAATGTACAGTATCTGTAAATCAAAATAATCAGTTGAGAGTACATCTGGTGAAGAGTAGCACTGTGACGTGAAATAGTGGATGTATGCACAGCATTGGTGGATGGAAGGACCATGGAAAGTGCTAATGAAAAGACATAATTTTAAAAGACAATTTTTAGAAGGAGACTTTATTATTTTTACTCTATGCTTTATATATGTTCATAAACATATATGTTTGATGGGATATCAGATGTGTTAAGAGAATGAATTTTAATTGCCTTGAGAGTTATTAGTGCCACACTTTATTGGTTTAGGTTTTTGGACCAGCCATGCCCAGTTGCCACGGCTGTTTGCAAAGGAGGCCCTGGACACAAACTGTCTCGCCCACAGCTCCTCATCGGTCCCAGATTGTATGTAATTATTACATGTGGATAGCCACAGTATCTGTCACTGATCATTACAGGCTTACTGGCCGTGGCTAATCACAAACATCTGGGATCCAAATCGCAGAAATACGCTAAACCTTGATGGTGCACCTCCCTAATTGGCTGTGTAAATGAGGCCCAAAGCAGAACTAGGACTTTAAACTTTAACTTTTAGCTTTAACTTTAAAACTTAAACATGGCTGGAGTTTGGCACTAAAGTGAGAAAGAGTTAAAATATCTATTTTTTTTCTTTCTTTCAGTGACCCCATTGCAGAGATTTTCCATCACTTCCAGTCTCTGTAATAGCTTTACAAGAAAAAGGGGGGTGATTGTTACTGAGACAGGAAATAAACACAAGTTTCACAACTTCTAGCCCCATTATGCTAAAAATTTCCTTTTGTATTTATGGGGTGTATTTATAAAAAATTGAGCAGAGCTTAGAGCTATTTGTCTTGCAAAACTGCATGTACATTTGTTCTGTGTGTATACTGGAAAAATTGAATGTTACTCGGCTATTATCTCTCCAGGTCAGATGTTCTTCATTCATAGGAATAGCGTGAATTAGGAAAGCATAATTTTTTTTCTTTTGATTATCAGCTCCATCTAGCTCAGCACAGACAGAGAGTACAGGAAGCAATCAGCTCACAAGATTTCCAGCAAGCTTGGTAGATTTTTTTGGGGGGAGATATAACACTTTAATGGTATATCTAAGGCCCCTTTCACATGGGGCGGGCTCTGCCAGCGGATCCGCCTCCTCAGTGATGCAGAGCGGACATGCTTTCCTCTATGGGATGTAAACAGATTGCCAGACCATTTACATCCGACTGTCATCTGATCCGATCTGGCAGACAAATGGGGAAGAAAAACCCCCTTCCATCTGTTTTTAGCAGAGAGGATCGGATTTTGGAGGGTGTTAACGTGCCCATTGACACCCTCTGCTCCATAGAGGGCAATGGATGGCCTGATCGGGTCCGCCTGAAAAACTGACAGGTGGACCTGATTGGACCGCCCCTGTGAAAGGGGCCTAACAGACCAAAACAGGCCAAAAGAAGTTAATTGTTAGGTTTTACACACCCGATAAAGCGGAGTTACACCCAAAAGTGGACGCTCTGTTTATCTGCTTCCTCCCCCCCTCCGGTGCCACATTTGGAACCTTTCGGGGGGGGGGGGGGGGAACAGGTACCTGTTTTTGATAAGCACCCTTCCCCACCTCCGGGAGACTGCGCCGCGGCGGCGGCCCTCGGAGGTTCGGCCCCCTTCTCTTTCCTCTGCCGCCAGGCCAATTAGAAAGTGCAGCACGCTTCACGCATGCGCAGTAGGGAACCGGCTTTGAAGCCGAAAAGCTCCATTGCTGGTTTCCCTTTAACGAATGGCGGCAGCACCCAAGGCCTAATTCGAATAGCGGCTGGGGTGCCGGCATCGCGAGAACCCTGGACAGGTAAATGTCCTAATATTAAAAGTCAGCAGCTGCAGTATTCATAGCTGCTGACTTTTAATGCTTTGTGGGGCGGGGGCGGCGGAACTACTCTTTAAGTTCTCATTTTCACTCGGCTTTACACTCCTCCCTGCCTGCGCTCTATGACTCCCTACGGACATCCAATTAGTGAGAGACAGTCTGAAAGCAAACAGTGTCAGCTATAATCCTCTGTAAATGCTGAGTCATCCACTCTGTATTAAATGTTATTTCTATGTGTGTTAAGCCTAGTACACGCAGGTCAAATGTCAGCCGGCATCAGCCGGTTCAATAGAAACTGTCCGGCATTTGGCCCGTGTGTATGGTATCCCTCATTTCGGACGGCTTCTGTTGAAGGCTCATGACCAAAAAAGGTCAGCCGATTGGCTCCCAATCAGCGCTCTCAGCCAGTGTTCTGAAATGTTCTGCGGCGAGGCCATCCCCCTATCAGAACACGACATCACAGCAGGGCAGGCCGCTGTACTAACATCGGATTGTTAGTACAGTGGCTCCGACCTGTGCTGCCAGTCTAGTGTCAGAACTAGTGCTGTGTACTAGGCTTTAGAGATAATTCACACTGAATTGTAAAATACCTATCACTGCAAGGACACAGAAAACAATTGTTTCCATTCACACTGAAACAAAGCCTGGTGCTGTGTTGCAGCATGAAGACATGCTGCATTTTATCACAGTACGCTATACAGAATCGCATGGCACTGTACAGTCACATGAATGAAGTAAAGTTTGTACAAATAAAAATAAATAAAAAGGAGCTGTGTGATGCGCTGAATCGCGTACCACATTACCCCTACCGGGAAGAGACAGCTGCCAGAGAGGTAAAGTGCTGTCCGTTCCTGTGTAAAATAATAAAGAATAATAATATTATATATATCTATATCTATATGTATCTATCTATCTATCTATCTATCTATCTATCTATCTATCTATCTATCTATCTATCTATCTATCTATCTATGTATCTATGTATAGATACATAGATAGATAGATAGATAGATAGATAGATAGATAGATAGATAGATAGATAGATAGATAGATAGATAGATAGATAGATAGATAGATAGATAGATAGATAGATATAGATATAGATATAGATATATATATAAATAATTATATTATATTTTTATATATATAATAAATAATAAAAACACAGCCTAAAATAACTATTATGAATAGCAGAAGAAGACATAAAGCAGAAATGTAAAAGATACAGTTTAAGTGTCAAAATTCTGATTTTGTTGCAAATTTATGTCTGACTCACATGGTACATAAAAACACATGACGCCGATCAGGAAGTAGTAGTAATCAAAGGAAATGTTGTACTTGTTTGGAAGTCGCAGAGAGTACATCGCAGTCTTCCGCACGTACGGTAAAGCAGCATAAATTGTTAAGAGTTCACCAACTACACCAACAGGATACAAGACAATAAATAAATTATACCTGGAGAAGAAAAGCAGACAGCGTTACTCCATTTCTAGAAGAAAAGCGTTGAGCACAAGCTTTATTAATAGAGAATTCTAGTACAGTTATATGTAGAAGCTGCTATAAAGGAGCTGTATGATTGTGTTTAATTTATTTTTTTGTATCCTAATTCTGTGATATTAACCACTTGACCTGCGGAAGGTTTTACCCCCTTCATGACCAGGGCATTTTGTGCTATTCAGCACTGAGCTACTTTTAACTAGGAATTGCGCAGTCATACAACACTGTATGCAAATTAAATTGATATAATTTTTTTCATGCAAATAGAGCTTTCTTTTGGTGGTATTTGATCACCTCTGGAATTTTTATTTTTTTAAATATAAACAAAAAAAATAGAAAATTTAGAAAACATTTTTTTTCTACTTTCTGTTACAAAACATATCCAATAAAATCAAATGTCTTTGTTTGCGCTGCAGTAATGTACTGTGACCAGGTGGCAAGCGGTTAAAGCACAGGGGGTCATTTTAGTTTGCTGGAATTGGTCTTTAAAATGCACCTGTGCTCAGACTTTGGACATTAAAGTATTTATATTATATATATTTATATAATTAATGAAAAATGTTGAGTGGGTTGCTGTTGACAGGGTCACCCACAGCTCGAATTTCAGCTGATTCAAAATAACCACTTCACGACCGACCTAGAGCAGTTTTACTGCTACAGGGCGGCCACTGTGCGCCAGATCACGTACATGATCCCGCACTTCCGGGTAGCAGGCGCAAATGCCCGCTGGTGGAGGCTCGTTTCCGATGGGATTATGCATGGGGGAGCTGATAAGCGGGTACCACGGACTCAATGTCCACCAGCACCCGCTGATCATTCGTAAACAAGGCAGATTGCTGTTCTGTCAGTAAGGAAGGCATGGATCCTGTGTTCCTGCAAATCAGGGACATGGATTCATGCCTTCCCCTAGTAAAAGCACCTACCCCACAGAACACAAAAACACTGGCTAGGAACGCAGTAAACCCTTTGATTGCCCTTGATGTTTACCCCTTCCCAGCCAGTGTAATTAGTACAGTGACAGTGTATATTTTTTAGCACTGATCACTGTGTTAGTGTCACTCAAAAAGTGTCAGTTAGTGTCCAATTTGTCCACCGCAATATCGCAGTAAGTCGTTGATCGCCACCATTACTAGTAAAAAAAAAATTCCATAAATATATCCCATAGTTTGTAGATGATATAACTTTTGCACAAAACAATAAATACACACTTACTGGGATTTTTTTTTTTTTACCAAAAATATGTAGTAGAATACATTTATTGGCTTAAATTGATGAAGAAATTAGATTTTTTATTTACTTTATTTTTTTATTGGATATGTTTTATAGCAGAAAGTAAAAAATATTGTTTTTTATTCAAAATTATCGATGTTTTTTTGTTTATAGCGCAAAAAATAAAAAACGCCAAGATGATCAAATACCACCAAAAGAAAGCTCTATTTGTGGGAAAAAAGGACACAAATTTTGTTTGGGTACAGCGTCACACGAACGCGCAATTGTCAGTTAAAGTAACGCAGTGCCGTATCGCAAAAAATGGCCTGGTCATGAAGGGGGATAAATCTTCAGGCGAGCAAGTGGTTAACGGTCTTTTATTCCTTGTCAACGTTTATCTGCATCCATGATAGGCCTTGTCAGAATTTTACAGGAAGTCAGGTGAATAGGCAGAATCACCAGGTATTCCATAGTAAATGGTACTGTAGTGAAACATAAGGCCACATGTCACTGTCACAGAAAATACCACATCTGGCCACTAGATGGCACCATGTATCATAGGAATTTTTATGAGACTTAGCGCCATCTAGTGACCAAACGTGGTATTTTCTGTTTGAAATCAATAAAAAGTCACCTCCTGCACATCTGCAATCAGACCGGGAAAGGGAGATGCAGCACTTGGAGTCTCTGATGCTTACACATTTACTGATAGAAGGAGACTGCAGAGTGAGCAACAGTGGTACCTTATCAATATGTTGCTGCTGCTTCATTTTTCAACTAGCAGGCTGCAGGATGGGAGGTGACACTACTGTAATCCTTACTGCTAATAGAATAAGTGGTGTCCCCTCCTGGTTGTACTGTCCTACAGAGGTGTTTGAACCACAAAAGTGGCTGCACAGAATTACAATTAGAGAATATGTTACCCCAACATTTCATATATATATTTTATATACAAATATATTTCAATATGTGCCTGCTGTACCACGTAAAGGAATATGAAAAAGTATTTGCCCCCTTCCTGATTTTTTATCTTTTTGCATATTTGTCACACATTAAATGATTCAGATCATCAAACAAATTTTAACAATACACAAAGATTACCCTCATAAATACAAAATGCAGTTTTTAAAGGATGATTTCATTTAGTAAGGGAAAAAAGCTGTCCAAACCTGCCTTGCCCTAGGTGAAAAGGTAATTGCCCCCCCCCCCTTTCTAAATCATAAATGAACTGTGATTAACCAAATTTTTTGGAAAGCTGAGGTAAATTTCACTTGCCATACCCACGCCTGATTACTGCCAGACCTGTTGAATCAAGAAATCACCTAAATAGAAGCTATCTGACAAAGTGAAGCACCTGGTTGATCCCGCCAGCCACCTTTCCTCCTAGTTCTAAACTGACCACACAAAGTACAGCAGCTGACCTGTGTTAGGGTGGTCAGTTTTCATCCTTTGGATGTCAATTTAGAGGTACTGGACACTGTGCAGACAAATGGCATGCCTGTATTGTTTAGTTAGTTAACTTTTAGTTTTATTAAGTCACCATGCCCCCAACCAATCACAGCCTGCCTCTAACACAGACCCCCTCCCAATCACAGCTTACCTCTTGAACACGCCTGCCTCCCAATCACAGCCTGCCTCTGGCACACACCCCCTCCCAATCACAGCCTGCCTCTGGCACACACGCCCCCCCAATCATAGCCTGCTTCTTGAACGCACCCCTTCCTGATCACAGTAAGTATTAATTCTCTGCATACAAGAAGCTTCCAGCGCATTATTTCAATACTTTGCACAACAGGTTATGGGCACAGCACACTTACGCTGCGCAACCCTGATGAGCGCTGAACTGCCTGATGTCAGAAGATCCACTCGTACCACAAAGGGGATACCACCCTGCTGTCATACACTGTCAAAACACACAGCATACTTGAACCAACATCATGGGAAGATATAGAAAAACTGCCAAAACATAAAGCCAATAAATGGAGAAAGGCAGCAGAAGAAGAATTAAAGTCACTTCAAGAAAATAAACCTGGACACTCACAGAGCTCCATCATAACCGCAAAACTATAGGAAGTAAGTGGACCTTCAAAGTAAAGTCAGATGCAGAAGGGAATATCTACAAATACAAAGCCAGATTAGTTGCCAAGGGTTACTCCCAGAAATTTGGTGAAAATTGAGATGAAACATTCGCTCCCGTTGTAAAACACTCCACCATCAGAGTGCTTCTTAGTGTTGCACCCGGGAAGGGCATGCAAGTCAAACACCTAGACGTTAAAACTGCTTTCCTATATGGAGACATTAAGGAAGATCTCTACATGGAGCAACCACCAGTTTTTGAGCAAGGAGACAACCTTGTGTGTAAACTTCAGAAGAGCATCTATGGTCTTAAACAATCTGCAAGGATGTGGAATGAAAAAGTCAACTATGTACTTACCAGAGAGGGATTCTCAAGAAGTAAAGCAGACCCCTGTCTCTACTTCAGGAATTAAGAAGACAGATGGATATACATCCTTATCTATGTCAATGACATTATAACTTGTTTTGAACAAGAAGGGGATAACAATCAGATAGTTCACAAGCTGAAAGAAAATTTTGAAATCAAAGAGCTTGGAAGTTGGGAACATTAGCTACTATCTGGGAATCCAAATAGAGAGAGAAGAAGATGGAAGTTAGCTCCTCAACCAATCTCAGAAAATCTCGGAAATCTTGGATCAATTCCATATGCAAGATGCAAAATAAGTGAAAACTATGGAACCAGGCTATCAAAAGAGCAATGAAGCAGAAAACTTGCTACCCAACAATGACACGTATCACAGAGCAATCGGTAAGCTGCTATATGTTGCCACTGTGACAAGACCAGACATAGCCGCAGCAGTGGGCATGCTATGCAGAAAAGTTTCAGCTCCCTGTCAGCATGACTGGAAGACAGTAAAAAGTATGATGCAGTACCTTAACTACTTGCGGACCTCCTGCCGTCGTTGTACGTCAGTTTTTATGGCAGAACATAGCTGCCATAACCCCGGTATCCTCTTCAACGGTGGACGGTCCTCTTTCAGATAAAACTGGTCTCTGTGGTGGATTGGCAGCAAGATCACATTTATCGAGGGGGGGAAGAGGCCCCCTCTCCCGCCGTGCTCCGGTCGTTTCTGACACTTACCGAAGCCATTGGTAGCGGCGGAGATGATCGCATCCTTTTCCCTGTGAGGCTGGATGCCGAGTGAGGGAAAGATGGCCCCCGCTCGGCTCCATAGCATTGGATGACGAAAGTGACGTAAAACGTCGCTGCCACCCAATGGTCTTAAAAGGGGAATTTTTTTTTTTTTTTTGTAAAAAAAAAAAAAAAGACATTTATTTATTTATTTATTATTGCCTTTAAAGAAGAGTTCCCATTAAAAAAAATAAAAATTAAAAGTCAGCAGCTACAAATACTGCAGCTGCTGACTTTTAATTGGACACTTACCTGTCCCAGGGTCCAGCGATGCGGGGGATCGAAGCCCCGCTCGTCTCCCCCTCTGTTCGGTGGCGCCGGCATTGCAACTGTGGGCGCCGGGCTGTGGCTTCACAGCCGGGCACCCACTGCGCATGCGCGAGCGGCGCCACGCGCCGTGATTGGCCGCTCGGTCATCTGGGACCTGTAATGGGTCCCAGATGATTGACAAGAGGGAGGGAGCAGAGCTGAGCCCTTCCTGTGCCGAGGGGAAGTGATGTCACCAGCCCAGGCACTGAAAAAGGCAGACTACGTGGGACCCCCTAGCAACAGGCATTTAGAGGTGAGTAAATAAAAAAAAAATTCCAAATGTTTTTTTTTTTTTTTTTTTAATGCACATTCAGTATACTCGGCTATGTATGTATATGGGCGGCGCTCGGCTCCGCTCACAGTACCGCCCAGTCCCACCATTGTGCCTGTGTTATGTCAATCATAGGCGGACTACGGGACTGGGCGGGACTACGAGAAGAGCCGAGAGGAGCCGAGGACCGGCTCTGTGTATCTCGGCAGCGCCATTTTCAAACTGCAGTGACACTGACAAATCACTGCAGTTTATATGCAGCCTGGGCAAGGCTGCAAATGACACAGACAAGGCTGCAGATGGACACTGACAAGGCTGCAAGGCTGCAGATGGACACTGATAAGGCTGCAAGGCTGTAAATGACCCTGGCAAAGCCGCAAATGACACTGGCAAGGCTGCAAATGACACTGAGAAGGCTGCAAATGACACTGGACAAGCATGCAGATGGACGCTGTGCAAGGCTGCAGATGGACACTGATAAAGCTGCATTGATGGGCATTTAAATGTAAGCTTTTTCCCTTAAAAAGTTTTTTCCTTAAAATTCCCTCCTAAACTTTGCAGTAAAGATTGGTAGTTATTTCTCCCTCTACATTCTTAAGAATGATTAAATCTAGAAAGGGGAGAGTGTCCGCATGCCAGTTTAGTGTGAAAGACAGATTATAGTTGTTACAGTTTAATGTTTGAATGAATGTTAGAAGAAGCTCGTGAGGGCCTGTCCAGAAAATGAGTATATCATCGATGTACCTGCACCACAGCAAGGTGTGGCGCAGGTACATCGAGTAATCGTCTGATGCGAAAACCTCCCGCTCCCACCCCCCCAGGTACAGGTTTGCATACGAAGAGTTACACTTGGGCCCCATCGCTACACCCTGCACCTGGAGGTAGTGGGAGCCACTGAAGGTGAATGCATTATGTGTCAAGATGAAGTATAGCATCTCAGCAATGAAGGTATTATAGGGGATGGCATACAGGTCCTTTTCACTGAGAAAGAGTGAGGTCATCAAAACCCCTTTGTCATGGGGGATACTTGAGTAAAGGGCTTCCACATCAATGGAGGCCAAGATGGTGTGAGTTGGGACTAATAGTCCCTCTAATACCATTAGTACATGGATGGTGTCTTTCAAGTAGGGCAATACTTGCGAGCAAAGCATAATTGTAGTAGTGAAGAGTACTTCACTACAAGCCTCTCAACTACGTAAATGATTCTTAGATCGTGGCTACAGACAAAAATCCCTCAAAAAGGCCTTTAAAAATGCAAAGGACAATCCCCGTGATCTGCTATTCTTTCAGGAAGAAATGCAGACATCCTCTGGTTCATGAAGTCTACGACCTATTACGAGGTATAACAATCAGCATCGAGCTCTAAAGCATATTTTGAATACTTATTCGTGTAGCAATAACCCCCTTAGGAGCTGCTGAGTTATATCGGGCTGTTACCGTCACCGTTTTACCTTTAGTTTCACCAATACCAGAACTTAGAGTCCATGTTGAGCTTTGTCTGCAACAATGTAGGCACCAGTCACTTTAGTACTTTTTCAATGCTTTAATAGGAAGTAACTTGAAGAAGTAGCAGGAAAGAGGTAGAAGAAGAATTGCAGGGAGGTTCAAATACCTTTTCTTTAGCACAATAAGGAATTTGAGATCTTGAGGAATGATTATACCTTCAGTCCAGGATTAAATCTTTGCCCACCTGGATAGGTCTCTCTCACTGACCTAGCAGCCGGAGCGTAGCATGGACAAAAAGTCTTTGCCACAGACTTTAGAAGAGCGATCTAACTGTACGAACCTCTGCCACAGGACGTAGTAGTTTTAGATGAACAGCAACACAGTACCAGAACCTTTAAGCCGACCCGGCAGTACTTGTGTGATAGGTTACATTAAGATGCGTCCTCCAATCGAGTCAGCAGGCCCCTCGAGACACCAGCATTCTGCTCAGTCCTCTCCAAAGACGGGTCCTCCCCTGGGTCTTCTCAATTGTCCGGACAGACAGCACAGGACCATCCCCGCAGCAGTAGGCCCCAGACAGGCTTCTGGGCCTACCTGCACGACTGCAGCATCGCAGCCCTCCGGCGTGGAGGGCCACGAAGTAAAACTCCCCGTCACATACCTTTAGGCCAGGAAGGCCAGCAGGTGAAAGAGAAAGAAAAATGGCGTCTGCCCCTTAAGTACCTTCTCCTAGAATGCACAGCAGCGGACCACCTCTGCCGAGTTGCCTCCGAGAAAAAAGAGCACTCAATATACTTCAGCTTGTTGCTTTCCAACACTGACCTATGGTGACAACGACACCTACAGGCAACAGTGCGGAACTGCACGCAACACAGCCAATGCTGGAACAGAGGCTAATTTAGCCATAGATTAAATTTGAACTATGTACAGCACAGATAACCCACTAAATTTACATATAAGAGCAGAAATCTACCAGCGCTACATTGGCATCTATTACGGGATGATCCATCATTAAAACTATTTATGGAACCACAGCCACACCTCATATTTAGATGCAACCAATCCCTTCGTGATATTTTAGTGTCAAGTCCCTTCTCCCCTCAAGAAAATAGAGACCCCTGTGGTTCGTTACCCCCGCGGCACTTTTTGCTGTTGTGCATGTGACTTCTGTCAGTTCATTTAACCAGGCAGAATTGTTCATCTACCCTCAGGTGAGGATCTAACTATGCATCACTTTGGGAACTGCGACACTAGCGGGTTCGCAAAATGATGGGGGTTCTACTTGCTCACATGTGGCAGTGGAAGCCACTATGTGGACAAAAACCAAGCAAAATTTCTGGAGACGTATCAAAGAACATGTTACAGATATACATTTAGGCGTTACTGAGAAACCTATACCCAGACATTTAGCTCAGGCCCGCAATTATGAGATGGACTCTTTAAGGTTTCAGGTACTTGCTAAAATCCACCTCCTCCGCCAAAAGGATATACAAATTAAGGGCCACTCAACCACCAGGGTTAAATGATGCCATTAGCTATGCCCCATTTCTTTAAATGGTTGACCCCATCCTGTGGTAAAATAATCCCCCCCCTTCTCCCCCCCCCATCTCCTCCCTTCTCCTCTCATCCTAACTAGAAACTGTACTCATTTACTGTTGAATTGCCACTATGACTTGATTCTGTTCAGACGCGGCTTCCGGGTGGCATCACTTCCGGTTTCACACTTCCGCCCACTTGGAACGCATAACGCCGATGACGCACTTCTGGTTCACGTCATTTCCAGCGATCGGCCAGTTCCGATCCTCCCCTTGTCCATCGGCGCGGCTCTGGCTCTCTCCTGCTGACAGCTAGAACCTTTTTGGCTCGAGGTGACCCGCACGATCAAGCACTTGACCAATGTTTCTCTGGAGGGGAACCCTGCGGCCTGTTTGCTTCACATTTCAGAGCGGCCCATCAAGGAATACAGAGCCTCTCTCACCATCCAGCTACTGAATGCTGCCAAGGCATGCATCCCCCTTTGTTGGAGATCAGAAAATCCGCCGGCGAAATCCCTGTGGTTTTCTAAAGTAAATGAACTAAGGGATACGGAGGAACTCACCGCCACCATGCACAACAGGGAGGAGACCTCTCGTGAGACCTGGAGACCATGGCAACACTTAATTTATTCGGACGCATACCTCCATGAGGTTGCACAGTCTGGCCTACCCTTTGGACTTGCTTTGCTCCCTAGTCGGGGGGGACTGCTCCACTTTACCTTTCTACTATCTACCTTTACATCCCACTGCTTCTCTACCTGTATACTTTCCCTTTTACCCTTCGCTTCCCCCTCTTTCTCTCCTTGACATTGCCCTTATCTCTCTTTAAGAGATGTCTGCCCCCTACCCTCTTCCCCTCTGTCCATCCCCCTTCCCCATAATTTTTACCCAGTCATGGGCTGTTTTGGTCAGATACTGTGAATATCCTAGTTTGCATTATCCATATCATGATGTTCCATGTCTGGGCTCAGCTGATCATCGGGATGCTCTGCCTCCCGAGCAGCTGTGAGAGTTTATTATATTGTTTAGCTCCGCATATGTTATTATATGTTTTGGGTCACGCAGATAGTTGTCTGAATGCCTCCCCGGCTTCACACACTGACAATATCTCTATACCATACCATATTTTTGTGCCTTCCATACTGTGTATTGCTGGGGTATTTGATATGTTAATCGCACCTCACGAACCCTTTTGTTCCTTCTGTCTGATTTTTATTATGTTTCTTGGCTATCTGTATTGACTGTGAAACGCACCTTCTTTGAAAATAAAGGAATGACAAAAAAAAATTTTTTATATAGGATATATTTTTCTACAATCGTAACTTGTCAGAAGCAGCTGCCTCCGGTTCCTCATTAAATCCACAAGCACCCGGAGGTATTGTTGGTTAAATTCTGTGACAACCAAGGACCAGATTCTCATCTCAGTTTTACAAAGACATCAAGTTGAACTGTGTAGACCGTGGCTGAAATCATGTCAAGGTTTGTGTGATGTTCCTCAGACCTCATGGCGGACTGTCCTCTACCCCTCTATGGATGTTCGATCAGATATAGAATATAGGTCAACATCTCTGTGTGCAATGCTTCTAACAAAAGACTAAGGGATGATAGCAATATTCCCCTGAGTCTTTATTCATCTCAGATGATCTATCGCAGTGTTCCAGTTTCAGGGACTGATAACAGGTTTATCCAATTATTCCACACAAAAAGAAATCATGACATGCTAAGAAAAGAAGTACAATTAGACTAATGTTAGGTTAGTGAGGGGTGGAATCAGCAAGTGTCCCTAATATATGGGTTCAGACCCCCATTTATCAAATCTACCCACACTGTGAAAGGATCCTGTTTGCATCTTCCCTTCAGCCTTGCACAGTGGTACAGGCTCCTCTCTCGAAATGGCTTACTCTAAGTTCACTGCACACTGTGAGCTCCTCACAGAGTGTATTAGAAGCTGCAAGTCAGATAAAGCCTACCTCAGTTCCTGGCTGGAGGACCTCCAGCATCATCTACACCTTCCCCTAAGCATTAGGCCTCATGCAAACAGGACGTTTAAAAAATGCCAGCGCTGCTGCCAGAAAAAAGCAGTGCTAAAAACACGCTGTTAGCCACGTTTTTTAAAAGAGTTTATGGGTGTTTATCGGTATTAGCGTTTTTTGTCATTTGTTCAGTAAAAACACTCCCTATAATTTAAAAACGCCTAAAAATGACAAACGCAGGTAAAGGCTTGTTACAGCCTTTAGCAGCGTTTTTTGGCGTTTTCATTTTTACAGCTCAACAGCCTCTGCTCCTGGATGCACAGAAAATAAATGACAAATGAGTGCAGCGCTAGGTGAACATGAAGTGTTAATAATATAATAATGTGTGTGTGACCCCCCCCCCCCTAAATAAGTAAAGTGCTCAATGCAACCTCCCACCCCGTAGTAAAGTGCAAGTGCTCTCACCTTCACATGAACTCCCAATCATATAATATGATAATTTAAGTAAATTGATGAAAATTAAATACTATATAAATTAATATACAATACAATTAATGAAAACAATGTGCTTGTGAATCAATCAATTAATAGTGAATAGTCCAATCTTTGGTGATTATAAACAATATTATAGTCCAATATATGTTAGAGAAAAAAAACACAGATGCTCTGAAAACACCAATCTTCACTCTGATCCACCTCTGTGCATATGACAAACTACTTTCGTCACACCCTCGTGACTTCCTCTGGTAGGAGGAGGCGTGGAGGGCTGACATATGAGGAAGTGATCCGGAAGCTTGTTCCAGTGTGACGGAAGGAGGGGACACTGATGACCGGAGCTGCAGAACCGGTTCCAAGGTGAAACCACCGTCTCCACACAGAGGTTGATTGCATAGAGGCTGATTTTTTAATATGGAAATGTGAGTGTATACATGGTGTTTTGATCGTTTGATACATTTTTAAAAAGGATAAAGCACTATTGCCAGTTTTTACTTTTCATGTGGGTGATATGAGAGGAGGGCTCTGGTAACCATCAGCAAGGAATATTCCGAGATGAAAACGACTGCCTGGTCATACACCAAAGGAAAGAAGAATGATAGGAGGAGTACCCCAGAAGATTTGGTATCATCACAAATGCTTTTATTTTAAGCTCTAAGGTGAGGGTACATCCGGTGGAGGGTGCACAAGGATTCATTTGTCATATGCACAGAGGTGGATCATTGGTGTTTTCAGAGCCTCTGATTTTTTCTCTAACATATATTGGACTATAAAATTGTTTATAATCACCGAAGATTGGACTATTCACTATTATTTGATTGATTTACAAGCACATTGTTTTCATTAATTGTATTGTATATTCATTTATATATTATTTAATTTTCATCAACTTACTTAAATTATCATATTACATGATTGGGAGTTCATGTGAAGGTGAGAGCACTTGCACTTTACTGAGGAGTGGGAGGTTGCATTGAGCACTTTACATATTTATGTGGGTCACACACACACATTATTATATTAATAACACTTCATGTTCACTTAGCGCTGCACTCATTTGTCATTTATTTTCTGTAGTATCACATATTTAGGAAGTGTGGGGAGCGCTGGTAGCTCTTTGTTTATTGGTTTGTCTGCATAGCTGCTCACAAGGTTTTGACACATAATTATATCCTGGATGCACAGGCTGTCATTTTTTTTCTACTGCCCCTAAACCCTTATGCCCTTATGCCTCCAAACACCTCTGAAAGTGTATGTGTGTATGGACACATAGGCTAACATAGAGGGGCATTTAGAGGCAGTTAACAAAAACGTCAGATGCTCCTAACAGCAGCTGTAAAAACGTCCTGTGTGCATGAGCCCTTACATTCTGGATCTCCCCTAATGTTCCGTGATAGTGTTCCGTGATAATAACGGATTGGTTGTTGTAAGTTACCCGGAGCTGATGCTAGAGGCCCTAAATTCAGGGGACTTGTAATGCCGCGTACACACGGGCGGACTTTTCGACTGGACTGGTCCGACTGACTTTCCAACGGACTTTCGATGGTCTTTTGACGGACTTCTGCCAGACTTTTGAACGAACAAACTTGCCTACCTACGATTACACCAAAGTCCAACGTATTTGTACGTGATGACGTACGACCGGACTAAAATAAGGAAGTTAATAGCCGGTAGCCAATAGCTGCCCTAGCATGGGTTTTCGTCCGTCGGACTAGCATACAGACGAGCGGATTTTTCGACCGGACTCGAGTCCGTCGGACAAATTTGAAACATGTTCCAAATCTAAAGTTTGTCAGATTTTTGACCGAAAAAGTCAGCTGCAGGTCAGATGGAGCCCACACACAGTCAGATTGTCCGCCGGATTCGGTCCGTCGGACCAGTCCGGTCGAAATATCCGCCCCTGTGTACACGGCATAAGTTGTCACACCTAGAGTTTGTGTATTTCATATGGATGGTTCTGTTTCCTCCTACAATCCAGAAACCTGACGGTAGATAAGTTGTCCTCCACTCAAAACTGGTCCATGTATACTGTATATGTGTGCGAAACAGTCTCCTCACCTGGCCCATTTAATAAAGTATGGTACGTGCTTAAGAAGATTAAAAGTGTAGTAGGAATATCGAGTGATCTCCGTCATAGTCCACACAACCAGGAAGAGAAGAACACTCTCCTCATTCTGGATCTGAAAACAAAAACACATGAAATGCAGTAAGTTAGTTTTTGGTGCATTAAGTCATGTCAGCATTGCACAGTAAGGAAAAATGTCCCTGATCTTAACATTTGATCCTAAAAAGATGTAACCTTCCCTACTAACTCAACCCTAGCACTTAACCCAATGTTTCTCAACCTTTTTTCAGTCAAGGCACCCTTTAAAATTCTGCCAATCCTGAGGCAGCCCATTCTAAAATGTACAAAACGAAACTAATGGTTTTACAGAAGGCAGCAACATCCACACGAGTAGGAAAACCATATTAGAGGCGATTTATTCTTCCAAAGCGAATACACCTTTACACACCAATACTGACTAGTATTTTAATGTTTCTCTTCCCCCTCAGTTTCTGGTCCTCACTCAGCTATCGTGACCCCAGTGCTGGCAGGGAGGGGCAAACAAGATACTGTGCCGGCACCTGACGTCCCTCTTAGCAGACAATGATGTCATTGGTTGTAAGGATGCCAGCAGCTAGAAGGTAATTTAATTACATTTTGGATATTTTAGTGTTATTCATGCACCTTAAAAGTCCTGTACTATTTATATTTTCTCTTACCTACGTAAAGTGTTACTAAACCCAGGAACCTGCATTCCCTATATCTGGTCTCCCACAGTACACAGAACATGGAAATGCAATTATTTTAGTAAATATAAACCGCTAAATACCTTTTCTCATCAGCAGTTAGAGCAGTCTTGTACCACGGTCTGCTTAAAGCTTGTCGGAGGAGTTTCTATTTTCCCCTGACCCTTTGTCTGGACAGTGCTGATTGGCCCTATGTTGATCACATGCACTCTCTCAAAGAAAAAAAAAACTCTCTAGTAATACACACCAAACTGAGCATGTGCAGCCTGTCCCCTAATGCTTTGTTCCATCAGGAAATGGTCTGGTGTCAGTGAAGAAGAGGAGGATCAGAGAGACAGGATCACACAGCCTTTATACACAATGCAGATGTATAAGCGCTACGTAAACTGTTGGCGCTATATAAATCCTGTATAATAATAATGTATATACAGTACTTACATATTTTCATCCCACTCTGGTCCATTCATATGATCCTCTGGTTGAGTCAGTGGCAGCTGCAGGGGAGAAGAAAAAGCGCTTGACAATGGCTGGGTTGTTGGCACGCCCTTCTCTCCCCTGCAACCACCACTGACACAGATGATCACGTGACCGGACCGGAGCAGCCTGAAAATAGGTAAATATATACATATTTTTTACACAGCTTAGTTAGCATTGGTGTTAGGGCTGGGGGGCAAATTTTAGTACTAGGTAGGTTTAGGCTTGAGTATTACTTAAACTCATACTTTGTATCCTATAACTAAAACACAACTATTATTGTAAGCATGAAAATTAACCCTTAAAGCCCAACTGAATTTTCTGCTTAAAGCATTTCTAAAAGCCTTTTTTTTAAAATATAAAAATAATAAAAATGGTATACTCACCTGCTCTGTGCAGAGGTATTGCACACAGCGACCCCAAACCTCCTGTTCTGAAGTCTTCCGCCGGCGATCTTGGCTCCTCCTCTTCTGTGTCTGCCCCCATAGCAAGCCGCTTACTGTGGGGGCAGATGTGAGGACTCGCTCCCGAGTCAGCCTATGTGTGTCCATAGACATGCACAACCTGGGCTCCACCCCCCTGCTCTCTGCTCACAGGATTTGACTCTATGGGAACCCAAGCATGTGTTCATTAGTCCATAATAAACTGCACAATCTATAACATGATAACAAGTGTAAATGGTACATGATGAATAGTAGAATGATGCTTATGTAACGGCATGATTTTCACTGAAATGTCACTATATATATATATCAGCCTTTCTCAACCAGGGTTCCTCCAGAGGTTTCTAGGGGTTCCATGAGAAGTGGTAGATTGACTTTTGCCTAACAGTGCCTGCATAGTTCCATCACCAATGTCACTTGGCATAGAAGGACCAGTGGGTGGACACTGCACTGACCCCCAGTCTAACAGGGCATTCTATCCACTGACCCCCAATATACGGGAATCCTTCTTTCACTGACCCCAATGCACGGGAACACTTCTCCATTAACCACTAATGTAAGGGGTCACTTCACCCTTATCTCCATTGTAAGAGAGTCCTTCTCCACTGAGCACCAATGTAATGGGACCATTCTTCACTGACCATCAACGTATTGGGACTCTTCTTCACTGATCACCAATAAGGGGGCCCTCTCCACTAACCACACAAGTAAGGGGCCCTTCTCCACTGAGCACCAATGTAATGGGACCCTTTTCCACTAACTAGCAATGTAAGGGGGGCATTCTCCATTGACCACTAAGATAAGGGGCCCTTCTCCACTGAGCACCAATGTATCGGGACCCTTTTCCACTAACTAGCAATGTAAGGGGGGCATTCTCCATTGACCACTAAGATAAGGGGCCCTTCTCCACTGAGCACCAATGTATCGGGACCCTTTTCCACTAACTAGCAATGTAAGGGGGGCATTCTCCATTGACCACTAAGATAAAGGGCCCTTCTCCACTGACCAACAATGTAAGGAGCCCTTCTCCACTGAACACTGTTGTAAAAGGCCAAGGAACAATGTAAACTTGACACTTCAGTGCTCAGGTATTGTACGGAAGCTTGCCATGAATGATGCAAATGCCATGGCCACTGTGCAACTCAGACTGGATGGTTAACATGGTGCAGCCCTCCTCAGATCGGGGAACCTGGTACTACACAAACACCAGCACTTTATTAAGGGATTCAAAATGAAAAAATATACTCGCAAACCAAAATGAAATAGTAGTGTGTCAAAATGTCCAGAGATCCAATTCCAACCTAATGGAATTGTACGGATAACAGAACAAGCTTCTGTGTTTCGGTGCCCTTCCTCAGAGCAACAACTGGTACATCCTCCACCCTGGTCTCCTTAATTGTAGAACCATTCAAGAACCACTCCCATCACTCACAGAGAAGAGGGGGGTGAGGAGGAGGACAGGGTTGAAGGGAGTCACCACCCACAATGGTCACCAATAAAAAAGACACAAAAACAGAAACGGCAACATGACTATGGCACATAATATCTTCAACATCCTAATACAGCATGATGAACAGCCCCTATGTATGATGACATCATATTGACTATTGTAAGAGGGCCATTCTCCCCTGACTACCAATGTGAAGGGTAATTCCTCCACTGTCCACGATTATAAGAAGGCCTCAACCGACCACTTTTATAAGAGTGCTCTTCTCCACTGACTACCAATGTAAAGGGGCCCTTTTTCCCTAAACACCAGTGCAAAGGGGCCCCTGACCACCAATATAAGAGGGGTTTTCTCCAATCACCACAAATGTAAGGGGCCCTTCTTCACTGACCACCAATGTAAGAGGGTCTTTCTTCACTGACCACCAATGTAAGAGGGTCTTTCTCCACTGACCATTAATATAAGGGTGGTTTTCTGCAATCACCACAAATGAAAGGGGCACATCTTCTCTGACCACCACTGTAAGGGGGGGTTGGGCTTTCTCAACTGACAAATGTAAAGGAGCATTACCATTTCCTTGCATTTCTTTTCTATTCATAATTGTTCATTTTATTTAGTGATTAGAACTGAAAATATATTTGTCCTATAGAGCAGGAGGGGGGTAAAATGTAAAATGAACACCACATTGTTTCTTCTTTTATTTGCTTGTTATTTGTTCACTTCTATACATGCAGCTTACTGATCTAGACAATGTACTATAAGCTGTAGATATAATCATTTTTAGTAGGGGTTTATAAAGACATGAACATTATTTCAAGGGTTCCTTGGTTGAAAAAAGGTTATGAAAAAACTGTATAGACGACTACTCCTTATGAAAAGTTACACATTCAATGTACTGTATGAGTTTAAAACTATTTGGGTATGATCTGTGTGACAAGTGCACCACCTGCTGACAATCTTTCAACACTACAGTACACAAGCTCACAATTGCACCATCAGCCTGCAGTTTTGGAATACAATTTCTGTGCATCAGCATGTAGCAGATTCCAGTGTGCGATTACTGAGCTGCTATCATTCATCATAAAATCTTAATTCTGTGGGGATCACAGAGCTCTGTTCACATTATTGCAGATGAACGCAAATGCTTCTTGATCTATTCTAGTGGATAATAGTACCAGCAGGAGAGGACACTGTGTACTGACTTGTGTCACATACTGCCACTGCTCATCTACCATTTTGTGATTACACCATTTACATAGTTGCCAACATTTTTAAAATGATTTTTAGCGATGCTCTGCTCCTGAGCGGTGAATGGAAAATAAAAAAATAAAGCCTTTTTTATATAGAGTAGTGAAAACCCCCTGTCAGGTTTTTATTGATGCATCCTCTCTATTTGTCTTTGTGAACATTGTCACTGTCACTGAAAGTGGGGGAAAAATCTAAAATTTTGAGTTGTCACTGGAACAGGAATGAAGAGGAAATCTTCCATTGGGAACACTTCTGTAATGCCGTGTACACACGACTGGACTTTGACAGCAAAGGTCCAATGGAACGAATCCGCCGGACAATCTGATCGTGTGTGGGTTTCATCGGACCTTTGCTGTCGAAAAATCAGACGGACTTTAGAAATAGAACATGTTTCAAATCTTTCCGACGGACTCGAGTCCGGTCGACAAATCAGTTTGTCTGTATGCTAGTCCGACGGACGAACAACGACGCAAGGGCAGCGATTGGCTACTGGCTATGAACTTCCTTTTTCTAGTCCGGTCGTACGTCATCACGTTCGAATCAGTCGGACTTTGGTGTGATCGTGTGTAGGCAAGTCCATTGCGTTGGAATTCCGTCGGAACTCCGTCGAAAGTCCGC
The DNA here is from genome assembly GCA_037952925.1 of Lithobates clamitans. Classification (NCBI taxonomy): domain Eukaryota; kingdom Metazoa; phylum Chordata; class Amphibia; order Anura; family Ranidae; genus Lithobates; species Lithobates clamitans. Next base: position 1,377,522 of record JBBGZY010001849.1, on the reverse strand, counting down.
CAAAAAGTCCTTCGGAGTTCAGTCCATCGAAAGTCTGCTCGTGTGTACACGGCATTAGTCTTCATGTACACCGGCCTACATTAACCGCTGCAGCAGAAAATGCAAAATGCAGCAAAATCACAGAAAACAATGGGGTTGATTTATGAAAGGCAAATCCACTTTGCACTACAAGTGCATTCGGAAGTGCAGTCACTGTAGATCTGAGGGGAAGATCTTAAATGAGCTGAAGCTCTGCTGATTTTATCATCAAATCATATACAAGCTAAAATACTGTTTTCCATTTTCCTTGCATGTCCCCATTAGATCTACAGCGACTGAACTTCCAAGTGCACTTGTAGTGCAAAGTGGATTTGCCTTTCGTAAATAACCCCCTATGTGTCGCGATTTTGCAGCGTTTTCCCCTGGCCAGCGGTCAAAACAGTCCTATCCTGAAAGTGATTCCTCCTCATTCGGGAGGTTGAAGCTCACCTGAACTCAGTAGGTCCAAAACTTTGCATTCACCTGGGCGTATGGAATCGGAAATTTTCAGCAAATCTACACACGATTTCAAAACACCAGGGTGTGAATGACAAATCGAACAACTCACCCTTCAGATGCCATTCATTTGAATGGCACCTAAAAACGTGGTTCGGTTCTGCAATAATTGTCCCACGATAAATCATGCTGCAATCGCGGCAAACAACATCGCGTGAAGCATGTTGCCAAAAGAAGCTCCTGAACATGGGTGACAAGCTTCACACAATGCAGTTTGCTGCAATTGTAGCGCAACTGACCGTGGGACAATTGCGCCAGAACCGCACCGTGTTTTTCAGGTGCTATTAAAATAAATGGCATCTGAAAGGTGCATTGTTCAATTTGTCATTCACACCTGGGCGTTTTGAAATTGTGGGCAGAATCCTGGCAAATCTGCCCGCGATTCAAAACACCCAGGCATGAATGCAGCCTTATGGAGCTGAGTTTAGGAGCTTTGGCAAAAGGATGCCAAAAGATCCTAAACTCAAGTTTAGGAGCTGCCAGCGTAGGCTAGTGTACATGAAGCCTAGGGCTCGGTTCACACTAGTGCGGGTCATACATTCCGTTACGGGTGAGGGAATCGCATTGATTCCCACACCCGCAACCACCCACAGCCGAATCGCACTGCTTTTGCGAGACGCATGGGGCTGCCTTTCATTCTGAATAGCACCTCCACACATCTCATCCCGCAGCGTGATTGCGGGAGCAGGAACCGCAGGGAAACTGCATGATCAAAAAAGATCATGTGGTTTCCCTGCGGCAACATTTTTAAAAAGGTGCATGCACCTTTTCTGTACATATCACGCGGCACAGCGGCCCATTCAAATTAATGGGCTGCTGTGCCTAAGCAAACATGGGATGCATGGCACGAACTAGTGTGAGCCGAGCCTCATTCCCCCTACACACGATCGGAAATTCCGCCAGCAAAAGTCCGATGTGAGCTTTTGGTCGGAAATTCCGACCGTGTGTATGCTCCATCAGACTTTTGCTGGCGGAATTTCCGCCAGCAAAAGATTGAGAGCAGGTTCTCTATTTTTCCGACGGAAAAAGTTCCTATCGGAAATTCCGATCGCCTGTAGCAATTCCGACGCGCACAATTCCTACGCATGCTCAGAAACAATTTGACGCATGCTCGGAAGCATTGAACTTAATTTTCTCGGCTCGTCCTAGTGTTGTACGTCACCGCATTCTTGGCGGTCGAAAGTTCAGAGAAACTTTTGTGTGACCGTGTGTATGCAAGCCAAGCTTGAGCGGAATTCTGTCAGAAAATAAACATCCAAGGTTTTTCTGACGGAAATTCTGATCGTGTGTACGGGGCATTAGAGAGGATTTCCCTTACATTGGAGAGATCTCTTCTCAATTCCTGTTTGTCTCAAGACCGGAAATGAGTGAAAATCCCCCCAATGAGACAGACAGCAAAAAAAGTAGGTGGTCTTAACCATTCGTGTATCTACATAACAGATATTTATAGAATGCAAAAACTAAATGCTAGCACACAAATAAAAACATTGCAAATTGCATTTTATTTTTCACATAAAACAGGGTTTTATGACATTTACACATTTACTTGGCTAAGACCACAAGTAGATTCCTTACAACAATATATATAATATAGTGTTCATAACAAACAATCTTGCATATGCTGTTTTTTTTATCCAATATGTTTCTTAGAACAAAGTCCACTTTTTCAAGGTTGCACATGCAGTTTATAGGATAAAGATAATCTTATGTCATGGATCATAAGACCTGTTTGTAAAACATGTTTTAACTATTTGAATTGAATGTCACAAAATCACCTTTCAGGAGGCAGGGCAGAGTAACTGCTACATCCAACACATATCAGTATAGAGAGATCTCCAGAGTGTTGATATCCCCTATGGTGATCACTCTGCCTGGTACCAGCCAATGACCATTGTGGATAAAGAAATATGCTTTGCAAACAACTATTATGATCCATTACATCTTTACCACCTGAACTGCATATACACCTGTGATAAAATGGACTTTGTTCCCAAAAAAGCACTGGATGAAAATGAGCACATGAGAGATTTCTTGTTATGTGCGTTATACAATATATGGCGTTTTAATGGATCGCTTTAAGTAAAATTGTCATGAAACAATGTTTTATATGAAATAAATAACACTTGAAATGCCTGTTTTCAGTAACAGTACCCTTTAAAAGTATTCAAAATCTGGAGGTATGCCAGGTGACTTATAATTTGTTTTAAGGACAAATTGGGCCTTCATTTGGCGGTAACTGTTAATGGATATCTGCTGATTTCTTTTTCATTAAAAAAAAGGAAAACTTACCCAAATATCTATAAATATAACTGTATATACAGTATCTCACAAAAGTGAGTACACCCCTCACATTTTGTAAATATTTTATTATATCTTTTCATGTGACAACACTGAGGAAATTACACTTTGCTACAATGTAAAGTAGTGAGTGTACAGCTTGTATAACAGTGTAAATTTGCTGTCCCTTCAAAATAACTCAACACACAGCCATTAATGTCTAAACCACTGGCAACAAAAGTGAGTACACCCCTACGTGAAAATGTCCAAATTGGGCCCAATTATCCATTTTCCCTCCCCGATGTCATGTGGCTCGTTAGTGTTACAAGGTCTCAGGTGTGAATGGGGAGCAGGTGTGTTGAATTTGGTGTTTATGCTCTCGCTCTCTTATACTGGTCAGTGGAAGTTCAACATTTCACCTCATAGCAAAGAACTCTGAGGATCTGAAAAAAGAATTGTTGCTCTACCTAAAGATGGCCTCAACCATGGGTAGGCAACCCGGGGCCCTCCAGCTGTTGCAGAATTACAAGTCCCATCATGCCTCTGAGAGTAATTGTAACTGCCAGCCTTGCAATGCCTCATGGGAAATGTAGTTCCACAACATCTGGAGGGCTACCGATTGCCTACCCCTGGCCTAGGCTATGAAACTGACCTGCAGCACAGTGGCCAAGACCATACAGCGGTTTAACAGGACAGGTTCCACTCAGAACAGACCTCTCCATGGTCAACCAAAGACGTTGAGTGCACGTGCTCAGCATCATATCCAAAGGATGTCTTTGGGAAATAGACGTATGAGTGCTGTTAGCAATGCTGCAGAGGTTGAAGGGGTGGGGGGGGTCAGCCTGTCAGTGCTCAGACCATACGCCCCACACTGCATCCAATCGGTCTGCATGGCTGTTGTCCCAAAGGAAGCTTCTTCTAAAGATGATGCACAAGAAAGCCTGCAAACAGTTTGCTGAAGACAAACAGACTAAGGACATGGATTACTGGAACCATGTCCTGTGGTCTGATGAGACAGAGATAAACTTATTTGGTTCAGATGGTGTCAAGCGTGTGTGGTGACAACCAGGTGAGGAGTCAAAGACAAGTGTGTCTTGCCTACAGTCAAGCATAATTGTGGGAGTGTCATGGTCAGGGGCTGCATGAGTGCCGCCGGCAATAATAGACGTATGAGTGCTGTATGGGTGCCGCCGGCACTGGGGAGCTACAGTTCATTGAGGGAACCATGAATGCCAATGTATTGTGACATACTGAAGCAGTAGTAGGGCAGTATTCCAACATAACGACCCCAAACACACCTCCAAGACGACCACTGCCTTGCTAAAGAAGCTGAGGGTAAAGGTGATGGACTGGCCAAGCATGTCTCCAGACCTAAACCCTATTGAGCATCTACGGGGCATCCTCAAATGGAGGGTGGAGGAGTGCAAAGTCTCTAACATTGACCAGCTCTGTGATGTCATCATGGAGGAGTGGAAGAGGACTCCGATGGCAACCCGTGAAGCTCTGGTGAACTCTTCCTCTCCTAGTGAGAATAGGAGAGGAAGAACATAAAGTGGCAGCATATGCAGATAATATACTGTTTTATATTACAAACCCTAAAATATCACTCCCAAATTTGATCAAAAAATTTAAAGAATATGGGGAAATTTCAAATTTGAAGATATATCCAGTTAAGGCAGAAGTTTGAGGTTAGATAAAGAAGAGGAGATAGCTTTAAGTACAGAATTCCCATTCACCTGGGCGAAGAAAGAACTAAAATATCTGGGGATAAAAATAACACTATTACTTAAAGATCTATATCAAGTAAATTATATTCCACTACTCAATGAAATACAGGTAGAATTTAAGAAAATCACAAATCGCACACTTTCATGGATGGGCAGAATAAACGTGGTAAAAAATGGTAATATTGCCGAAAATTTTATATAAGTATCAAATGCTACCTGTCTCAGTTGTATTTTATAAAAATTAAAAACAAGAAACCTAGAATACAGTTTTCAATTTTATGTAACGAGGAAGCACAGGGAGGAATAATGGCACCAGATATAAAGAGATTTTAACAAGCATGATAGAAGGGACAAAAATGAATGTAGATAAAAGATGGGTAGGGGTAGAGAATATAATAAATGGAGTAAAGTGATATCGGTACCACATAAGTATAGAAATATGGGGGGGAACACTCATGAGTTGTATTGGGGGGGAACACTCATGAGAAATGTATTAAAGATTTGGGACACGATTTATAGAAAAGCAAAATGGGAATATAATTCACCTTTAATAGCACTACCGGGAAACGAAAGAAACAATTGGATAAAAAATGCACATTTAAAAGATATGATGGAAAGAGGAAGTATTTGTACATATTAGGATTTAAAACACAGAAAAGAAAAAAATGGATTTGAATGAATAGAGGTTCTGTCAGTTAAGACACTTTGTAAATACACTACCACAGCCGATTAGGTCGGGACAAGAATTAAACTCAATTGAAAAAATCTGTGACCAAGCAACAAGTGTAAAACACTGCGTTGCTAAGATATACAAGATAATAACAGAGATGGAAGGAATTAAGACACCCCTCTTTATTAACGTGGGAAAGGGAAATAGAAACACGGGTGAATGAGCAACAAGTAAGTAGAATATTGAGAGCAGTACATAACACAGCTTCGGACATAAACAACAGAGAAATTAACTATAAAATTTTATCGAGGTGGTACATCACCCCAGTAAGAATGCAGAAATTTCAGAGACATCCCCACTATGCTGGAGGGAATACGATACGAGGGGTACAAAGTTACATATCTAGTGGAAATGCCCGAAAATAAGGGAATATTGGCAAAAGGTAAAACAATATACAAAGGTAATATCGCAAATGGATATAGTGGATGACCCGTGGGTATGCTTACTCTATAACACAGATAAGACAATAAAACAGTGTAAAGAGTCAATATTACCACTTCTATTAAATGGCGCGGAGGGTGCAATACCAAAAAAATGGAGAGAGTTGGACAGCCCTACATCGAGGGACTGGTGTATAAGAGTTCGAGACTTATATAGGATGGAGTATTGAAAGGGTAATGCCCTGTACACACGATCGCACATTCCGACAACAAAATCCAACTGATTTTTTCCGACGGATGTTGGCTCAAACTTGTCTTGCATACACACGGTCACACAAAGTTGGTCGGAAATTCCGAACATTAAGAACACAGTGACATACAACACGTACGACGAGCCGAGAAAAATTAAGTTCAATAGCTAGTGCTGCTCTTCTGCTTAATTCTGAGCGTGCGTGGCACTTTGTGCGTCAGAATTGTCTACACACGATCGGAATTTAAGCGAAAGGATTTTGTTGTCGGAAAATTTTAGATCCAGCTCTCAAACTTTGTGTGTCGGAAATTCCGATGGAAAAAGTCCGATGGAGCCTACACACGGTCGGAATTTCCGACATCAAGCTCCGATCGCACATTTTCCATCGGAAAGTCCATGGAAAAATAATATAGCGTGCACAATTGCGATACAAATCATTTTGTAATTGAATGTCATTAAAAATAACCTTTCCATTTCAATCTGCAGCCTCTGTAAATTTCTATACATGCATTGCAATATGGCTACAGGAGTTGTTCCGTACACAGAGAGTGTACTGACCACTCCCCAGAAACATAATTTCCTGCTTGTGTGATTGGCTCACCAATTTCCTCAGAAGTCTGCCTAAGATACAAGTCAGATTTCAGGCATCAACTGCAACAAAAATGTAATTTTTGGTGAGATATTTCCAATAGGAACACATCTAAAGGGATGCAGGCCAAGCAGCTTTTCTCATTAGTGCTTTTCAGCTGCCACAGCTGACAGTTAATTATGAAACCACTCCCATTAGACCCACTCAGAACAGAGACACAAACACACAGGGATTACTTCAGAATAACAAAAGGTAGGAATCTGCAACAAAGTTTGTTATAATCCTTGCAATGTACATAGATCACCCAGGGGGGAATGATTTTTTCTCAACAAAAGTGGAGTTATGCTTTAAGTAGTAGAGAATAGGGATGGGCCGAAAGTACCCCTGTTCGGTTCGCACCAGAACTTCTGAACACTGCGAAAGTTCGGACCCGATTAACGAACCCCATTAAAGTCAATGGGACCCGAACATCAAAAATCAAAAGAGCCCATTTTGAAAGCCTATATGCAAGTAATTGGGCATACAATGGTTATAGAGGTTCAGGTCCTTCCCTAGGGGACATATTAATAAAAATAAAAGTTTGTGAAATTGATTTTGATTTTTGAATTTGATTTTTTGAATTTTAAAGTTCGGGTCCTTCCCTAGGGGACATATTAATAAAAATAAAAGTTTGTGAAATTGATTTTGATTTTTGAATTTGATTTTTTGAATTTTAAAGTGAAAGTCTAAAAATGAAAAATTCCTTCCAATATAGTGCCTGGGGGGTCCCCTTAGTCGACCTGTAAAGTGGCAGATCTGTACCTTGTCTAGAATCTGCTGCAGCAATAATTGCATTTATAATGCCAAAAAAATAACACTTTCCCTTCAAGCTGCCTTTATTTTGCTCAGCAACAGCTGGGGAGCCAGTGTGTATGATGAGGCCACAATGTAGTGCACTGGGAACAAGATTAGAGATTTTTTGGATACAATCTGGTATCACTTTGACTTTGTATAGAAGTAACGGGTGCGTAAAAATTAGTCTTTGGGTGTCGGTAGCGCCTTCCCAACGTATGGAGGTAAACTTGATGAAAGCAAGAATTGGCCTTGCTGTAAAAAATTGCAATGATATGCACCTGTCAAAGAGGTGCAGAAAAATTGGTCTTAGGGTGTCGGTGGCGTCTTTCCACCGTAACCCTATAGAGGTAATCTTGATGAACGCAAGATTTGGCTTTGCTGTAAAAAATTGCAATGATATGCACCCGTCAAACAGGTGCTGAAAAATTGGTCTTTGGGTGTTAATTGTGCCCATGAAACCTATACCAAAAATATTCTTCCAGATGAAATGATTGAACACCCTCAAAGCTAGGCAGCCTCGAAGTCCTGCAGAGATTCCACATCTCAAAAAGACTTAATAAGTGACATCAGCATGAGGGGCTTTATAGCTGGTAATCCAGGACTGATTCATTTTTATAAAAGTCATACGGTCCACAGAGTCTGTGGACAGATGCATTCTATGATCAGTAACAAAACCTCTTACAGCACTGAATGCCCATTCTGAAAGCACGCTGGATGTAGGGCAGCCCAACAACTCAATAGCATATTGGGCAAGTTCTGGCCAGTGGTCTATTCTTATGACCCAGTAAGTCAGTGGATCATCAGCTGGAAAGCTCTCCGAGGTAATCGTCCACCATGTGATGCAGACGCTGCTGATGGGATGTGGAAGCTGACAGTCCTGTGAAGCGAGGACTAAAAAAATTCCGGAATGCTTCACTTAGGTGGACACCTTCTCCAACGCTCCTCTCTTGACCAACAGGAGACTCAAAATTACTTTTTCCACGACACTGTAATCTACTGGAGTCAGGAAAAACGTTCAATAAAATCTTCTTTAACATGTCCGCAAGAGATTTTATCTTCTGCACTCTCTGTGGGGATGGGATGAGTTCTGAGACCTTCCCCTTATAAAGGTAGTCAAGGAGGGTTGCTAACCAGTAATCATCCTTCTCCTTTATGCCTCAGTATTCTTGGGCCCTTTAGCAGGTTTTGAAGCATGAGGTTGCCCATGCGCCTCAAATTTGCTGAGGCTTGAGAAGTAGTCTCCTCGGGGTCACTCATGATGAAAGCATCTGGAACTTCCTCCCCCCAGCCACCTACTACTCCCAAGGGTCCTGTGGTTGGAAAGCCATCGCTTACAGATTGACGCATGTCTTCCTCTTCTTCGAAGCCTATGAAAGTGCAAGAATCCTCCACCTGCTCGCCTCTCTCCTCCTGTGTGTTCCTTGACATAGGAATGATGGTGTCTGGATAAAGTGGGTCTTGAGAGGAAAGGAAGTCCTCCTCTTCCTCCTGCTGCTCTGCCTCCAGTGCCCTGTCCATAATGCCATGCGGAGTCTGCTCCAGCAGGAACACAATAGGGATTGTGTCACTGATGCATGCACTGTCACCACCAGCTGTATGGAGACGAGGGGGCACAACAAGCTGCAGCACCGAGCCCTGTCCTGCATCCTTTGGAGTTGCAAGCAGCGTTACCCAGTGATCTGTGAACCAAATATATTGTCCCTGTCCATGCTTACTGGACCACGTGTCAGCAGTAAGGTTGATTTTACGGCTGACTTCCTTTCCCAATGATGCCAGAACATTCCCTTCCATGTGATGGTAGAAAGATGGAATGGCCTTATGTTAAAAGTAGTAGCGACTGGGAACCTGACATTGTAGTACAGCACATTGTGCAAATTCATGGAAGGGGGCAGAATACAACAGGCTGAAAGGCAGAAGTTGGAGAGCCAACAGCTTTGACAAGCTTGCATTTAGACACTGGGCATGGGGGTGGCAGGGACTGTATTTTTTTTTCCGCTGCAGCAGATGAGGCAGAGAAATTTGCCGGCTACAGTCTACAGCTGGTGATGTGCTGCTGGCAGAAGTGCTGCTAGGACCTGGGACACCCCTGTCAGTGGAGGCTGCTGAGAGGTAATGACTCGGTATAGCAGGGGCAGACTGAAGTGGGTAAGGAGGAGAAGGAGGAGGGACAGGTTTATGCCCCTTTTGTGTGGCTTTTAGATGCTCTTGCCAACGGGCTGAGTGGTTGGATGTTAAATGCCTTGTTAAGCATGTGGTACCCAAATGGTTGGTGTTTTTGCTAGGTTTGATGTGCCTGAGACACAGTTTGCAGATAGCAACAGTGCGATCTGCTGTAGATGGGCTGAAAAAGGTCCAGACAGTTGAGCTTTGGGGAGTGGGCCGGGAGAAAACAACTGCAGAATGTGATGGAATAGGGTGGCTGCTCTCTACTCTTTCTTGATGTCGGCCTCCTTGGGGTTGTGCCGCCTCACCTTCTGTTTCCTCCTCTGCTCTATCTGGCACCCAAGTCGCATCAGTGACCTCATCATCATCATCTCCATCTCCTCCATCTTCATCATTACCACTGGAGACAACTTGGCAATACGCTGCGGATTGGGGAACATGAATACCAATTTGTCTACCAGTGTTCCTCCCTCTCACTAGGCTCATGTTCCTGTTATCCTCAACCTCAGAACCAACATCTGAATCCAGTAATGGCTGTGCATCATCAAGGAGCAAGTGGCTGATGCTGTGGTCAAATAACTAAGCTGACTCCTCAATGGCTGATATTTGGGACTATGTCAGGAATAGATGTGGGCAAGGAGGCAGGTTTATCCACTCTGGCAACTGCAGGGGACTGCACACTTGTCTCTGCTTGCGTGAAAGAGGATGAGGAGGATAAGGAAGGTTTAGTAAGCCAGTCCACCACCTTCTCTGCATGGTGTGGCTGGGTAGCACGGGCAAACTCACTAAACAGAGGAAATGATCCCTTGCCTGACCACCACGTCCACCTTTGCCTGTGGACACATTTGTTTCTGGCCCCCTTACAGTGCCAAGGGAACATCTGCCTCTTCTTGTCCTCTCAAACATTATTGGGAGGGAGGGGGGAGGTGCTTATAAGCAAATGTAAAGAAGAAGTTGAAATCTGTACGTAGATGCACTTTAATCAATGTAAAGAGGTGTTTGGTGCACTTTAATTTGAGTACTCACACTACACAGACACACTCCACGGATACACTATAATATACTGCAATATAATGCGCCAAACGTACAGTGACGCACAGAACTATATGGCGTTAAACTGGCAGTAATGCACGCAAAACTATATGGCGTTAAACTGGCATTAATGCACACAAAAGAAAATGGCATTAAACTGGCAATAACGCACACAAAAGTAAATGGCGTTAAACTGGCAGTAATGCACACAAAAGTAAATGGTGTTAAACTGGCAGTAATGCACACAGCACTATATAGAATTATACTGGCGGTAACACACACAAAACAATATGGCGTTAAAGTGTCAGTAATGCACACAACACTATATGCGTTAAACTGGCAGTAACGCACAAAACTATATGGCGTTAAACTGGCAGTAATGCACACAAAACTATATGGCATTAACCTGGCAGTAAGGCAAACAAAAGTAAATGGCGTTAAACTGGCAGTAACGCACACAAAAGTAAATGGCGTTAAACTGGCAGTAACGCACAAAACTATATGGCGTTAAACTGGCAGTAATGCACACAGAACTATATGGCATTAAACTGGCAGTAACGTACACAAAACTATATAGTGTTAAACTGGCAGTAACAAACACAAAACAATATGGCGTTAAACTGGCAAAAGAGGGAGGGATGAATTTTAGAATGTTGTTAATATGATACTTTTGAAAATATGATATACAATGTTCTTTTTTCACTTGTTATGTAATATGAAAAATTTAATAAAAGAAAAACAAATGGAGGGTGCTGGTGCTTCAGTGATTCCCAACCCCCTTCCAAACTATGCGCTCCCCTTGACTTATGACGTCTCTTGCTAGGTCAAATCACACAGTCCCCTATGCTGGCGTGAGCGATCTTGGGCTGGCCATGCATTGTACAGTTTTCTAGTTCAACTTTCCTTTGGATTTACCAAAACCATATAGTGTGAGGACAACCCTAAAAACGTTCAATCTAAATGCGGTCAAGTGGGCCCTTGCACTACATAGTTGAAGGTAAATCTGGGGGAAGTTGAGCAGGAGGGCTGTGTGGTGTGTGGCCAGCCTTAGACTCCTCTGTCTTCTTCCACCTCTTTCTCTCTCTCTCTCCTGGCTTTCTGACCCTCTGTTGGCAATCGTGTGTATTAAAATTTTCTATTAAAAAAAAAATAAAAAAAATAAAAATAATAATAATAAAATAACTCCATGCCCAAGAGAGTTAAGGCAGTGCTGGAAAATAATGGTAGCCACACAAAATATTGAAACTTTGGACCTAATTTAGACATTTTCACTTAGGGGTGTACTCACTTTTGTTGCCAGTGGGGGTCACTTTAATAATGTTTACCACATGCGATAACATGGTCACATGACTCATTTGCATAAATTATTGCATGCGGTAAATTAAGTCAAATTCATCCAAAAAAAATAACGATTATGTGGTATTTACCACAAAATGAAAAATGTGCCAGTAAATATTGTTTAAAATTCACAAACGGACCAGAGAGTAAAAAATATTCAACATTTACCACCAGGATTTTGCTATTTTGCTGGCGGTATCACATGCAGTATTTTTCAAAAAACAGTGTGGGGTTCAGGGAGATCCTGAGTAGTAGCTGGTTGCTAAGGAGCGGGTCGGGAAGCCGGCCGCCGCGTCCCTAACAACTGATGACTCATCAGTTGCCTGATGACTCATCAGTTGTCAGCCGATTTCGCGCTGACAGCTGAATGTAAAAAATCAGGCCAAGTAATTAAAAATTATGAAAATAAAAAAAGCATAGTGTTCCCCCCAATGCATACCAGATACTTTGGGTCTTTAAGGGAAAAATCCATACCAGACCCTTATCCGAGCATGCAGCCCCCTCCTGAACTATACCTGGCCACATGCCATTAACATGGGGGGGTGGGTGCTTTGGGGCAAGGGGGCGGGTGCTTTGGGGCAGCGGGGCTCTGCATTGTACCCCTATCCATTCACCAAAAAAAGTGTCAAAAAGTATTAAAACACAGAGACAGTTTTTGACAATTCCTTTATTTAAAAAAAAAAAAAAAAACTGTGTCCCCCGATGTAAATCCATCGTCAATCACACCACACTGCCAACCCCCCCAAAAAAAGCTCAGCTCACAAGGACGGCTGGCCACCGAATGCCTCCTCAAACATTTGGCAGTTCTTATATGGGTAAAGGCGGGGCCACCTGGCGACGTCACCTGGTGGCACCGCCCCCTTTGTGATGTCACGGACCGGTGCATGCTGGGTTGGTGACATCACGAGAGGGCGGTGCCACCAGGTGATGTCATCAGGTGGCCCTGCCCTTAGCTATATAAGAACTGTCAAATGGCGGAGTAGGCATTCGGTGGCCAGCCATCCTCGTGAGCGGAGCTCTTTTTTGTTTCGTTTTTTGGGTTCCAGTGGAGCGTAGGTGTAATAATCGATGATGGATTTACATCAGGGGACACTGTTTGTTTTTGTTTTTTAACACAGGAATTGTGAAAAACTGTCTGTGTTTTTATTACTTTTTGACACTTTTTTGGTGAATGGGTAGGGGTCCAATGTACCCCATACTCATTTACATGGGGGGGGGCGGGATCTGGGGGTTCAGAATCTATGAATCTATGGTTCAGAAGGGGGGGCATTCGCTTGTCCCCCCTTTCCTGACCTGCCGGGCTGAATGCTCTAATAAGGGTCCGGTATGGATTTGAGGGGGGGCCATACCGTTTTTTTTTAATTTTGCCCTGGTATGCATTGGGGGGGGCACGCAGTTTTTTTCCATCATTTTAAATTGTCAGCATGTTTTTTTTTACATTCAGCTGTCAGCGGGAAACTGCTGACTGCTGATAAGTCATTAGTTGTTAAGGACACAGCGGCCAACCTTCCCGACCCGTTCCTTAGCAACCAGCTCAATGCGATAAATTACTGCATTAAATAATGCGATAATTACCGCTAAATCGAACAAATGCCGCATTTGGTATTTAATGCTAAATTCTTAGTGGATTGCTCTTTACCACAAGCGTTATTTTACCGCATTTTTTTAGCTGTTATTTAACTCTATAACTCTGAATTTACCCCATTATCCTTTTTTTTTTTTCAACAGACTTTTTATTTACACAGACTCCCTCTATCAGGGAGAAAAACACAATGTCTCTTTCTCTCTCTAAGAGGAGATACCATACATGAGTGAGTTCTAACACTAGTGATCACTGTGATTGGCTATTACAATGATCACATGATCAAAAGCTGGTCTTACTACCTCCTGTTCACTATTGACAGGAGTTGTCGATAAAAGCTCACTCTCCGTGCTGGACCAGCACACACACATGCACACTGAAGATAGCCCACTTTTCTGACGCTGTATATAAGTGTTACGCCATCATCAAATGTTGGAACCCCTGATGATCCCAGACAGTACCCCAGAGTGCCGTTGCAGCCTGGTTGAGAAAGGTTAAAAGAAAAGTGTGGGGTCCAAAAAACAACCATTTAAAGTCACTTGGATGGCTGCAGCTGTCCCCCTTGCGGGCTCTACACCGATAACTGAGCGATCGAAGACCATTGATTGCTCAGTTCCCAGTCTTCAGTGAGCAGAGAGCCTGTGACTGTCAGTCACCACTCTGTGCTCTGCCCCTCCAGCACTCACTGGAGCAATGGGCTAAGGAGGGGGCGGGAGCATCTGGCTCAGGCTTTCATCTGAGACGCTGATCCAGCTGCCGGTCAGGTATCTGGGTGGAGTCCGACATTATTGTTGGGATCCCTGCAGAACCTGGACCAGCTCTGTGATGTCAGTCCGACAGCAGACTTTAGCCCACTGTCAGCTAAATATGGGTCAAAGGAGTGCAGAAATCAGTACACTCCTGTTACCCACAAGAGAAGTATGGCCAAAAGAGCTTTAATGTACACTATACAACTCAGTGTATGGTGCTGTAATTAATCGTATTATGGTCTTAACCAAGTTCATTTGTTAATGCCAAAAAAAAATTTAATATGAAATACAGTGGGGCAAAAAGTATTTAGCCAGCCACCAATTGTGCAAGTTCTCCCACTTAAAAAGATGAGAGAGGCCTGTAATTGTCATCATAGGTATACCACAACTATGAGAGACAAAATGTGGATACAAATCCAGACAATCACATTGTCTGATTTTTGAAAGAATTTATTTGCAAATTATGGTGGAAAATAAGTATTTGGTCACCTACAAACAAGCAAGATTTCTGGCTCTCACAGACCTGTATCTTCTTCTTTAAGAGGCTCCTCTGTCCTCCACTCATTACCTGTATTAATGGCACCTGTTTGAACTTGTTTCAGTATAAAAGACACCTGTCCACAACCTCAAACAGTCACAATCCAAACTCCACTATGGTGAAGACCAAAGAGCTGTCGAAGGACACCAGAAACAAAATTGTAGACCTGCACCAGGCTGTGAAGACTGAATCTGCAATAGGCAAGCAGCTTGGTGTGAAGAAATCAACTGTGGGAGCAGTAATTAGAAAATGGAAGACATACAAGACCACTGATAATCTCCCTCGATCTGGGGCTCCATGCAAGATCTCACCCCGTGGGGTCAAAATGATCACAAGAATGGTAAACAAAAATCCCAGAACCACACGGGGGACCTAGTGAATGACCTGCAGAGTGCTGGGACCAATGTAACAAAGGCTACCATCAGTAACACACTACGCCACCAGGGACTGAGTTTCTGCAGTGCCAGACGTGTCCCCCTGCTTAAGCCAGTACATGTCCGGGCCTGTCTGAGGTTTGCTACAGGGCATTTGGATGATCCAGAAGAGGATTGGGAGAATGTCATATGGTCAGATGAAACCAAAGTAAAACTGTTTGGTAGAAACACAACTCGTCGTGTTTGGAGGAGAGAGAATGCTGAGTTGCAACCAAAGATCACCATACCTACTGTGAAGCATGGGGGTGGCAACATCATGCTTTGGGGCTGTTTCTCTGCAAAGGGAACAGGGCGACTGATCCGTGTACATGAAAGAATGAATGGGGCCATGTATCGTGAGATTTTGACTGCAAATTGAAGATGAAACATGGCTGGTTCTTTCAGCATGACAATGATCCCAAACACACCGTCCGGGCAACAAAGAAACATTTCAAGGTCCTGGAGTGGCCTAGCCAGTCTCCAGATCTCAACCCCATAGAAAACCTTTGGAGGGAGTTGAAAGTCCGTGTTGCTCAGCGACAGCCCCAAAACATCACTGCTCTAGAGGAGATCTGCATGGAGGAATGGGCCAACATACCAGCAACAGTGTGTGACAACCTTGTGAAGACTTACAGAAAACGTTCGACCTCTGTCATTGCCAACAAAGGATATATAACAAAGTATTAAGATGAACTTTTGGTATTGACCAAATACTTATTTTCCACCATAATTTGCAAATACATTCTTTCAAAAATCAGACAATGTGATTGTCTGGATTTTTTCCACATTTTGTCTCTCATAGTTGAGGTATACCTATGTTGACAATTACAGGCCTCTCTCATCTTTTTAAGTGGGAGAACTTGCACAATTGGTGGCTGACTAAATACTTTTTTGCCCCACTGTAAATGTTCAAATGCTAGCAGATAGTATTTGCATGCTATAAACATCCCTCTATTTTTTTAAAAAGATGAGAGAGGCCTGTAATTGTCATCATAGGTATACCACAACTATGAGAGACAAAATGTGGATACAAATCCAGACAATCACATTGTCTGATTTTTGAAAGAATTTATTTGCAAATTATGGTGGAAAATAAGTATTTGGTCACCTACAAACAAGCAAGATTTCTGGCTCTCACAGACCTGTATCTTCTTCTTTAAGAGGCTCCTCTGTCCTCCACTCATTACCTGTATTAATGGCACCTGTTTGAACTTGTTTCAGTATAAAAGACACCTGTCCACAACCTCAAACAGTCACAATCCAAACTCCACTATGGTGAAGACCAAAGAGCTGTCGAAGGACACCAGAAACAAAATTGTAGACCTGCACCAGGCTGTGAAGACTGAATCTGCAATAGGCAAGCAGCTTGGTGTGAAGAAATCAACTGTGGGAGCAGTAATTAGAAAATGGAAGACATACAAGACCACTGATAATCTCCCTCGATCTGGGGCTCCATGCAAGATCTCACCCCGTGGGGTCAAAATGATCACAAGAATGGTGAGCAAAAATCCCAGAACCACACGGGGGACCTAGTGAATGACCTGCAGAGTGCTGGGACCAATGTAACAAAGGCTACCATCAGTAACACACTACGCCACAAGGGACTGAGTTTCTGCAGTGCCAGACGTGTCCCCCTGCTTAAGCCAGTACATGTCCGGGCCTGTCTGAGGTTTGCTACAGGGCATTTGGATGATCCAGAAGAGGATTGGGAGAATGTCATATGGTCAGATGAAACCAAAGTAAAACTGTTTGGTAGAAACACAACTCGTCGTGTTTGGAGGAGAGAGAATGCTGAGTTGCAACCAAAGATCACCATACCTACTGTGAAGCATGGGGGTGGCAACATCATGCTTTGGGGCTGTTTCTCTGCAAAGGGAACAGGGCGACTGATCCGTGTACATGAAAGAATGAATGGGGCCATGTATCGTGAGATTTTGACTGCAAATTGAAGATGAAACATGGCTGGTTCTTTCAGCATGACAATGATCCCAAACACACCGTCCGGGCAACAAAGAAACATTTCAAGGTCCTGGAGTGGCCTAGCCAGTCTCCAGATCTCAACCCCATAGAAAACCTTTGGAGGGAGTTGAAAGTCCGTGTTGCTCAGCGACAGCCCCAAAACATCACTGCTCTAGAGGAGATCTGCATGGAGGAATGGGCCAACATACCAGCAACAGTGTGTGACAACCTTGTGAAGACTTACAGAAAACGTTCGACCTCTGTCATTGCCAACAAAGGATATATAACAAAGTATTAAGATGAACTTTTGGTACTGACCAAATACTTATTTTCCACCATAATTTGCAAATACATTCTTTCAAAAATCAGACAATGTGATTGTCTGGATTTTTTCCACATTTTGTCTCTCATAGTTGAGGTATACCTATGTTGACAATTACAGGCCTCTCTCATCTTTTTAAGTGGGAGAACTTGCACAATTGGTGGCTGACTAAATACTTTTTTGCCCCACTGTAAATGTTCAAATGCTAGCAGATAGTATTTGCATGCTATAAACATCCCTCTATTTTTTTCTCTGAGGATTTGAGCTTTTAAAGGATTCAGTATTCAAAAAAGTCAATCTCTTCCTCTGACTCCCTGCTTTACCTAACATTCTTTTATCTATCAAAAAAGTGAAAAAATGTTTAGGGTTAAGACCATCCTTTCTGCAGCCTCATCATGCATTTATAAGATCAATTTGTGTTAGCACAGTCACCAGTACTCTCTGTCAGGCCTGCATGTGACAGGGTGACAATATAGGAGCACGGCTGGAAGACACTTGTCATTCCATAGCAGGATGTGCCTGAACAAGAGCCTTCATGGATGGATCACTCTGTATTCTTTTAATGAAAACTGGAGATTTAAAAAGGATCGCTATCAATTACTGAAGTGGCATTAACATATTAAAGTTTATACACGATCTAGTGATTGGGTTTAGATGTACTTTAAATGTATTTTTGATGTTTTTGATAGACCAGTCAATGTTTTACTTAGCATTCCACCAGCACAGTTAAATGGAAGAGAATTAATGGTGGACATAAACATATCTGTTACAGTACATTTATTTTTTGCAGTAAGCGCAGAGACATGGAAGGGAGCCCAGGAGCTCGGAGAATGAACCATGCCTCTTCTTAAACAGCCCAGTCTGCAGATGCCTCTCTTCATGCCAAGAGCTACTCCAAGAGCCAAAAGCTTCAAATAAAAACATATCTGGAACGAGAATCATCTTCAAACCCCAACCAAAGCTCAGCATTGATTATGGATGTGTTTATTTTGAAGCACTGAATCGTACACATTAAAATTTATGGCCAATGCCAGGTTGCATTAAATGAGAGAGAAGAAAGACAGGCCTTGAAGAGAGATCTTTGTTTTTGAACTATTTATCAGCCACAGCAAAAAGAGAAAACATCATGTTACTTTCATTTATCGTCAGCATAGGTTGGATTTCGGGTAGAACTAAAACTAGAAAGTCCCAGATCTGTGTTTCTATGGAAAAAAAAAAGTAAAAAAAAGACAAATAGCCAGAAAAGTGAACCCAATCAAAATCTGGAATTGTTTGATTTTGATCAATTTCCCAAGCTTTCTTCTTAAACATAGGCATCACTAGATATGGGCACCTGTGGCACATTCCCTGGGTCTCCAGTTGCCCAGGGTCTAGCGAGATCTCTAACAGAGTGACACCAGCTGTTCCATCACTTAATGATTAGATTAGGGTAGAACTAAAACTAGAAAACCCCAGATCGGTGTTGCTATTAAAAAAAAGTCAAATAGGTTTTGATTGATTCTGCTTTTCTGTCTAGGTGGGATTTGTTTGCATTTTGTTTGCTATTAATACATTTCCCTAGCTCTCTGCTTAACCATAGGCAGCGTAGATCTGGACACCTATGGCACATGCCCTGGGTCTCCAGTTCGGTGCCTCGGATCTAGAGAGATCTCTAACAGAGCAGGTAACTATGACTATCAGAGTAATTCTGAGTGGAGTCATATCACCCTGACAGTGCTTGCATAGTTCCAGTGTAGCCAAGTACTAGGCTGCAAGGGTTAAAGCTTTAGTCCAGCTTTTGATATACTTTAAATAGTTTGTTTGGGTCAGCTTGGGGTGGGGGAGAGAAGCAGTACCTCCCTAGGCTGCTCTTTGAATTGTGCAGTTTTTTGCTGCAGGTAGTGGGAGTAAGCACATCCCCAGAGTCAGACCTACTGGAGGTTGGAGCTGGAGCCTTAGGCACACCACCATGAGACCACTGAGAGAGGGAGAGCATTGGAAAGAATGGGCGCTGAGGCGGTGTTACCACCGCCTCACACTACAACCACACTCCAGCGTTACAGCCAGGTGAGCCAAGGTATAGAACTACGGCAGAGGATTCCTTTTTCAAGCAGAGGGATGTTTGTGCTGGATCGCTGAGACTGGTGAGAGGGCCCTGCGGCCATGACATACATACTGCCATTAGTGAGACTGAGCTCTTAGGAACTGACTGCACAGCTGCCCTATAGCCCATTACTGCCTGCAGGCTCTTCTATGATTGTTCTTATGTGCACCAACGGTATGACTGGGCTCCAAGTTAGCCGGCTGAAGAGCCAGAACTAAAGACTGCCCATTTACAGTTCCCTCAAATAAAGACCTTTGCTAGTTGCTTAGTACAGGGGTACCACTCAGGTGTAACATACAGGACTTACAGTAGTCATTCTTTTGGGTGCATCCTAAGTAGTTGCAATATAATTCTCAACACAGTTAATGTTCATGTTCACTGTCTACTACTGATCTTGCTGGTTTATATGTTAACTCCAGTCAAGTGATATAGAACTCTAAACTAAGTTGCTGTGGCATAGTACTGTCTAAAACTGTGTCCAAACCTACTTCCTTTATGTTCACTGATGCTCAAGCTTTCAGGGGGCACAGACCTCTCACATGTATAGGATGGAACTTGCCAATGACCCTCAACATGCAAGGGAGCAGTCACCACAGACCACCAATGTTTAAGGGGTCACTTGTCACTGACCACCAGCAACTGCTGAGCCCTGGAAGCTGTGCTGAGCATTACATAGTCCTAGTCTCTGCACATTGACACACTGACTTATGTTCTGTGTACACTATGTTCTATCTTATGTAGTCCTGACCACTGCACTTTAGCTACTTTGTTGTACATTCAATTATCCTGATGGCTGCACTGTTTATGTTGTGTTGTACATTACATAATCCTGAAAGCTGCATTTCAAAAGCTGTTATACATTGCATAGAACGTACATGTAATATAATTCTGACTTGTGCACTGTACATGAAATGTTATACAGTATATTACATAGTCCTGAGCCTTGCACCCCACATGCTGTGTTGTATGTCACATAGTCTTAAAAGCTGAGGTGTGCCAGCTTGCCGTCCCTCTTCATTCTTCTTGCTACTGCTTGCCTTGGACAAGTGCAGGGAGCTGGAGACAGTTGCTACAAAGCAAAGCAGCCATCCCCTTGCCAGCTGTGGTGTTGGGCAAAGAGGGGATCCCTGTCTGATATCATAGCTAGTGTTAGAGGGCACCTAGGGACAAAGTAGTAAATGTATTTTGTCCCATTGGGGACTCAAAATTGTAAAAAAAAAAAAAATATGATTATTGATGCGTTTTACTGTTTTGGCCTCCTGTCCACCTTCATCAATTACCTAGATTGGTGGATGTTAACCTATGAGCTAAAGGTGGTCTTAAATGCGGCCCCTGATATCACCAAAGGCGCACACATATAGTTCAATATTCTGTATGTACTTCTCGAGAGGATAGTCAGAGACTGTAGACCTAATAGAGGAAATGAGGGTCAGAGAGTGGGGGCATGGTATTTTTTTGGCTGGGGATATGCTGCAGAGGACAATACAGAACAGGGGAAATGTTACATGGCTAGTAGTGATCAATGCCATTACCCTAGTCAATGTTTCCACCACAGACTGCTGAGGTCCAGGGGGTGCACATCATATGCCAAAGGGTTGCAGGTTGGGCACCAAGGACCTAGATAATGCTTGTTTTAAAAAGAGTGGTGTCTGATGAACTTGATTCCTGTGCCCAGTTGTCACTGGACAGGAAATGAAAACTGTCCCAATAGAAACAAAGACAATAATTAAGAACCCAGCAGAGATTCTAAAGTTTCTTTATTCGATCCAAAATAATAACAACTGACTGGAATTGGGTCTAATTTTTATTTCATAAACACAGTTGTTGTCATACTATAATAGAGTTATAAAATGTGCCCTTTACAAAGTGGTAGTTTAATAGAGTTTATTTTACAAATAATCATATTTTTTTTATATATTATATATTTTTTTATATATTTTTTATATATATTTTTTAATCAAAATATTCACATTTTATTAATCCGAGTGTTGGTGCCTAAAAAGTACATTTTCTTTTGCAAATTTCTTTCTTATTTTCAGTGGTGGCCCATTCATACAAGGCGCCTGAGGCTCTAATTGGCTTAAAAAAAGGGTGGGTTCAGGGAGCAGGGCACTGCACCCCGGGCCCATCCAGTTGTGTGACAATAGCGAATTAATATTCACTATTATATTCCTGATTCTCCTACTGGC
This sequence comes from Lithobates clamitans, assembly GCA_037952925.1. NCBI lineage: Eukaryota > Metazoa > Chordata > Amphibia > Anura > Ranidae > Lithobates > Lithobates clamitans. The sequence continues at coordinate 1,355,833 of JBBGZY010001849.1, read as the reverse complement.
CAATCAGGAAGCGAGTCCTGAGACCCGCTTGGCCGGGAGTCTTAGGACTCCCGGCCAAGCGGGTCTCAGGACCCACTTCCTGTTTGGCTGAGAGGAGAAGTAATGGCCCCAGAGCGAGAAGTAGCTGGAGTGAGGAGCAGCAGCCCTACTCCAGATCCTTGTCATCTGCCTCCTAAGGTAAGGAGGCCTCTGATCGCTTCCTTCCCATCTGTCTCCCGCAGCAGGGGGGTGATTGCCACCTTTCCGTCCGTCTCCCATGGGGGGGGATTGCCGCCTTCCTGTCCGCCTTGGTTTGCCCCCCCTCCCCAAAATATTGAGCACCAGCCGTCACTGCTTATTTTACAAATACAATTGAAGCACATTCTACTACCTACCTGTTTAATGCTGTTGGTAATAAACCAAACCATGAAGATTCTTGAGCTGACTTGGACCCCCGTTACTAGCACCGATGTACGCACTATACCTTGGAAGAAAGAGAAACTATTATTAGTTGCATGACATGTTCAATAGGAATACATACAAATAGGGCTTATTAAAGGATCAGTCCACCACTAGCTGTTTTTTTAAGATATAGGAGGGCATAATTCTTCCCTGGGTAATTATATGTTGCAGGCACTCCAGTGGTAATATATTCCATTCTAGGTTTCCAGCTTTGCTACCCACTGCTCCACAGAGGCTTCCTACTCTGGTTGCAGAAGGAAAACTGAGAATGCAGCCTATCCATTCACTAGAGACCAGTGACAACACTGAGAGAGCAGCCTAATTTATACACTAGAGACTGTGGACTTCACTGAGAATGCAGCCTATCCATTCACTAGAGAGCACGGGCATCACTGGGAAAACAGCCTATCCATTCAATAGAAACCAGTGATAACATTAGGAATACAGCCTATAAATTCACTAGAGACTAGTGACATCACTGAGAATATCACCTATCTAATCACTAGAGACTAGTGACATCACTGAGAATACAGCCTATTCATTCACTAGAGACTGGTGATATCACCAAAAATACAGCCTATAAATTTACTAGAGACTAGTGACATCACTGAGAATGCAACCTATCCAATCACTAGAGACTGGTGATTTAAGTCAATGTCCTGATAATAATGAGAGATATTTTATCTCTGGGAAATTCCCAAAACATGGCCTGTTGGTGGGTACATGAGGACTGAAGTTGGAAAGCACTCCACCAGAGACTGGTGACAACACTAATGCCCCGTACACACGGTCGGATTTTCCGATGGACAATGTCCGATCGGAGCGTGTTGTCGGAAATTTCGACCGTGTGTGGGCGCCATCGGACATTTTCCATCGGATTTTCCGACACACAAAGTTGGAGAGCAGGAGATAAAATTTTCCGACAACAAATTCCGTTGTCGGAAATTCCGATCGTGTGTACACAAATCCGACGGACAAAGTGCCACGCATGCTCAGAATAAATAAAGAGATGAAAGCTATTGGCCACTGCCCCATTTATAGTCCCGACGTACGTGTTTTACGTCACCGCGTTCAGAACGATCAGATTTTCCGACAACTTTGTGTGACCGTGTGTATGCAAGACAAGTTTGAGCCAACATCCGTCGGAAAAAATCCTAGGATTTTGTTGTCGGAATGTCCGAACAAAGTCCGACCGTGTGTACGGGGCATAAGGCTGGCCATACATGGTGCAAATTTCTTTCCTGCAACCACGGGTTGCAATAAGGAAATTTGCATGATTCCCTCATCAACACAGACAGGCTGACAGGGGAATCCCTCCTGCCAAGCTATTGTTTTCTCCCACCAGGAGAAGACAGTGATTATTTCTAGCAGCTATAGCAGCCACTAACATTAACGACAAGAGAATCCGGCAGGCTGGTTGTACACAAGCTGATCAATCAATCAACTTGGTACATTCAGCCTGCCCATCAACGGTTCGAATCTTGGCCGCTTCCTGCTGAACCAACCGAGATTCAAAACATGTATGGCTGGCCTAAGATTGCAGCTGATACATTCACTAGAGTTTGGTGAAATCAACTAGAATGCAAAGTATCCATTCACTGGAGACTAGTGACACCAATGAGAATACAGCCCATCCATTCACTGGAGACATAATAGAGAATGTAGCCTATCCATTCACCAGAGACTGGTGACATCATTGAGAATGCCGCAGATCTATTCACTAAACATTGGTGAGATCACTGAGATTGCACTAGGGATCGTGACATCCAAATTCTGGAGATCAAAATGAAAAGCTCATTTTATTGCAAGAATATAATAATTCTTCCTGCTACCCCTCTCCTGCTGAATCGCATTAAACTACTAGGATATAAAACAGATAAACTCACCAAGTGCGCAGTGGACCAACTGTAAAAGAAAATACACACATCAATAGTTTATGAGAAGTGCTGTCATTCTTGAATTACATTATATTTACATTAGGCAGGCTATAAACTGCAATTTTGATAGAAATGTAGACAATCCAAACATAAAAGTAAGTAGAGATAAGCACTGTTTTATTGATCTTGAGTTGCAGGGTTTTTCATTTATAATATCATGGTGCAAGTAGCAGTAAGGATTAAAAAAAAGAGCAGGCCTTGGCTGTTCCATAGAAGTTAATAAGCAGCTCAGGTTAGTTTTAGATATGGGAAGGGCTAAGCTGGCTACACATTATACAATTTTCTTCTTCAATTGCCTTTAAATTTACCTTCAACTATGTAGTTCAAGGGCCTGCCTGATTACATACAATTTGAAAGGGTTTAGGTTTGACAACATATGATATGGTTTTGGTAAGTCTAAAGGAAAATTGTACAAGAAAATTTTACAATATGTAGCCAGCTTTAGATCCTCTTTCAGATTTTTATTGCTCTTTGACCCTGATAGGAAAATTCACCCTCTCCATTTGTCCTGATGACCATTGATCCTGGGACCGAAAAATGGGAAATTGGGAAAATTTTACAGTTGTCATCAAAACAGGAGCTAATTAAAATAAAATTCCAGTGATAGCTGCTTAAAGCTCCATTTGGAAAGGTTTCATCTCACTTCCTTCTGTGTTTCCAGGGCAGAAAGTAAAGAAAAATTGGCCAAATGGGACACAGAAAACAAAATAAAAAAATATACATACAATGTACAGCCATGGCCAAAAGTTTTGAGAATGACACAAATATTGATTTTCACAAAGTCAGCTGCCTCCATTTTTATGATGGCAATTTGCATATACTCCAGAATGTTATGAAGAGTGATCAGATGAATTGCAATGAATTGCAAGGTCCCTCTTTGCCATGAAAAAAAAAAAAAAACATTCCAAGTCCAGCAAGCTCCAGGACCCTCTCCTACAGTTGATTCAGCTGCGGGGTCGGGCACCACCAGTGCAGAGCTTGCTCAGAAATGGCAGCAGTGAGTGCATCTGTATGCATAGTGAGGCAAAGAAATTTGGAGGATGGCCTGGTGTCAAGAAGGGCAGCAAAGAAGCCACTTCTCTCCAGGAAAAACATCAGGGACAGACTGATATTCTGCAAAGGGTACAGGGATTGGACTAACGAGGACTGGGGTAAAGTCATTTTCTCTGATGAATCCCCTTCTCAATTATTTGGGGCATCCGGAAAAAACCTTTTCCGGAGAAGAAAAGGTGAGCGTTACCATCAGTCCTGTGTCATGCCAACAGTAAAGCATCCTCAGACCATTCATGCCGTGGGGTTGCTCCTCAGCCAAGGCAGTGGGCTCACTCACAATTTTGCCTAAGAACACAACCATGAAGCAACTTCTCACAACCATCCAAGAGCAGGTTGGTAACGAAATGATAACTAAGTGGCTTGGGGAACAAAACATTGACATTTTGGGTCCATAGCCAAGAAACTCCTCAGACCTTAATCCCATTGAGAACTTCAATCCTCAAGAGGCGGGTGAACAAAAAAATCCTCACAAATTCTGGCAAACTGCAAGCATTGATTATGCAAGAATGGGCTGCCATCAGTCAGGATGTGGCCCGGAAGTTGATTTACAGCATGCCAGGGTGAATTGCAGAAGTCTTGAAAAAGAAGGGTCAACACTGCAAACATTGACTCTCTGCATAAACTTTTTGTAATTGTCAATAAAAGCCTTTGACACATATGAAATGCTTGTAATTATACTTCAGTATACTATAGTAACATCTGACAAAAAGATCTAAAAACACTGAAGCAGCAGACTTTGTGAAAATGAATAATTGTGTCATTCTTAAAACTTTTGGCCATGGCTATACATACACTCTTCAGGCAGTGTTCCTGGGAAGCCAATGGAGAGCAAAGCAAAATTTAATTATTAGCCATTTAGGTCCACACATCATTTCAGTCTTGCCATAAGCAGGCCAAGGAACATGCATTAAATGATGTCTTTTGATGCTCATGAGGAAAAGGACACTTAGTATTTCTAAGTACAGGGTAAGATACAAATAAAGAGTTATACATGCTAAAGAGCAGCACATTTACCTCAAGTAAAGCAAATGTTTGGAAAAATTTAAGAGTCTTCTGGATACTCTTGTAGAGCCCCTTGTGTGTTCCTTTGTACATGTAGAATCGAAACATCGCAATGGCGAGAACGAGCCACCTGCAGGGTCAATTGAATGTATTAGTGAAATATTATATCACTTTTAATCTTACCTTTTCTTTTTAAGACTTGGGAATGTGAGGCATTTTTTGGCTAACTAAATGGGTTTCCACTCTTGCAATATCTGTTTTTTGCTTGATTAAATAAAAGGGGGAGTTGAGCCTAAAGATACCCTGTTTGGTCCCTAAAAGTTTTAAGCCAGCAGGTTCCTGCAAAAGCATACAGGACATACCTCTCAGAAAGCCCATTTCTCCTGCCTCTCCTCATTCCACTACTGCAGGCTCTGAAGGTCTCTGGCATTTCATATTTCCAGGAGTGTCTGATACCTGTGCCCCCCGCCACATGTATATGTTCTTGAATTAAACTTTGAGACTTCACTAGTAAATCTTCAAAGGTAACAATTCTGGAGCACAACTGGGAAAATGGGGACAGAGCATTATCATCCTGTAACAGGAAGTGACCGAACAAGGCTCATTACCAGAATCACCAGACATTATTGTAAATAAATGTGATTAAAAATATTGAAAATTATTTTTAACATGACTTCATCGTGTTACAGCTTATGCAAGATTTTAGGGATTTGGTTTACATCTACTTTAACTTTAACATGAACTTACATTTTCTTCACTCTTACACTGCTCCGTTCAACAAGAAATACGCTGAACTCTCAGGTTATGCAGGAAGATGTGCTAGGTGGGGGCGGGGAGAGAGTTTCCAACTCTGTGTAAGCTCCAAGACAAGACATGCAGGTTATACAAGTCTTCCTCTCCTAGCTCCAGCTGAATGAAGCGATGAAGAAGTGAAGGAAATGTGTAGCTGGATAGGACAACAGGTAAGTGAACCTGTTACAATTAGGGTTGTCACCTCAACCCTTTAAGCCCAAACACATATGAATTACACAGATTCTGAGGCTAATTTAATGCAGATAAGGGACCAAGTTAGTTTAATTACCACCTTAATCAGCCACAGAACACAGTGTGTAGCCAAGTGCCGGGTCCCCTTTGTTCTAATGAGAACCTCCAGAGTTAGGGATAGCTGACATCCTTCTGTGTAGAGTAGGTTACAAAGCATGGTGGGTGTAGTACAAGGTAGATTCATGGGCGCCAGACACTTCTTGAATGCAAAGAGATTTATTGTCTCCTAAACAGAACTGTGGGAGAGAGGGTTTAGGGCCAGGACACCCTTTAGTAGTTGCAATGTTATTGGCAGACTCTGAGACTTCTATAGGTAGACAGCCATGCAGGGAAAGGCACCCAGCTGGACACCACATCTGCATGTGTAGACACGCTGTCTCCTATTGCAACAATCTTGAAGAGTTCCTACCAAAGGCTACAATGAACTCTTTCACTTCCTGTACAATTTCCTCTTGTAGATCCTCACTCAACAGAGCTCCCAGTCTCTCTCTCACTAGACTTGCTGATCCACTACCACTGGATCTCCTGAGCTCTTCCAATCTTCTCACTGAGTATCTTCCTCAAGCATCAACCCCGTGTCCCTGCTAGGTCCCTAGCTTGGCATTCAGGATACTCCTCAAGCATCACCCCACTGGCCTGCCCGGTCCCTGGCTTGACATACAAGGCTGCTCTACAAGCATCACCTCTGCTGGCTGGGTCCCTGGCTTGACACCTGCTGAAGTTTCCCAATTCTTCACCATCCCCGGTTGGTGAGAATACTGCGCTGGCACCTTCTTCAGCTACTCACTGTGGTCCCTGGTAATAAAGTGGATGGTCCCTTAGTGGCGACAGCTTCCCTTCTACTTCCGACCACGACAGGTCCTCCGGCCGGTCCAACGTCACCTCTCGTTGGACTACAAGCCGCAGTCCCAACCCTACGTTGCTCTCTTGCTTCTGGATAGGCCCTCAGACAGCCTAGCATCCAGATGTCCCTGGGATAGACCTCAGGCTCTGGCCTAGCAGATGTCCACACAGACAGCCGTCCAGGTGGCACAGAACCCTGATCACCTCACCTCACCCAAATAAATAGGCTCTCCCAGCAGGCCAAGGGACCCAAGAAGATCCCTGCCTATTGGCTGAGACACCCCATCTAATCCGAATCTGTCCTTGCAATGCCCTTGTCTTACCTAATGCCACCATATACCCGGCCATCTAGTGACAGAAGAGAGAAGTGCAGCAACTTCAGAATTAGGGTGGAATCAATTGATCTCCTATCAATTGACCAAGGCAACTACACTTGGCAGGTAAATTTACTAGCAACCCTGCCTAAACATCAGGGTGCTACATGTGTAATTAATATTTGTTCAGTTTTAAAGGGCTGAGGTGACAACCCTAGTTACTATGCTCTGCAGGGGCAATGAATAGGTTCCCTTTAAGAGAGTCCACAATAAGAAGTATTGGATTGTCATTTCAGGATGGGATGCAAATTCCTCAGTTAAGACTTGCAGAGGAAGCATATGCCAACAGAAGTATCAAGTTTCTGCCATAACGTAACAGCTAGCAGGAAGATGGGGGACTTAGAGACTCTAGACAGCCACTTGTTCTCTAGAGCAGCACAAGGTGACAACATGCAGCTACCAAAGACTAAAGTTCAAAAGTTCACATTAACCTGTTGAAAGTCAGCTACTACTGGTCTGGAGGTAAGTCAAAAAAAAACCACATCTATCTATACTGATTTAGACTGGGAAATGTGTTGGGAATGAAAGGATGCCACATTGTTTGATGGAAATGAAAATTATCAACCTACAGTGGGCTGAAATCCAAGACACCCCAAAAATCAAAGTGAAAAAATGATGCAGCAGGGCAGGCTAGTCCATTTTGCTGAAATTTCATTGCAGCAACTAAAGATGGTACTCAGTAGTTTGTATAACCCTATGTGCTTGTATGCATGCCTGACAACGTCGGGACATGCTCCTAATGAGACGATGGATGGTGTCCTGGGATATTTCTTCCCAGATCTGGACCAGGGCATCAGAGTTCCTGAACAGACTAAGGTGCAACCTGACGGCTTCAGATGGACCGAAACATAATTTCCCTGAGGTGTTCTATTGGATTTAGGTCAGGTGAGCACGGGGGCCATTCAATGGTATCAATTCCTTCACCCTCCAGGAACTGGCTGCATACTCTCGCCACGTGAGGCCGGGCATTGTCGTGCACCAGTAGGAACCCAGGACCCACTGCATCGGTCTGACAATGGGTGCAAGGATTTCATTCTGATACATAATGGCAGTCATGGTACCATTGTCTAGCCTGTAGAGATCTGTGCGGCCGTCCATGAATATGCCTCCCCAGACCATCACTGACCCACCACCAAACCGGTCATGCTGAACGATGTTACAGGCAGTATAATGTTCTCCATGGCTTCTCCAGACCCTTTCATGTCTGTCACATGTGCTCAGAGTGAACCTGCTCTCATCTGTGAAAAGCACAGGGAGCCAGTGGCGGACCTGCCAATTCTGGTGTTCAATGGCAAATGCCAATCGAGCTCGATGATGCCAGGCAGTGAGCACAGGGCCCACTAGAGGACGTCAGGCCTTCAGGACACCCTCATGAAGTCTGTTTCTAATTGTTTGGTCAGAGACATTCACATCAATGGGGTAAATTATCAATTAAGTATTCCCACGCTGTATCAAAGAGAAAAACTACAACTAAATAACTGCTGCAAAGCACTGAGAGGTCATACCATAACCACAAGGAAAGTTAACAATGAGACACTTACATTTCATAGTATATCATCACTCTAACAGCACAGCACTATGTTTCATTGTTAATTCACACCAGTGGCCTGCGGGAGGTCATTTTGTAGAGCTCTGGCAGTGCTCACTCTGTTCCTCCTTGCACAAAGGAGCAGATACCGGTCCTGCTAATGGGTTAAGGACCTTCAATGGCCCTGTCCAGCTCTCCTAGAGTAACTGCCTGTCTCCTGGAATCTCCTCCATGCTCTTGAGACTGTGCTGGGAGAAACAGCAAACCTTCTGGCAATGGTACGCATTGATGTGCCATACTGGAGGAGTTGGAATGCCTGTGCAAACTCTATAGGGTCCAGGTATCGCCTCATGCTACCAGTAGTGACACTGTACCTAGCCAAATGCAAAACTAGTGAAAAACAGTCAGAAAATATGAGTAGGGAAAAAAAAATGTCAGTGGCATCCACCTGTAAAACCATTCCTGTTTTGGAGGTCGTCTCATTGCTGCCCATCTAGTGCGCCTGTTGTTAATTTTATTAACACCATATCAGCTGGAACTGATTAACAACCCCCTCTGCTACTTAACTGACCAGATCAATATCCCGGGAGTTTTGTTTATTGACTTGATGCTATACTCTGTTAAAAAAGTGTTCCTTTGGTTATTCACGGTGATGCTGAGGGGGTGGTGATGTGAGAGTGTGAAGAAGTGGTGATGCGGTGCTCTGATTCCGAGAGAGTTCCAGCAAGAGACGGCAGTCCCAGCTGACTTCCTCTCTGGGGTAACCGGGAGGTGAGAGCATTAGAGAGGACTGGACGGTGGGTGGTAGATTGACCCAGACCCCCCTTCCTATCCCTGCCTGACAGCGGATTCCATTTGGTGGAATGGAGGAGATGTTTGGAAGTGGCAGGGGGCCTTTTTCATGCTTCGATAATAGTACAGAGTGCTGAAGTCCCGAGTAAGAGGTGCAGAAGGTGCAGGGTAAACGTGGCAAGCAGCTCGCTCTTCAGAAGTTAAAGAGCATTGAGGACTATAGTAGGAGAGGCAGTTCAAGAGCGTTGACTTCATTTACAGCCCGGGACAGATTGAAGAGATTTGAGGCTTCCTTAACAGCGGGTCTGTATGCCCCTAGGTAAGCCACGTGTGGTTAAAGCCCAAATTGTTACTCCTTGCTCTTCTCCCTCCTCAATGGCAGCTAAGACAGCAGGGAAATCAGCTGCAAAATCCCCCCAAGCTGAAATGTCAGCAGGTACACAGACAGCAATAGATAAAGAAATGGAGCTGGCTCCCTCTGGCAAGGACATTATGGCAGCAATTAAGGTTTGCAGTGAGACTCTCACAACTAAAATTGACGCACTGGCTGTAGATATTAATATAATGAGGCATGAGTCAAGCAAAAGATCTCAGAGATTGAACTCTGTGTTTCAAAGGTAGAAGATACACTGAGAACAGACAATAGAGAACTGCACATCTTAAAAAAATGAATCAGCGCTTTGCAGGACAGAGCAATTGTTCCAGAAAGCCACCTGAGGAGAAATAATATTCAGATTATAGGCTTGCCAGAGCGAGTGTGGAGGGGAACAAACCAGTAGAATTTTCAGAGAAATTACTGATAAATGTATTGGGTTTCACAGATATGTCTGCAACGTTTATGGTAGAGCGAGGACTTCTTCATTTATTGAACTATAGGGACCGAGATTGTATACTGACAACAGCCCGGGCAAGGCCAGATCTGCAATATGAAAATGCTAAATTGCTTTCCTGACGCCTTCATGGCAGCACACACTGGGTTGTGACCCCGCCTCCACAACCTGACAGGATTGGTTTAGCTATAAAAGTTGAAGAGAGAGAGACCCCCACCATTCTCTTTTTTATCCTCACCTGACAAGATGGATGAACATCGCAAGATCCCCTTACCGCATCACCCCAGCAGGTTCAAGCCTCTCCTGTTTGGAAGTCCCTCCTGTACAGTCTCTAAAGGAGCTTCTATGGAGGGAACCCCACTCTGGTGGTCTCAGGGGCAACACCAAGGATTACCTGGCACATAGTAAGCTTTAAAAAAGCTTCAATTATTGCAGCGGTCTCCACTTCTACTTTCCCCCTTTACTCTATTACTTTTTTTCACTTTCTCCCTTCTTTTTTTCTCCCATGTATGTTTATCTGGTACCTGTAGTCCCACAGCGCTCTCGAGGCATCTATCATGGCGCCACTGCTTTGCCAGATAAGCTAGTATGTCGCACGTGCTTCAATGAAGCCACAAAGGAAAGAGAATCAGACGTCAGGGAGGTAACCGAATTAATTCGGGAATCAGTGAGAGAATCCTTAATGGAGTCAACTACACCCCTGCCGACCAGGTCAGACCCAGGTACCTCCATGGCTCCTCCACGCTCAGCAACCGAGCCAGGAACAGAACCAGAGTCCCCTTCTGAGAACGAGGATCCAGAAGTACCAGCAGGTTTTGACTTCACTCTGGTCGAGCCCTTTGCAAAATCTGTCAAGGAAGCCATAGGTTGGGAAGAGCCTGAGGAAGCACCCCAGAGGACACGGAAATATTTTCCAAACCTGAAGAGGGATCCAGAAACCTTCCCTTTCATTGAGGAGTTGAATGATTTGATCAAGGATGAATGGGAAAGATCCGACAAGAGACCTAGCCTGAATAATAGACTAGCAAAGATGTATCCTTTAAAAGAACCTAAAGTCAACTCTTTAATTAACGCTCCAATTGTGGATGCCTCTTTAATGCGTCTGGCAAGGCATGTCACCCTTCCCATCGAAGACGCTGTCTCATTTCGTGACGTTCTGGATCGGAAGATCGATCTAGAACTTAAAAAGGCCTATTCCACAGCAGGAGGTGCTTGTAGACCAGCAGTCGCTACAGCAGCAGTTGGTAGAGCTATCTCGGGCTGGACTATGAATATCGAAAAATCTCTACAGGAAAAAGCAGACTTGGAGAAGGTAATTACATCCTTACAGGAACTCAAATTAGCAGGCGATTTTATCGCAGAAGCCTCCGTGGACATTATTAGGTGCTCAGCCCGGGCAATGTTAGCCTCGGTGATGGCAAGAAGAGCTCTATGGCTAAAACCCTGGATAGCCGACGCAGCATCCAAAACAAATTGGTGCAAGATTCCCTACGACGGTTCCAATCTCTTTGGTTCCAAATTAGCAATTTCTAAGGTGACGGGGGGAAAATCGGGCCTCATTCCCTCAGACAGGAGGCCCAAGAGATCAAGAGGCCCCACTTACAAGGGTAACCTTCCCGAAAGGTACAGAGAAGCAAAAACCTACAGACCGGGTAAAGAGTTTAAAAGGAACTGGAGGAACACACAGTCATCCTTCCTGAGGATGCGGAAAACCAAGGTCACTCCATCCAGTGAACAACAGAAGTCCTTTTGAAGGTACGCCCGCCCATCCCCCAAGGGTGGGCGCCAGACTCAGGAAGTTCACACAAATATGGTCAGAAAACATCAGAGACCCTTGGACCATTTCTACAATCAAGTTCGGTCACAAATGGAGATTCCTGAACAGGATTCCCAGGAACCACTTTCTGCCAACCAAACTCCCGTCCTCTCCAGCCAAAAGAGGGATCTTTCTGAGGTACATAACGGAATTAAAACAAAAGGAGGCAATTTTGGAAGTTCCGCTGTGTCAAAGAGGCAGAGGTTTCTATTCCCCTCTTTTTTTGGTAAAAAAGAAAACGGGAGATTTACGACCAGTACTGGACTTAAAGAGACTAAACAGGAACATCATGTTGGAATCCTTCAAAATGGAAAGCCTACAGTCCATACTACTAGCAGTGAATCTAGAAGACTGGATGCTGTCCGTAGACTTATCAGACGCCTATCTTCACATTCCAATACATCCTGCCTTTCAAAGATTTCTATGATTTTCAATCAACCAACATCACTTTCAGTTCCAGTGCCTACCCTTCGGCATCTCGTCAGCTCCCAGGACCTTCACCAAAATTCTTCTACCCCTCATCGCATATCTCAGGGAGAAAGGTCTAAGAGTACATCATTATCTAGACGATATACTTCTTCTAGCAGAAAGTCGCCAAATCTTGATTCAGCACCGGGAGATCTTACTATCAACCCTGCAAGCTTTCGGTTGGCTAGTGAACTGGCAGAAAAGCAAACTTCAACCCACTCAGAAAATGGTTTTTCTAGGAGCAGAACTAGACACCATCCAGAACAGTGTACGGCTCCCTCAGGAGAAAATCAGGCCCCTCATCCAGAGGATTCAGAGGTTAATCTCCGTTACACACTTACCAGCCAGAGTATGTATGAGTATCCTGGGTTCCATGTCTGCGACTCTGCCCATGGTCCAGTGGTCCCAATGGCACACAAGGATCTTACAGAATTCCTTTCTCAGGCAGTGGGATGGAGTATCAATGCTTCAGGAGATCTACATACACAGGTATGTGAAGCAAGCAATGTGGTGGTGGACAAGATCCAGCAACCTCAAGAGGTACAAACCCATAATTCCTCCTCAGCCCGAGGTAGTCACTTCGGACGCCAGCCAGAAGGGATGGGGAGCACATTACCGGAATCTAGCGGCCCAAGGGCAATGGAAGTTTCAGGCTCATGGGGTAGTATCCAATATATTGGAACTCAGAGCAGCTTTTCAGGCACTTCGGTCCTTCACTCCTTACCTGGCGGGGAAGAATGTTGTGATCCAAATGGACAACCGAGTCGCTGTAGCATACATTCAGAGGCAAGGGGGTACAAGGAGTCGCTCGTTAATGCAGGAGGTACGCCCCATCATGGAGTGGGCTCAAGTGCACCTAATAGACCTGAAAGCGGTGTATGTCCCAGCAGCTCAGAACATGCTGGCCGACTATTTGAGCAGGGAAATTCTCTCAAACAACGAGTGGTCATTGAACCAACAGACCTTTTCCCTCCTTTCAAGAACTTGGGGAATACCAGAGATCGACCTAGCAGCTACACCTACAAACACCAAATGTCAGAGATTTCTATCAAGAGCAGCCTTCCCATTGGCCGAAGGAACGGATTGTCTAACCCATCCATGGAATTTCAAGCTGGGTTACATTTTTCCACCAGTACCCTTAATCGCGAGATTCCTGTCCAGGCTTCGGAAATCATCAGCCACAGTGATAGCTGTAATTCCTTTTTGGCCAAGGAGACCTTGGTTCACAACCCTATTACAACTCAGCCTACAGCAGCCGCTTACTCTCCCAGTAACATCGGACCTCCTGTCCCAGGGTCAATTCCTACACCCAGCTCCAGAGAAGTTACACTTGACAGCATGGAAGTTGAAAGGGCTCGGCTGATAGAGCAAGGATGCTCGCAGCAGGTTATTGCTACTCTTTTACAGGCTAGGAAAAGCACCACCAACAAGACTTACTCTCAAGTCTGGAATACATTTTGTTCACTGGCCCAGCAAAAAAATTGGAACCCAGTATCACCAGAGCCACCGCAAGTTCTAGAATTCCTTCAGTTGGGTATTACTAAAGGACTAAGCTCAAGTACCCTTAAGGTCCAGGTTTCTGCTCTTTCGGCTAAAACAGGCATTAAATGGGCCCTACACCCTCTAGTAATTCAGTTCATGAAGGCTTGCTTAAAAATCAGACCTCCAATAAAACCCACTTTTCCAGCATGGGATCTCTCTACAGTACTGGACGCACTATCAAAACCTCCTTTTTTTCCGGTTGAGTCAATTTCACTCTGGAACCTGACTCTGAAGTTAACCTTCCTTATCGCCATTACATCTGCGAGAAGAGTTTCAGAACTTAGAGCTCTACTAATATCAGAACCTTATCTAGTCCTCTATCCCGATAGAGTGGTATTGAGACCCTCAGAGCATTTTACTCCCAAGGTATCATCTTCTTTCCATTATAATCAAGATATCACCCTTCCTTCCTTTACTAACGACCAGGGCGAGCCTCATGCATTGGATGTAAAGACTATTATTACCAGCTATTTGGAAGCTACAGTTTCCTTCAGGAAGACGGATACCCTTCTCGTAATTCCTCACGGTCCCAGAAAGGGTCAGCCAGCAACTTCTCGAACAATCGCATCCTGGTTGGTCAACACCATAAAAAAGGCATACTCTTCTCAGCAGCTTGTTATCCCAGAAGGCATCAGGGCACACTCTACTAGGGCAGTGGCAACTTCATGGGCAGCATACTGCAGGGTTTCACCGGAGACAATCTGTAAGGCAGCGACCTGGTCATCAAGACATACATTTACTTCTCACTATAAAATCGACTCTGCTCAGCTAACAACAGCGGACTTTGGCAGATCCATTATTAGAGCCAACTCCACAGCTCTTTGAATAATAATAAAACTTTAATTGCACCCTCCCGTCTGGCGAGTTATTTCCCAGTGTGTGCTGCCATGAAGGCGTCAGGAAAATGGAAAATTGTATACTCACCTTTCCGTAATTTTCCTTTCCTGACGCATCTTCATGGCAGCACACAGATTCCCACCCCGTTCTTAGATGATAGATACAGAGAATGGTGGGGGTCTCTCTCTCTTCAACTTTTATAGCTAAACCAATCCTGTCAGGTTGTGGAGGCGGGGTCACAACCCAGTGTGTGCTGCCATGAAGATGCGTCAGGAAAGGAAAATTACGGAAAGGTGAGTATACAATTTTCCATTTTTTTCTCCCGACTATCCCCCAAGATACAGCAACAAAGTAAAACGTATACTGAAGTACGGAAAAGACTACGAGATCTCTTATACCCTAGTAAATTACAGGCCATCGATGGAAATCATACCCGTTTTTTTGAGACATCAACATTGGCAGCAAACTAGATAGACTTTTTTTTTCTGTGTTTGGACTTTTTTTTTTTTCACCTCCTTTTTTTGGGCTAGCAAGAAGTTTCAGCAATTAAAAATCTTGCCATTTCCTTGAAGAGTTTTTTTGTGGCTTTTTTTCCCATTTCTTTTTTCTTTCTTCCTTTTTTTTTACTAATTATTCTCAACGTATTCTTTGTTTTTCCTTTTTTTCTTTTCTTTTTTTTTTTTCTGGGATGATAGGTAAAGAGTCATTTAGGTTAAGGGTTAGGATTAAGGTCCTTTTTTCTCCCCTGCCATGTATGGATGGGTTTGTTTTTTATTAGGGAGCGGAGTGGAAAAGGATAGGGTAGGGATGGAGGTGGGGGGGAGGTATTTTTGGTGGTTTGGGTTCTAATGGATGAGAAATGGTGTGGTTTTGTTGCCCTGTCGAATCGCTTTGGAGGACTCATACGGCTTGGGCCATTTCAGATATGTTTTCTTTACTTGCCATTTATATATGATGTCATGTGAAAATAGCTGTTATTCTGTACTATCATGGAATGTTCTTGGGCTAAATTCCAAGTGTAAACGAGCATTAATGTTTCAATATGTAAAACAGTATAATCCACAGTTGATTCTACTTCAGGAGACACATCTAGTGGGAGGAAAATTAATGACATTAAAAAAACCATGGATCATGCTACCTACTCCTCTTATGCAAGAGGTGTGTCAGTTCTAATAAATAAATCCTTTCCTGGCTTAATTGAGAATGTATATATTGATGGACAGGATGGATATGTTATTATAGTATTTACGTTGGGGCAACAACACTATGTCATAGCAGCAATTTATATTCCACCTTTCTTTTCCTTTGAAATATTAAATGTAATATTAGAGAAAATTTTCCAACATCTGTCAGCAAAACTATTGTTTATTGGAGATTTTAACTCTATTTTATCCCCAAACTTAGATAGACTGAGGCTCCCTAAGCAGTATTCAGCAGATCGATACAAAAAAATACATCATTATGGCGATTGGCTCCTCAATGGGTCTCTCATCCGAACATAGCAGAAAAAATTCAATTCTAGCTGAGTATTGGGAAACTAATGCTGGATCATCCTCTCCAGACATGGTATGGGATGCTTTAAAGCATACAGTCATAGGTGTGCGCAGCCTATTGAATTAGGGTGTGCACCCTGAAGCTCAAACACACGTGTGTGTGTCAACATATAAATGATCCCGGCACATTGAAAGAGAAGTGCGTAAACACATATTATGGCAGTGAGAGTGAGATTGTTATCATCTGCCTGTCAGCATACAGGGTGATAATGCACATGGGGTGATTAGGGTGTGCCCAGGCACACCTGGCACACCCTGTGCGCACGCCTATGCATACAGTATGTGCAGGGGGAATATATTTCAGTTAGTTAAGAAACAGAAGGCTAACACACAGGTACAACAAAGGCAGATAGAACTACAGGAGGAAAAGTATAGCCTTGATCATAATATGACTAACTTCAATACATTGATGGCCACTCAAAGAGACCTAGATTTACATATGATAGGAATAACCAGATTAGAATTATATAAAAACAGACAGAGAGTCTTTGAACAAAGTGATAGAATTGGGAGATTTTCGGCAATGCTGGTACAACAGGATCATCCACCTACACTTATATCTGTAATTAGAACCCCAGAAGGAGTAATAGCGTCTAATCCTGAAGAAATTTTGGAGACTTTTAAGCAGTACTATAGCTCTCTCTCTGCTTCCTCTCTCCCTTCCAACCTCCACCTGAGGGGCATGTCCGACCTTTTGGATAGGATAGCGCTCGGGTGGCTGTCGGATAGAGAGGCATTAGTTAGCCCTATTACAAGTGAGGAGATTCTAAAGATAATACACACTTTTCCGAGTGGAAGGGCTCCAGGCCCTGACAGACTTCCTATCGAATTTTTTATAAAGTATGGGGACATTTTAGCCCCAAAATTGGCGGTAGTATTTCCAAGTGGGTTATTAAAAAGGCCTTTTTCAGATTCAATAAGACATGGCACATATAGCTCTTATACATAAGGAAACAAAAGATCCAAAATTATGCGCTTTGTATAGACCAAAAGCATTATTAAATATGGATTTTAAAATACTGACTAAAATACTCACATCGAGAATACAACCTTTGTTAACAACCATCATCAACTCACACCAGATGGGATTTATGTCAGATAAAACAACGGATATTAATCTACACAGACTTCATACCAATGTACATGATCAACATGTCAATGAAGGGACCAAAACGGTGGCCTCTTTGGATATAGAGAAGACCTTCGATACTATCGAATGGCCTTTTTTATGGGTAATACTTAGAAGGATGGGATTCCCATTAGTATTTGTTAATTGAATACAAATATTGTAATCCCATGTCAGCGGTGAAGCTGGGAGGAAGGTTATCAACTTATTTTCAGCTATATAGAGGAATGCGGCAGGGCTGCCCCCTCTTTCTGGCCCTCTTTGCTATAGCAATTGAGCCAGTGGCAGAGGCTCTTTGGCCTCCCCAGATATTTGGGGATTACAAATTGGGGGGCTGGAGGAGTGGGAAGCCCTGTATGCAAACAATATGTTGCTCTTCTTAGGCGATGCTTGTCTATCGCTACAGGAAGCCTTCGTTTTGCTAAATACATACTCGTCATTTTCAGGGCTTAAGGTAAATTGGGGTAAATCCCTGTTATTTGTCATCGATTAGGGAGCACAGGCCACGGCTTCTCCAAAGCACCCGTTGCAATGGGTAACAGAATTTTAATATCACGGGATAGTAATCTCACGACAGGCTCATTATTTTTTGGTGTTTAACCTAAATCTAGCATTACAGGAAGTTAAGAAAAAAATAAAAGTATGGGAGACCTTACCCCTGTCACTATTGGGCCGCTTAAATTTAAAAAAATGAAGATTCTTCCAAAAATGTTATATTTATTTGGTAATTCACCACAGTGGGTGCCGAAATCATGTTTTACACGATTACATAGAACTTTTTCTTAATTTTTATGGAGAAATAAGCCACCCAGAATTAAACTGACTACACTTATGCGCCCTTTGGCACAAGGGGGATTGGCCTTTCCAGACTTCCATAAATATTATTTTGCGACACAGCTGGTGACAGCAGGCGGATGGTTGAATCCAAATCAATATAATCCTGCTATAATATTAGAGGCTGCGGTGGTACATTCCACTGAAGCACTCCAGGCACTGCTTTCCGAGGTTTTAAATCCCTGCATGACTTGACCACCTCAATGGTAACAACTGTAAAGGCATGGAGAGCTGGTCCGGTGTGGGAAAAACATTCTAGGGTGACTTTATCTCAAAATACTCCTCTATGGAGGAATCCTCAGCTGCCCCATCTAAACGCCATTCAATATCTAGGAGCCTGGACCAGATTTAAGGTTAAAAAGCTAGCTTAGGTAGTGCAGGGAGAAACAGTGAAACCTTTTGCCGGATGGATAGAGTAATTATCCAGGAAGCTATTTCTTTAGATAGATGAAACTCGCCCATGCCCTTTCTGCCCAATTTCCTCAAGGCTTTCCACAACTGGCAGAATCTGGATTAGAGCAGATAACCAGAAGGGGATTCGAAGAGAAACCCATTTCAGCTTTATATACCCACTTAGTGGGAATATCACCGTCAGATATGAGTAAGCTTTGATAATGTTGGATGAGAGACGCTCCAGAATTAGAGGTGGAGAACTGGGAGGATATATGGGGATTCACTTTTCAGATACTGGTCTCTCTTCGAGACAAACTTATACAATTCAAGATAACACATAGAAGGTACAATACACAATATAGATTATAAAGAATAAGTCCATTGAACTCACAGAATTGCTGGAGATGTGGGTATATTCCAGGAGATTTTACCCATATTTTCTGGTCCTGCCCCACTATTATTAAATTTTGGGCAGGGGTTATCAATGTAATTGCTACAGTTACATTGGTTGTTCTAAAAGGGGATGCAATGATTTGTCTTCTGGGATTGGTGGGGAAAAATATTTCTACAATGGCAAAGAGAACACAAATAGGTCTACTGCTTTTTTATGCAAGAAAGAAAAAAGTACTGAACTGGAAAAAATCATCCTCTCCCTCATTAGCCTCCTAGAAATATTTAGTAAATGACAAGTTATCCTTGTATAAAGAAACAAAACATTTTGCAATAAAGGATGTCAAGGAAAATATTAAAGAGTTTGGTCAAGCTGGATAGCAGAACCTACAACGCCCACTGAGCAACCTAAGGATTAAATAATTGGAATAGGAATAGACACATCAAAGTTTAGGAAGTAAAATAAGCAATGGGATGTTTGATGAAGAAGCGAAGGGGTATAACAAACCACACCATGACACAAGGTTTTATGGGGAAGAATGGGATTTCTATTGTGTATAATTATTGTTAATAAGAGTTATGTGAAAGCTCCTGTGAGAGTGAAATAGAGATCGAGATTGAATGTATATATGTTGTAAGATATAATACATTGAAAATGAATAAAGTAATAAAAAAAAAAAAAAGTGTTCCTTTAATTTTTTTGAGCAGTATAAATGTATATATATAATACTTTCCGCGGGGACAGAAAGTATTCAGACCCCTTTAAATTTTTCACTTTTTGTTATATTGCAGCCATTTGCTAAAATCATTTAAGTTCATTTTTTTCCTCATTAAAGTACACACAGCACCCTACATTGACAGAAAAACAGAATTGTTGACATTTTTGCAGATTTATTAAAAAAAAAAATGAAATATCACATGGTCCTAAGTATTCAGACCCTTTGCTGTGACATTCATATATTTAACTCAGGTGCTGTCCATTTCTTCTGATCATCCTTGAGATGGTTCTACACCTTCATTTGAGTCCAGCTGTGTTTGATTATACCGAATGGACTTGATTAGGAAAGTCACACACCTGTCTATATAAGACCTTACAGCTCACAGTGCATGTCAGAGCAAATGAGAATCATGAGGTCAAAGGAACTGCCTGAAGAGCTCAGAGACAGAATTGTGGCAAGGCACAAATCTGGCCAAGGTAACAAAAAAATTTCTGCTGCACTTAAGGTTCCTAAGAGCACAGTGGCCTCCATAATCCTTAAATGGAAGACGTTTGGGGCGACCAGAACCCTTCCTAGAGCTGGCCGTCCAGCCAAACTGAGCTATCAGGGGAGAAGAGCCTTAGTGAGAGAGGTAAAGAAGAACCCAAAGATCACTGTGGCTGAGCCCCAGAGTTGCAGTCGGGAGATGGGAGAAAGTTGTAGAAAGTCAACCATCACTGCAGCCCTCAACCAGTCGGGGCTTTATGGCAGAGTGGTCAGACGGAAGCCTCTCCTCAGTGCAAGACACATGAAAGCCCGCATGGAGTTTGCTAAAAAAACACCTGAAGGACTCCAAGATGGTGAGAAATAAGATTCTTTGGTCTGATGAGACCAAGATAGAACTTTTTGGCCCTAATTCTAAGCAGTATGTGTGGAGAAAACCAGGCACTGCTTATCACCTGTCCAATACAGTCCCAACAGTGAAGCATAGTGATGGCAGCATCATGCTGTGGGGGTGTTTTCAGCTGCAGGGACAGGACGACTGGTTGCAATCGAGGGAAAGATGAATGCGGCCAAGTACAGGAATATCCTGGACAAAAACCTTCACCAGAGTGCTCGGGACCTCAGACTGGGCCTTAGGTTTACCTTCCAACAAGACAATGACCCTAAGCACACAGCTAAAATAACGAAGGAGTGGCTTCACAACAACTCTGTGACTGTTCTTGAATGGCCCAGCCAGAGCCCTGACTTTAACCCAATTGAGCATCTCTGGAAAGACCTAAAAGTGGCTGTCCACCAACGTTTACCATCCAACCTGACAGAACTGGAGAGGATCTGCAAGGAGGAATGGCAGAGGATCCCCAAATCCAGGTGTGAAAAACTTGTTGCATCTTTCCCAAAAAGACTCATGGCTGTATTAGATCAAAAGGGTGCTTCTACTAAATACTGAGCAAAGGGTCTGAATACTTAGGACCATGTGATATTTCAGTTTTTCTTTTTTAATAAATCTGCAAAAATGTCAACAATTCTGTGCTTTTCTGTTAATATGGGGTGCTGTGTATACATTAATGAGAAAAAATGAAATTAAATGATTTTAGCAAATGGCTGCAATATAACAAAGATTGAAAAATGTAAGGGGGTCTGAATACTTTCCGTCCTCACTGTATATATATACTCCCTTTTGCCTTCAGAACTGCCTTCATTCTTTGTGGCATAGATTCAACAAGGTATTGGAAACATTCCTCAGAGATTTTGGTCCATAGTGACATGATAGCATCACGCAGTTGCTGCAGATTTGTCAGCTGCACATCCATGATGCGAATCTCCTGTTCCAGCTCATCTCAAAGGTGCTCTATTGGATGATATTTGGTGACTGTGGAGGCCATTGAAGTACAGTGACCTCATTGTCATGTACAAGAAACCAGTTGAGAAGGGGTGTGGCCTGACGAGCCATGTGAACAGACCTGTTCCACGGAGTTTCCGCTGTTGATCCTGCGAGCGATCCTTCCCCGGCAAATTTTGACGCCCGGATTTAGCAGAAACCGGTACCCGCTGATCCCCTGACACTCCAGGACCCGGTGGCTGACAAAAAAACGGGCATGCTGACCCGCGGGAACCAAGGAGACGCCGCGTCCGCCTCAGAGAACACCACCCAGCCCAGACAAGAAAACGGAGCAAGTTCAACAAACCCCCTGAGCCCAAGGAACAACCTAGAGACATGTTGTACTATACCCAGAAGCTAGCAGGCCCTGCTGAATCCTCTCAGGCTAAAGCTCAGCATGTTGCTCTCCCCTCAGAGCTTGCAGACAGGGAGAATGCAGACAGGCTTGATGACATTGCCTGTTGTCATGGTTGCCATGGCTTTAGTTTCTCTGCCCTGTTAGCACGGGGAGGGCTATTACCGATCGAGCCCTACATTTTGGGAGGCCTTAGCTCCGCCCAGTTGGTATATTGGCCACAGGCTGAATGCCACTCCTACACTTTCCAGTCAGTATGCTCTGCTGCGCAGTTGCTCAAGATGAACTACCTTATATTCCAGATGCCTTTCCAATGTGCACTTTACTCAAGAATTACACTATGTTTGTTGCACTGTCCACAAACTGCTCCAGATTGTCCACAAACCAGATGCTGTTGCCTTACCGGAACACTGCCTATATCCGAGAAACACTTCCGTAATGATATATGTATATGTGTATGTCAGCCATGTCTTCTACACCTATAGTATCATGGAATGTCCAGGGGGGTGAATGATCCATTGAAGAGAACCATGATTTCTACATGTATGCATAAATTTCATCCAACTATTATTGGCCCGCAGGAGACCCACCTTCAGGGGGATTCTTGCAATATGCCTGGGTTGGGAAAGCCTATCACTCCACTCACTACGCATTTTCACGCGGGTGAGTGTACTGATACATAAGGCACTGGCCTATCAGGAGTTGGACTCTCTTATTGATATCTCAGGTAGATTTGTATTTCTGTATTGTAAGCTGTGTACAATTAACATGATTCTAGCTTTCGTATATATACCCCCTCCCCCCCCCCCCGTATTCCCGGGAGGTGCTACAGTTGCTGCTGTCATACCTGGTGAACAAACCTGATACTCCGGTATTGATCATGGGAGACTTTGACTGCTATTTAGATCCCATATTGGATAGACACCCCCCCCCATGTCTCTGCCTAAGGGAGGCTGGGGCACTGCTCTTAGTCGCTTACTGGCAGAGGTGAGATGGATGGACATATGGCGAATTTGCAACCCAGACAACAAACAATTCTCTTGTTTCTCCAAAACCCATGGTTCTTTGTCACGTATTGATCTATGTGTGGGCACCCCAAACATGGTCAACTACACCTCCAGGGTAGAATATTTCCCACTGGGAGTATCTGACCATTCCCCATTGGCTTTATGGCTGATCACCCAACCACCCAATTCTTTACCCCAAGCCCCATGGAAGCTCTCACTCCTTTTGGCTCAAACTATTTACCTCACAGGAACGGATAGCCTCTCAGATTGGGGACTTCTTCCTGGCGCACCGACAGTACCCCAACAGTTTGCAGAAATGGGAGAAAGCATACCTTAGGGGTGTATTTATCACTGAAATACAAATTGTTAAGCAAAAATCCTCTGCTCTGCTGGAGAAGGTGGGCGACCAGGTGAGACAGCTGGAATTGACCTATGTGACTAACCCAACTGATTCTGCAAGGAAGGCATGGATATCAGCCCAAGATTCACTGGACTGCCTGAGATCCCCCGCTGCAGAGAGTAAGCATTTTTTTACAAAGCTTGGGTTTTATGAGGAGGATGAGAAGACGGGCCGCCTACTTGCCAATTGCTCGATCCCAACAACAGTCCCCAGCCATCGGTCCTATTCGCACCTTCAGTGGCAGGATGATCAATTCTCTAGAGGCCATTATATCCAAGCTGGCATCCCTCTATGTAGATCTATATGTTCGAGGCGTACTCGGATGAGGGCCTGGCCAGTTACATGTCCACTATTGATTTACCCTCTTTGTCAGCTAAGGCTAAACAACAACTAGAAGCCATATTGACATTGGAGGAACTACAGGTGGCGGCAGGGGTGGACTGACCATTGAGCGACTCGGGCACTGCCCGAGCACCCTGGGCCACTAGGGGGGGGGGCCCATCAGGGTTGCCAGCCGTAGTAAAACCAGGGACAGTATGTATAAATCTGTGGGGTTTTTTTACATCTGTCTGTGTATACTGTGTGTACATGTATGTGTATACTGTGTGATTGTATACTGTGTGTGTGTATACTGTGTGGCCCCATAATCTCTGATTGCCTGGGGGCCCCATAATCTCCTATTGCCCGGGGGCCCAATGAGTTATCAGTCCGCCCCTGGGTGGCGGCCTACTCTTTTCCCACCTGTAAGGTGCCCGGAGAGGACGGTCTCCCCATGGAAGTATACACTCAATTTGGCTAACAAATACTGTCAAAACTGTTGGAGGTATTCAATTCATTTCTCGAGGAGGGTAGACTTCCTGCCTTTATGGCCAGAGCGAATGTGATATTGTTGATTAAGCCAGGGAAGGATCCAGTTGACCCAGGCTCCTACAGACCTATTTCGCTGCTCCTGAGCGATGTCAAAATCCTTGCAAAAGTCCTGGTGCTTCAGGTCAAGGGGATAGTATCCTCTATTATCCACCCAGATCAGGCTGGCTTTATGCCACAAACGTCCAAGGCTACCAACCTTAAAAGACTCTTCCTTAACATGCAACTGCAAGCAGACAATGGGGGTCACAGGGCTCTTCTCTCTCTCTACGCCAATAAGTCGTTTGACAGCATCAGCTGGAGGTATCTGTGGGCAGTGTTATCCAAGTTTGGCTTCGGGAACCGGTTTATTGCCTGGGTTAAGTTGCTATATGCTTCCCCGCAAGCGAACATTAGGGGGGCGGACAGGATGTCACCTGCTTTTGCTCTGGGCAGAGGAACACAACAGGGTTTTCCGCTATCTCCCCTGCTCTTTGCAATTGCCATATAACTGTTAGCAGCCTGGGTGAGGGCCAGCACCCAGGTCCATGGGTTCCAGTATGGTGCTATGCATGAAAAAAGCATGCTGTATGCAGATGACATGATACTCTTCTTGGGGGACGCCAACCACTCATTAACGGGGGGGTGGTCATGTCCATAATCTCAGAGTTTGGCTACTATTCTGGCCTGACTATAAACTGGTGTCTAAATTGGCCCTCATGATGCTTGATGAGGAACGGGAGGTGGAACTTCCTGATTCCGGTCCCATCCCAGTAGTTACCAACTTCAAATACCTAGGTATACAGATTTCTCCCAGACTCACAGAGTATTGCTCCCTAAATGTACATCCCTTACTGTCCCGCTTTCGGGATACGATTAATACATGGAATAGCCTTAAACTGTCACTGGCAGGTAAAGCCAACCTAATTAAAATGATCTTAATGCCACAGCTGCTATATTTCCTCCACAACACGCCCGTTGTGATACACCTTAAAATCTTTAGAGTGGTAAACACCCTTTTCCGGTGGTTACTATGGAACACTAAGCCCCCCAGGATTAAACTGGAGCAGTTGCAGCACTCTAAGGACAGTGGAGGGTTGGCGGTCCCCAACCCTTGGCTGTACTATATAGCTGCCCAGATGCAACATCTGGTTGGCTCTGTGTCCCAGGATCCGGTGGGCTCATCGGCTCGGCTGATGCTGTTTGCCTCGGGGGCCGAGACCATCCCGATGGGACTGGAGGCGCAATTGTTCTCTAAATCCAATAAACAGATGCCAACACTCACACTAATTAAAAAAATATGGAACAAGGGCAGGCAAATACAGGGGGTGCTGGGATTCACGGATTTGAGTCCAATATGGGGTAATCGTTCATATGTGGAATTGGCTAAGTTACAGGTCCCAGGTGGCGCAACTTTGGTGTGACTCTGCTATCTCACATATTTAGCAATGGTAAACTGCTGTCCTTCCCAGAACTACAAACCAGATTTATACTACCCGTATCTATGCTCTACTCTTACCTTCAACTCCGACATGACGTTGGTGCACAGGGAGATGCAGGAGAGTGGGCACTGTCATCCACTCCTATTTTCCACGTGCTGCAATCCAGCACTAAAACTAAAGAGATCATATCTCAATGCTACCAAATGCTACTTACACATCACATACGGACATACCGCAGTAGGGCAGTGTCTTTGTGGGAGAGAGACCTGGGGAAAATTATGGGAGAGCATTGGAAGGAGGCCCTGCAGTCCATAACTACCTACTCTCTTCCCAACTCTATATTATACTAAGAGCACACTACACACCGACAAAACTCCATAAAATGGGCAGACTGGTGGACCCTCTGTGTTGTCGGTGCCGACAGCACAACGGGGATCTCATACATCTCCTGTGGCACTGCCCGAAGCTCCACCACTATTGGAGCAAGGTGGTTGGAACACTTAATTGGGTGTTTCAAACAAAGGTATTAATAGACCTAATATGTTGTATACTAGGGGTCCTGGAGGACGTGATCCCTGAGAAACTGCTCAGGATTGCATTCTCTAGGGCACTATTTCAAGCCAGAAAACTTATTCTAATGGCATTGAAATCAACCTCGCCACCCACTAACACTTTCTGGATAACACATATGGGGAATACCCTTTTTATGGAACGGTATATTTACCAGCACAGAGGATGCCCGGGTAGGTTTGAAAAGCTATGGTCATGCTGGCTGGACACACCTGGACTAAGTCCCAGAGAACTGGTGCTGTCTAGACTTCTTCAGTGTCCCTAGGGGTGAACATGCTATATATATCACCCATGCATGAAGTAATTTGTGTCCATGGGGGGGCAGTGTGGAAGTGAGCAAATGTATGATATGTTTGGATATGTAGCAACTGCAACTTTAACTCGACTGTGTAACCGTCATGGTTGATAAAATATATGGCTTGTGCATTAGAAGCTATTTAATATGTTCAATAAAAACCTTTTTGATTAAAATAAAAAAGAAACCAGTTGAGATGATTTGAGCTTTGTGATATGGTGCATTATCCTGCTGGAAGTAGCCATCAGAAGATGGGTACAATGTAGTCATAAAGGGATGGACATGGTCAGGACAATACTCAGGTAGGCCATGGCATTTAAACGATGCTCAATTGGTACTAAGGGGTCCAAAGTGTGCCAAGAAAATATCTCCCACACCATTACACCGCTATCACCAGCCTGAACCGTTGATACAAGGCAGGATGGATCAATGCTTTAATGCTGTTTACACCAAATTCTGACCCTACCATCTGAATGTCGCAGCTGAAATCGAGACTCATCAGACCAGGCAATGTTTTTCCAATCTTCTATTGTGCAATTTTGGTGAGCCTGTGCGAATTGCAGCCTCAGTTTTCTGTTCTTAGCTGACAGGATTGGCACCCAGTGTGGTCTTCTACTGCTGTAGCCCATCGGTTTCAAGGTTCGATGTGTTGTGCGTTCAAAGATGGTATTCTGCACACCTTGGTTGTAACGAGTAGTTATTTGAGTTACTGTTGCCTTTCTATTATCTTAAACCAGTCTTCCCATTCTCCTTTGACCTATGACATCAACAAGGCTTTTTCATCCACACAACTGCCACTCACTGGATATTTTCTCTTTTTCTGACCATTCTCTGTAAACCCTAGAGATAGTTGTGCATGAAAATCCCAGTAGATCAGCAGTTTTTAAAATACTCTGGCGCCAACAACCATGCCACGTTCAAAGTCACTTAAATCCCCTTTCTTCCCCAATTCTGAGGCTCGGTTTGAACTTCAGTAATCTTCACCACGTCTAGATGCCTAAATGCATTAATTTGCTGCCATGTGATTGGCTGATAAGCAATTTGTGTTACCAAGCAATTGAACAGGTATACCTAATAAAGTGGCCGTTGAGTGTACAATAAATATATTTGATGGACCTTTCTTCTTTTTTTAATGCATCTAGGTTAAAAGTTTGACTGTTCCTGCCAATCTACTTTTGCCAGCTACCTGCCACTAACCTATAAAGCAATTCCTAACGTTAACACAGAAATCTCCCTAAGTATGTTATATTTCCACAACACAATGTCCCTAGCTTTCCCAGACACTTCTGCCAGATACACCAGCCGTGCAAGGCAAGTTGTCTGACACTCTAAACCTGACACCTGTTATCCAACGCAGTCAGCAGTCAATGGACTTAGCACATAATAAGACTGGATGCTAGAAAACACATCCCCTCTGTGCTATGTTCAGCAGAAATCCAGCTTTCATGTTGATTGTTTTATATGCTGGGTAATTTAACATACTGCTGTTTGGATGTACCTAAATTGTATGCCCAATTAAAGAGACACTTTGACTTTAGCCTTTGTAATTGGTATTATCAGTTGCTATCATGAAACAATAAAAAAAATATCTAGCTTATAAAGATCACCAACATAGTTGCTATTTCCTTGACTATTGGATAACAGATGTATATTAACTATATCAACCCTTATACTCTTACTCCAAATAAATAAGACCACACCAGCTTTTGGAGTAATAAAAAAGGCCGTAGCAGCCTACTTTATTTTAACATATCAAAAATATAAAATATAAAATAATAAATTCTGTCATAGAAAAACAATAACCAAAAAACATCTGTTATACAACCTGTTATCCAAAAGAGCGTTGGTCTGAGCAATCGCTTAGCAAAAACAAACTGATGGCGATAACAACTATAGCACTGCAGCCCTAATCCAAAATCTCCAATAGGCCTCAAGCCGACAAGCTGGCTCAGAGACTGCCGTGACCGCAGTGCCCCATTATCACTTCCCGGCTAACCTCCGTTAACCGGGAACCAAAAAACCTCCGGACCCATATCAGCGCTGGATCCCCACTCTTACTTTTTGCCATCTTCCTTCCTTTGCCCAGACCAACGCCCGCCACAGCATCCCAATAGTAACACCTTACTCTTGGGTGCCCCTCCACACCCGAATAGCACGCTGAATGGCATCTTGCAAGCCTAACGCCCACAAATCTGTACCCACATCATTGAGGTGCACCCCATCACGTCTCAGATACCGCCATGTTTCGAATTCCAATTCATTATGCCGAACAGCTAACCCCCCAGTACTGACCACAAACTTACTGATTTCCCTGTTGATCTTCTTCCTGGCTCTGTTCACCCCCTCCACTGACCTAGCCATTCTCCAAGACATCCTGGCAACCATGTCCGACCAAATAATGATCATCTGCGGGAACTCCTTCATCAATCGCCAAATATCAAATTTGATATCCCGCACGATGTCTATCATCGAGCGAATGCCCAAATCGTTCCCGCCAACATGTATCACCAGGACATCTGGAGGACCCTCTCTGTTTGCGTATCGCTGTACCTCTTGAACCAACCTTCCCCACAACATCCCCGGTATCCCAAACCACTTTATATACACTTCCCGTCTGTCAAAACTTAGTTGCCTACCCTCAGGCCTAGCGTCTCCCCTCCGAGCCCCCCAACATACATAAGAATGGCCCATAATCCAGACCATTCTCGGTGCTGCACCTGAAATTAGAAGAAAACAAAACACTCTTCTCAACATTGACTATGCCAACTATAATACTTGTCCTAATCAGATAACTAAATGTATGCCCCACATAAACCAACAGAAAGCAACCCTGTCCCCTATAATTTTATTGCCAGTTGTGGCCTAACATAAGATTGGAATCTGTTCGATTCCCACCGTCCGATCCTTTTTATCACCTCCACATCCAACCCCAGCCTGGCCGCTTCCGTCGCGGCTCCAATCCTAAATGAGTGGGATGAAAAATCCTTCTCCTCCAGCCCCAGCCCCTGTAAACATTTTTTAAACACAGCTACAAACTGGAAACGTGACAACAAAGTACCATTTAGGTGCACTAGTAAGGGGCCTTGAAAATCCGGCCTAACCTTCAAGAATTCCCGGACCGTGCCCACCGGGCACTGGGGGGAACCATGAATAGGATAAATTCGCACCATCCTGCCTCTTCCCCCCTGATCCGTCTTCGACTTCCTCAAAAATATCGATACCCCCTCCTCATCAAGTTGCACCTCCTGTAACCTAATTCCCCCTTGCACTTTTTTGGAAGGACTAACTAGTTCCCCTATCCTAAACGCTCCAAAAAATGCCAACACGAAAGCAACCTTAAACAAAACGACCTCGTATTCAGATGAGCAAACCACCCCCAACTTATCCACAATACCCCTCAATATCTCAAAAGTTACCGGTCTCCTCGAATCACGCTTAACCACCGCCCTCCTGTAACCCTTCAACGCTTGTCGTACCCAAAATTCCTTGGTGACGTCGGGCTGCCCTTGTAGTTTGAAAAGGAAAGCCAAACCGGCCAACTGCGTATTCATCCTTGACACGGACACGCCCTCGTCCAATTTCTGGACCACATAATACAGCAATAGAGAACTCACTCCTTGGCCTACCGGATCCTCCCCCAAAGCTTGTACAAATGATATCCATTCCTGCCATACCCTATTGTATGAGGCCCATGTATTCTCACTTACCGACCGCTTAATCCATCCCTCTATGATGCCAGCGCAATCTCCCACAGCCAGTCTGGACAAGGTATCCCTTGTTGCTCCGCGTCCGGCGCCAACTCCCGGAACCTGTCCCACTGGAAGCGAGACAGCGCATCAGCAATAACGTTTTCCACCCCCGGCAAATGCACAGCATGAATGAAAACATTCAGTTGTAGACATCTTAGGATTAAATGCTGCAGCAGCCTGATCACCGGCGGAGATGACGCCGTGACCCTGTTTATCACTTGCACCACCCCCATGTTATCCCCATGAAAGCGCACTTTCAGATCCCTGAATGATGCACCCCATAGTTCCACTGCCAGAACTACTGGAAACAATTCCAGTAGAACCAAGTTCTTCGTGAAGCCCTCTTCTATCCAAGCTTGTGGCCACGGACCCGCGCTCCATTTTCCCCGGAAAAAAGCACCAAAACCTGTTGATCCTGCGGCGTCGGTGAACAATTCCAAGTCAAAGTTACTGACTGGTCCTGACATCCACATTGCCCTGCCATTAAAGGATTCCAGGAAGGTATGCCATACCTTCAGGTCCTCCCTGTGCGTTTTCCTCAATCTCACGAAATGTTTAGGCGATTTTATCCCGCTCGTGCTGGCCGCCAGCCGGCGACTGAACACTCTCCCCATCGGAAGTATGCGGCAAGCAAAGTTCAGCTTGCCCAACACCGATTGCAACCTACGCAGTTGTACCTTTTTAATTCCTATCAGCCCTGCCACTTCTTTTTTCAAATCCTCCAATTTGTCAGCAGGCAATCTGCATTCCATTGCATCCGAATCTAGCACGATACCCAAAAACGTGATGACCGCGCAGGGTCCCTCCGTTTTTTCGGCCGCCAGTGGAATTCCGAATCTGCCCGCTATATGCTGCAATGAAGCCAGCAACACCGCGCATACTCTAGAAGAGGCCGGGCCTATGCATAGAAAATCATCCAAGTAGTGAATTATCGAATTCACCCCGGATACATCCCTTACCACCCATTCCACGAAGGAACTGAATTGTTCAAATATCGCGCACGACACTGAACAACCCATGGGTAAGCATTGATCGACATAAAAACCGCCGTTCCAGTGGCACCCGAGCAACCGGAAACCATCCGGGTGAACCGGCAACAGACGAAACGCTGATTCTATGTCTGCCTTAGCCATCAAGGCGCCTTTCCCATAGTGTCTCACCCACCGCACCGCCAGCATCAAATGACGTGTACGTCACTGAGCATGCATCTTGGTCTATTGCGTCATTCACGGATCCCCCTTTCGGGAAGGATAAGTGGTGAATGAGCCTGAATTTGTTGGGTTCCTTTTTGGGCACCACGCCCAGCGGGGACACCACTAAATCAACTATGGGTATTACTGGGAAAGGGCCAACCATCCTCCCCAATGCCACTTCCTTCTGCAGTTTCTCCGAAACCACTTCAGGATGTTGCAGGGCAGACTTTAAATTCTTGGGCACCGGGGGAGTCACTGATAAACTACATGGAATCCTAAAACCCCGCGCAAAGCCCTCTTCCAATAACGATGCTGCCTCTCTGTCAGGATACTTACCGAGAAACGGCCGCATCCTTTCCACCATCACCGGAGTCCTCCCTTTTGTTCCCAGCCTCTCCCTGTCGGCCTTTTCCTTGTTTAAAGCATCTGGATGATGGATGTGTTCCCCCGCAGCCTGAGCACTCATGCTTATACTTACATGTTCCGCCAAACTTACAGGATCCTGAGTTATACTGCCAACAAACCCCTTTCTTGTTTCCAGCCGAATGTCCCTGGGTGAACGGTCCACCGGCTCCCCCCTGAAAAAACTGGTTTGGTGCCCTCGCCGTCGTCATCAAGCGCATCCATAGGCTGATGTCCTTATGGTCCCACCGTAGCTCTGGGCGAACCGCTCTCCTTTGCCTAAACTGTTCATCGTATCGCAACCATGCCGAACCTCCATATACTCTATACGCTTCCCCAATCGCATCCTGATAGCAGAAAAGCGCCGAACAGTGTTCCGGCTGCTTCTCCCCTATCACACTTGCCATGATCGCGAACGCTTGTAACCAATTCGTGAATGTCCTAGGTATCAGCCTATACCGTCTCTTTTCCTCATCTTCTTTTTTAGAGTCATCCGGCTTGACTCTATCAAGATTGAACTTCTCCAAGGGCAGCAATGAAAATATTTCCACATACTCACCCTTCCATAATTTCTCCCGCACTTCCTGTTTCAAGTGCGCTCCTAACGGCCCTTCGTAGCACACATACACCTCACAGCGAGCCGCGTCCGCCAGCCTAATGATGTCCTTCCTTGCCGCCGCCTCTCCTGTCGGCGCTGTTTTTTCCTTCCCCTGAGCAGCTCCACTCCCCGTAGCTTGCTGATCAGGTGACGTGACCACAGCAGCAACCTCTGTTGTCGGGTCAGCCCTTCCTAAATCCTTCCCCGTCTGCTGTGTCCATGCAGCTCTCGGGCCCTCCCCCGGCTTCTCTGCAGCCTCCAACCTCTGCACTAGTTCCTTAATTCCCGTTAAAAACCCCAGGAAACCCTGTGTTCCTGCACCTATGCCAGACCCCGCTATGCTGTTTTCTAAGCCTACAATCCCAGATCTAACATCTGATGCATCATTTAAGCTAGACAGTGCATTGATCTGTGTTGGCTCACCTGGCTGCCTAGGTGTTGACCCATCAGCCGACCGTCTGCCCTCTTCTGGCCCCATCCTCCTGGGCAGGGGGGCCGCATCCTCCTCCGATCCGGATTCCTCCTCTCTTCCGCTCCGACCTGGCTCTTCCTCTGAAGCCGATGGAGGCCCGCCCTGGATGTGTACCGCGGCTGCCGCGTTGCTCGCCATCCTTCCCCTCCTCCGCGCAGCGAAACCTCCGGTGGACTTCCGGCTTGCCTTCCCAGGACCGGTGTGTGCTACCTCAGCCCTGCTTGCCTCCGCTCCGGTAGCTGTTAGTCCAGCCCTGTTTCTTTCTCCTCTCTGCCTGTCCCCTGCCGTGGAACTAGAAGGCCCGGGGATCCCTGCAGGCAGTGCAGCTGAAGCAATGGCGGCGCTCCCCGCCGTCATCCTGGGGGCGGGGCTTGCGCTCTCAGTACGTCTCCCGCTCCGAGGCCTAGCTGTGGCCGGATCCCAGTCACGTCTCTCCTCTTGTCCCGCCGGGGCCGCGCGCCCGCTGGCCCGCTCTCTCACTGCAGCACGTTTTGCCGGAGGGCCCCCCGGGAGTCTGGATGACAGACTACCCGAGTGCCGCTGCGCTGACGTCATGCGGTCCGGCGAGAACCGCTCAGGAGGCCGAGAGCGGCGCGCTCTAGTGCCGCTTCTCTCTCCTACACTTGCCTGCCTAGTTGAGCCCTGTAGCGCGGCTGCGATAGTCTCCTGCAGCCACTCGGCTCCCCTAACCGCTGCTTCTTCCCGCAACTGGGCCATTAGCCCCTCTAATTCAGCCATGATAGCCACACCACCTACCTCAGAACTTTCCTAAACTTTCTGTTGTCCCTCCCAGCGCAGAAACTCCTTTTAACTAGTCCCACCCCTGATCCTCCCTCCCCCTCGGCTCTAAACTCACCAATTAACTTTAACCCTTACACTGCTACCACTGTCATGTGCGCCCTTTGCATACATCATTGCATGCTGTTGCTCCAGGCTTTTCTATACTTTGCCACTAAATTCTATACAAGTATGTTTCTCCTTTTTTAGATTTGAGACATCATTTTAGTGTTATTCAATATGTATGTATTTTTTGTTTTAGGTACTAACAACATCATATGCAATTTAATTTCATATTCTACAGTAGCCTTTCTTGGGAAGGAGTATAACAGAGAGCGTGTAGGCGTTATCAGTGGACATGTCACTTTTTCAGGCATACATGTAGGCAGGTTACCTACAAGTGTGGCTTTTGTTATATCAAGTTAGTTAGCCTGCCCTGTCTGGGAAGGGGTTAGCTAGGTTTGGTCTCCTTTCCCGGGATTTTTGGGCCCTTCCTTCCCACCCTGTGATATAAAAAGAGGGAAGGCTCAGTCCCTGTGGTCCAGAGTCCTGAGTTTCCCATTCCTATTCCTGGCTACAAACGGCATGGGATATTAAGAAGGGGTTGATGGTGACTAGCAGAACACTGCAATATCAGAGAATTTGGAGGATACCAATAATGGATTCTTACCTTTGTCAAGGTATGCCTAGGCAGCGATAGTCTAGATAGTTAAGGATTGAAGCGCATTTCACTAAAATGTATTGCACTGAAGTGTAACGTTATGGACTTTGCATTGAAAGTTTCAGTAAAGTTTTAAAACTTTGTAAGCCTGGGCTGAAGTTATTCAAGGAGTGCAATGTAGATTATGGTGTATCAGAAGAACAGGGTCTGTAAAGCACACATGTGGTACGAAGCAAGGCCACTATGAAAGGTTAACTCAGCAAGACAAGTTGGAGGAAGAATACAGTTGCTACAGGTAACCATGAACCAGTGAAAAATGAACAGCAGCTAGTCATACGCGTGGTACCTGGTGTAGATGACAAGTCCTCTGGTAGCGAGGAGGTTGGTGATCTGGCTCCCTCCCTAGAGGTCTCCCCAAAGCAACTGGGACTGAGCCCGTGGTGTGGAGGCCTCATGTACCTGGCCACTTGGTACTGGAGAGAAGGAGTTAGGTGAGAGCACACATGAGGTCTGCGCTGGTGCTCAGTGGGACAACATTCTGTCACTGCGAAGTAGCAGAGGTAAGCTGGGTCGGTTGGGAGGTCATAGGCTCAGCGGCGTCCCTCCTAAATGCAAACACTTGACAGTAAGGGTGTATAGTAACATGGGACAGCACGTTTCACAGAAGAACTCTGTACATTTAACTACTGCACACCATGTAGGGCACCACCATAATGTTCAATCTTCACAGGAATGTGCCCCCTCCTGGTCCCGGGCATTAATGAGCGCATGCACAGGACAGGTACCCCCACATGCAGGACAAATGGGCCCCGCCCACATACATCTTAACCACATGCCGACCGCCCCACGTACATATACTGCGGGCAACGGCTCTCCTTCGTGAAATCACGCTGCCAGTGACCAGCTCCCACTGTGATTGCACACAGCGGGAGCCAATCAGCATTCCCGAGAGGCAGAACAGCGGTCTGCCTATAGTAAGCAGGAACACGGATCTGTCTTCCCACAGTTGAAGAATCCCCCACACTGTTTGAAAGCACTCCTAGGGACACATTTAACCCTTTGATCATTCTGATGTTAACCCTCCCTCCCAGTGTCATTAGTACAGTTAGAGTGCATATTTTTTTAGCACTGATCACTGTATTAGTGTCACTGGTCTCCAGAAAGTGTCACTTAGGGCTAGTTTACACTTGCTTCAAAACATAGCTTCGGACACACTTTGTTAAAGCTCTATGAACGCCAGTCAAAGCTCCTGTCACTAAATATAATGGTTAGCTTACAGTCCTGTTTACACCTTGCTTTTGCTTGGTGCTTCAATGAGGCTTCGGTGGGGCTTCGATGAGGCTTCGGTGGGGCTTTGATTAGGCTTTGGTGGAGCTTCAGTGGGGCTTCAAGTGAGCTTTGACATAGACTTCTACAGGGGCTTTGAAGATGCTTTGAAGCACAACTAAAGTGACATGGGGTATAATTTTTAAAGCGAAGCTAAAGCAAAGCAAAGCAAAAGCAAGGTGTAAGCTGACCATTTTCTTTAGTGACAGAGGCTTTGACTGGCGTGTCCAAAGCCTTGTTTTGAAGCAAGTGTAAGGCCTCATGCACACGAGACGCCGGTGCAAACTCTGCTGAACACATTTTTTCAAAAGCTGAAACCGGCGTTTAGAAACGCCCGTTTTGCCGCATTTGCATGCCGCGTTTAGCCGCGTTTAGCCGTGTTTTACCGCGTTTGTGTCTAGAAGCGTCTGCAGAGCAGAGAATGACATTTTCCGACCTGACTTTGGGGCCCCATATCTTGGGGTCACTTGGTGCTAGGAACCCGAAATTTGTTATAGGGTTAGTCCCAATGTGTTAGCACACCAAATTTGGGGTTCCTAGCACCAAGTAACCCCGAGATATGGGGCCCCAAAGTCGGGTCGGAAAATGTCAAGCACTTTTCTGCAGCAGAGAATGACATTTTGTGACCCAACTTTGGGGCCCCATATCTCAAGGCCACTTAGTGCTAGGAACCCCAAATTGGATATGTTGTAATGCTAGTTCCACTGTGTTTGCATACCAAATTTGGGGTTCCTAGCACTAAGTGGCTTTGAGATATGGGTCCCCAAATTTGGGTCATAAAATATTACTTATAAACGCAAACGCGGCTAAACGCCGGTACCGGCGAATAGCCGCGTTTAGCTGCATTTGGCGTCTGAAACGTGGAAAACTTTTGCGTCTGAACCCATTTTTTTGCTTCTGGAAAAACGAGGTTAAACACAAGTGCCTAAAAATGCCAAAAAACGAGACTGTACATGGACACATAGGATAACATTGAATGGGTTCAGGGGCAGTTGAAAAAAGTGTCCAACTGCCTCTGAACGCGCGTTTAACAGCGTCTCGTGTGCATGAGGCCTAAACTAGCCGTTAATGTGTGTTGAAGCCGAAGCAAGTGTAAATGAGCCCTTAGTGTCCGATTTGTCCGCCGCAATGTCGCAGTCCCGCTATAGGTCGCTGATCGCCGCCATTACTAGTAATAAATAAATAAATAAAAATTCCATAAAAATATCCCATAGTTTGTAGATGCTATAACTTTTGCGCAAATCAATCAATACACGCTTATTGGGATTTTTTTACCAAAAATATGTAGCAGAATACATATTGGCATAAATTGAAGAAGAAATGTGATTTTTTAAATATTTTTTATTGGATAAGTTTTATAGCAGAAAGTAAAAAATATATTTTTTTCAAAATTGATGGTCCTTTTTGTTTATAGCACAAAAAATAAAAACCGAAGAGGTGATCAAATACCACCAAAAAAAAGCTCTATTTGTGGGAAAAATGGACATAAATTTTATTTGTGTAAAGCATCGCACGACCACGCAATTTTCAGTTAAAGTAATGCAGTGCTGTATCGCAAAAAATGGCCTGATCATTAAGAGGGGTAAACCTTTTGGAGCTGAAGTGGTGAAATAACAGAAGGTTATCAAATTACAGACACAGGTACAAATACTTCAACACATTTTCCAGTAAGCACTGGATCTCCAGCGTCCAGGCTATTAACACCATCCCAGCCATTAAATGACTGTAGTAGCAATGTGACCAACACTACTCTCTGTCCTGGCAGGAACCAGATATCTGGTCTGGTTCCAATGGAGGATGGAGTTGGGAGAAATGTAAGCTATGTTCTCTCTTCCATGGAAATTCAAAAGACCCAGAGGCAGGAGGTGGGGGAGATGGAGTTCTCTATCCTTCCTTCATACCATGCCTGTGTTGCAATCTTTGGTGCACTCCCAACCTTGGAACCTTATATTTTGTTGGCTTCATGCCTAGAAAGTGTAACACTCAATATAGTGAAACTATGGACTGAAGTTGGGATGCGCACACACATACTGGAACCAAATTGGATGATAGGCAATTAACCTACAAGCATATCTTTGGAGAGTGGGCAAAAACCCATAGAAGCACATGGTGAACTTCCAAAGCACACACAGATAATGTGCTGGTTGGGATGCAAACCAAGGTCACCATTACTGCAAAGCAGAAGTGCTAACTACTAAGCTACTAAATCTCAGGTTTATGTAAATGTTCCAAAATATGAAGATAGACAGACAGACAGATATGGTGTATGTGCAGTGTGATGCTTCAGTTTGATGAATCGTTTAGTTATTTTAGTCCAGGACTCGCTATTCATATTTGAATGATCCACATGTAGGGTAGTCATGTTTCTCACAGTATCTTTTTCTTGCATCTTCTACTTTGTAACAGATCAACATGAAAGTGAAATAATCAAGCCTGTTGTAAAGCCTTAGCTGGCTCCAAACCCTTCTTCCTTCCGAGACTGATCTGATGCCAATGACTGGATCATGTGAATGGCGTATAACTGGTGTACGTTCCTACATGAGCTGGATTATTGTGAATTACATAGTTCAATGTGAAGGATAACTATCTGCTGATAAACCAGAGGGAACTGAAACTGAAGGTGCCCATGTGGCGCAGACACATGGGCAAGGAATATAACGCACATCAATTTGTATCAACCAAGAAAGGAGGATGCTATGGTGGAAAATACAAAGAAGTGCTACTTTTTTGAGGCTTGTGTTTACTAGCCATTAGGACCCCCGAAGGAGCCACTGGAAATTGCCCAGATTCCTTTTCGCAGTAGTTGCCCCACAGCCATGGGGCAACATGATCACAGTCACTCTTTGGCTCAAAAATAAGTTTAGGGGTGTTCTTTTTTGTGTTTTTATTTTTGGGGTAACTTAGATAGAGTTGGGGGATTTCAGTGGGATACTCCAAAAAGAACGATGTACAGTACAAGATGAGGAAAAAAAATGTTCTTCTGTAGAACTGAAGCATAAGCAAACTGTTGACTTTGTGACTTTGTAGTAGAAGCAATTAAAAGCACAAAAGCTTATTTGAGCAATCAGAGTCCCTTCACTAAGAACTAGATTGAGCTCTTCAGGCATACCTCCTAACTTTGAAACTTGAAAATGAGGGACACCTAGGGATAGAGAAGACATGCATTGCGCACCGTGGCAAAAAAAGGGGGTCTGGAATTCTTGTACCAACAAAATACGTCATAAAAAATACTTCATAATTACTGTGCTATGAGGCTCTCTGACATAACCCTATGCTATAAAAAAAAAGCACCGCCACGTATACACTCAGATACAGTCAGGGGTTGAGGTATACTTAGTCACCCCTTATATCAGAGTCCCCCTTTAACATTGGAAGTCCCCCCTTTCACATTAGGTGCCCCTCCCCCCTTCATATCAGAGTCCCTCTTTCACACAATAAAGCTTGAACCATTTTATCATCAATCAAGTTGATGCCGTATTTTCTAACTCTCTGGCATATGATCTGCAGTTGACCTCCTTCTGACTTGCATTTGACCTAATTCAAGAGGGTCTTGCAATCCCATAGACTTGTATGGGAATACAAAATCCTTTTGATGCAAACATTTCTGGTGTGCAGTGCGTTAAATCCTAGTTCTCCTGAAGAACTCCAGTGCTGTCTGGCACTTCCAGGTGTGCCAAAAAGAGTGCATGAAAATATTGTTAAAAAAGGCTTAATTTAAAACACCATATTATGTTCATGCACCTCAGTCTAGTTTAGACCTATCACTCTAAAGCATATAGGTTAAAAAGTTCCCCAAGAAGGGAGACAAAAGGAGGGCAGGCCACCTTGTCTGACTATTCTGAACTCTGGCTATGTTTTGACTACGTTTGTTCTATTTACTTTAATTATTAAACAAGTGTGATTTAACTGTACTTCTGTCTCTGTCTGATTTCATGGTTTCTGGCAGTAGGCGAAGGCCATGAATTCAGAAGATACAGTCAATCCACTTGTTGGTAATATTTTTTCCAGATTGGATGAGCAGGATCACCTCCTCACCTTCTTCTGGGACCGAGAAGAAGCTACGCCATCTGCACGGCGAAACGCGTTGACGTCACAACGCAGCCCAGTCTGTGGACGCCACGGGCAAGGTGGTGGATGTGAGACAGTGGAGCACAAACCAGGAGCGGAAGATCGGCATGTTAGCCGGGGATCTCCTAATACCATCCATAGGACCTGGATGAACAATTAAAGAGTGTAGCAGCTAACAATGCCGCAATTACCCTGCATGGACCGTCTCCTCACCTAAGACACACTGCAATCAATGCGGGAGTAATGTGGGATTGAACCCCTTGCCGACTTGAGGATAGCGGAGGACTATACAGTGCAGTTCCAGGCGAAGACGGCAAAGTACGGTAAAGTACTAACCCACAGGGTATTTGCCAGCACATACATCTATATTGTCTACCAGTAGCTGCTAGCTCATTAGAAAAGTGTGAGTACTGCAATAAGGACGAAGTTACCTATAACCACCTCACTTACCTATAGTCCGACAGCGATCTTTAGCATATACATGCAGCGGTGACATTGTCTTAATTATTGGACTGTTTACTCTCAACAATGAATATCTGGGCTAACTGGGGATCTGTGTGATTGATGAACATGATTCATTTTTTGAATAAATGCCATGTAATGAATAATTAGAGTATCTTCTTCAAGGCTTAAATCATTAGACTGATCATTCCTGGATATGAAATATTGTTTTCCGGAATCACTCCTGATTACCTGAAGTAACTTTGCCCCTTCCTCCATAAACATAATCAGCCCATCAAGTGCAATATTTATTCATCTAGTTATCAGCTTATGCGCTCCTTTTCTCTCCCTCACTCCACCTCTATATTGCTTTGAACCACAGTTGACCCAAAATAATTTGCATGACATATTTGTATCATTAACCAATAGGCTAATTGGCAAGGTCCCAGTGGTACAAAGCAATAACGCCCGGACTGGGCTAGCTCCACTTTCTTTTAACATGTTAGTCTTGTCTGTCTTGTGTATGTCCATGGCCAATAATTGTTATTAATTCATGAGGTCTACATGCTACAATATTATGTGATTTTTATATTGGGTATTTCAAATAAAGTATAATTTTTAAGAAACAATCCTATGTCAATCCTGTTGCCCAGAGTAACCCCTGCTTCAGCCCATCTATAGGGCTTCCCCCTTCCCCTTCCCCTTGTGTTCTTTAGTACCTAATTATGGTTACAGCAACAGTACCTCAACAGGTTAAGGATTGAGTACAGGCTCCAGCATTCCTTTGGGCTAGTACCGGAGGTTGCTCGCACTACCCACTCCAATCTCCCTTTCCCCTTCCCCCATTCCAATATATGATGACATTTTCCCCTCAAGCCTGGTGGTCCTCCGAGGGGAAGGGGTCATTGAGGAGGGGGTATTGTCAGGGCTGGGCTCAGCACTTCCTTCTCTGAGCTGACCGCTCAGTTGTCGGCTAATTGCCAGCTCCTATCTCTCCACAGTGACTCACCTGTTGATAATATCCTGCTCGTCAGTCCTGCCTACTTTAGCCGTCCAGCCCAGTTGAACCCTGCCTTCGCCTTGGTCAACATCACAGAGACTATCTCCTGCGTTCCTGTTTAAGACTTGCTTGGCTGACATTCCTCCTGGCTCCAGATCCTGCTTGCTGTTTCACTATGCTGTTCCCTGGCTTCCCGACTTTGTGGTTTGTCTGACTATCCGTTCCAGTTAACAAACTTTGGCTATGTTTTGACTACGTTTGTTCTATCTACTTTTATTATTAAACAAGTGTGATTTAACTGTACTTCTGTCTCAGTCTGATTCATTGTTTCTGACAAGTCTATGTGGAACAAACATGCATCAGCCCCCTGGAGGCTTGAGCCATGAGGGAGGAAGGGGAGAGGGGGTGAAAACGGGGGCATTGATCCAAGTAGGAGTCAATGGGTCAAGGTGCATATATGACACTGACAGTGGAATCTATGATCCGTAGTGAAACAGCACAATCCAAAGCGGCACCTCCGGGGTAAAATGAAGTAAGTAGCTGCTGTGCCCTCTGTATAAGGTTAACCAGACTTGGTTTGTGGCTCAAGCACTTCTATGATGTGAGGAGCGATATATCACACAATTAATAGATACGTTACCACTCCTGTGGGTTGCTCAGTCCGTATCCCATACAGTACCTCCTCATACAGCGGAATAGGCTGTCCGTGTATCCTTGTGGGGCTGGATATCAGTCAGTGGATCGCTGCTGATGTTACCTATGTCTGCCGTTTTGTCTGCCGCTTTGCCATGGGCAGAGGCATAGACAGGCCACTCTCCTATCCCTATGCCGATCACGTAGAAAGGCTCCCCCTGTACTTCCTCGTTGACTCACCAACACAGTGGGGGATGCGAGAGTGGCGTCTGGGA
This sequence comes from Lithobates clamitans, assembly GCA_037952925.1. Taxonomy (NCBI): domain Eukaryota; kingdom Metazoa; phylum Chordata; class Amphibia; order Anura; family Ranidae; genus Lithobates; species Lithobates clamitans. The sequence goes on along the minus strand of JBBGZY010001849.1, from coordinate 1,313,940 downwards.
GGAAGTGAAGTCAACATGTTTCGCTGTGCCAAAAAGAGTGCCCCTGCTGTGTCAAAAAGAGTGCCCCCTGATGTGCTCTGTGTGAATTCACCCACTGGCCGCGAATACAGGACACAGTAGTGACACAGCAGCCAACTAGAGACATACAGTAGCCCCCAGCAGGGGGCTACCAGCAGGGGACACACTATACGCCACTACTGGAAGTGTCAGTCAAGGTGCCCAAAGCTCTTCAAGATGCAAAGAGTAAACAGTGAATATATTTTTTATTTTTCCCTGGTGGCAAGGGGCACATGTGGTCTAATGCTTCCTTCCAGGGCTTTTTTTCTCAGAAAATAGGTGCAGGAACTTAACCACAACCCTCCAACCCCTCCACACACCCTCCAAACCGCATCAAATAGTGCCTGTGGTCAAATTTCACTACTAATAGGGGGGTCTTAAAGGGGCATTAAAAACCAGGAGTGCATTAAGTACAGTGTGCAGAGTTTAGGGGGAGGAGGGGTTCTCACAGAGTGCAGAGTTCAGGGGTGCACTACATGCAGAGTTTGGGGGTGTGCTACATACATAGTGCAGAGTTGAGGGGTGCGCTGCATACAGAGTGCATAGTTTACAGGTGCGCTACACACAGAGTGCAAAGTTCAGCCCTCTTCCACAGCTGCTTACCTCTGCTCCCCCATCCACATCTCACATTCACCCCTTGTCAACTCTCACCTCTGCATGCAACCCTCCCTCTTCCACTGCCCACATCCTCTCCTCCACCCCCTCCTTGAAAGATCCACCATCGTCCACATGTCTTACTTGTGTTGCTGTATTAAACTGAAGCACCCAGCCGGCTCTTGCACCTACCCGCACACTGTAGGTGGCTCCGCCTCTCTCACTTGCAGGGAGATCATTAAATGGAGGTGTCGGCATCCACACAGCACACCAGGGCACCTGCATCTCCCTTGTCCCCATCCTGCACTCAGTAGGAGCCACTCAGGAGATCAGATCTGTTACAGGCAAGATATCATTGGTATACACTGAAGCCGAATTTCTGTGTTTACAAGTGATAGTGTTGAGAAGGGAGCAGAGGGCCTGAGCCAGAGATGGTGCAACTGAGTTCCGCCAAGTTGCAGCTGAAAAAGAACTCTGCTACCTTCTATCTCCTTAGGGTCACACAGAAATTTACCAGCAAGTTTGAAAAACCTCAGTGTAAGGTAATAAACACTTTGGGTTTTAGAAGTTGTCTCCAAATGGTCTAATTAAAATCCAGTTGTTGCATGGAGGCACCTTTTTGACGACCAGGCTGTTTTTGACCAGTCTTGTTGGGTCACATTAGTAGTCTATCAACATTGTAAAAAGCAGCTGCTTCACTGATGTACTGGCAAATCTGTCTACACATCTTGAAGTAACACAATTTATCAGAGAAGGGATCATAGAATAGGTTCACACCCGTGATAGCAAGTTGTGCTTAGGTTTTGAAAGTGTTCCAAAGTTCACTGTGTACTATGTGACACGCAGCAATGACATAAAAAACAAAATATCCTCCGATCTGCCATCTACAAGACTGTTAAGAAATAAGGACAATTTGTATCACTTTAAGCTGGTCTTATACCTGTTGAATTTCCTTCAAAAAAGTTAAAGAAGATGATTTGACAATCGATTTCAATTAGAGCAAGTGAAAAAAAGCACGAGGACTGGAAATTATTGCCAAATCTAACGGAAAGGAATGAATTTCTAATTGTTAAATTGGCTCCCAGCTGAGAAAAATCTTAACTAGTCTTATTTGTCAAATCTTTTTGTTTAGGAAAGTGAAAGCCAGCGCTAGAGAAAACTTGTGGCAGCTGGCATATAAGTTTAATACGTATATAAACCTTCAAATAAAATATTCCAGAATGCTGAGCTCAAATGTGTGTAACACTGTATCAAATTAGTTCATCTGATCAATATGTATCAGTAAGTGATAAAATGTCCAAATGATTTTCAATCAACAAATAATATAAAGATCCAATAAGTGATCATGTGAACCACCACTAAAGTGAAAAAGAAGAGTCCTCTATAATATTCCCAATGTATGAAGCAATAAAGTTATTTTTGTATATAATCTTCCCAATATGCAAGACAATAAAGTTCTTTATGTGTGAAAATAATAGAGGGGACTGCACTGTAAAGGGGGCACCGTGATATTAAGGGGACTGCCCTGAAAAGGGGCACTGTAATGAATACAGTGCCCCTTTACAGAACACCCCCCTTTATATTACAGTACCCCTAGCAATCACAGCCTCCTCCATCATAGTGCCCCTGCAGTCTGCGCCCCCCCCCATTTCTTCTCTAACAGCACTCTTCCTCATTACAGCCTCTGTCTCCCCTGCACAGGACTCCTACCTCTTGGCATGGCAGAGGCCATTAGTTTGTGTGTCCTTTCTTGGCTCCTCCCCCTGTCCGCCCGGCGATGCAATCTTATCAGCAGGGCAGGGGGCAGGAGGAGCTCCCCATTCTAATCTGCTGCTCCTCCTGCCCCCTGCCCTGCTGCTAGGATAACATTGTGGGTGGAGGAGCCAGGAGAGGACACACAGACATGGAGAGGACACACAGGACGAGGGGAGAGACGCCTGCGGTCTTTGATAGGCCTGTGCGGACCGCGGTCGCTGCTTACCTGCTGCTGTGCGGTCCAGTCATCAACAGGCCATGGACCGGCACAGATTGAGGTTGGGGACCTCTGCTGTAGTGGACTGGAAGAAACTATACATACTAAAGGAGAAGTACAGGCAAAGCTCATTTGGCTGTACATCTCCTGTTGATCACAGGAGTGAAGCCCGCTGAAGGCTGACATCACAGAGCTGGTTCAGGCTCAGAAAAGATTGCGACCATATGGATGGGATCCACCCACATGCCTGGACCGGCACCTGGCTCAGCCTCTCAGCGAGCCACTGAGAGCCTGAGCTAGCCGCTCCCACACCCTCCACAGCCCAGCGCTCCAGTGAGCTCGGGGGGGCAGAACAGAGAGCCGGTGATTGACAGTCAGCAGCTCTCTGCTCACAGAGCTCTGGAAACCGAGCAGTTGGCAGTGTTTGATCGCTTGGTTCTGAGACTTAAAGCTGGCGGGGACAGATGCAGCATCCACCTAGGTGATTCTAAAATAAAAAAACATTCCCATACTTCTCTTTTAATGCAAAGAACCAAATGTGTAAATAGGCACTGTTTTTTTTTTTTTTTTTGGGGGGGGGGGGGGGGGAGTAAATTGAAAAATAAGCATTTGGGCAGATCAGAAAAATTTAGATCAGCTTTAATGTTACTAATTTTGCCCTATGATTCTTTAGATTAGGACTGTTTAAGCATAATTCATAAATCATTTCCAATCCAATCTAATGCTGAATCGATAATTTAAACAATGCTGATTGATCAATCCTTTTGTTTACAACTGAAAAACTGACTTGAATTGAATAAACTCCCAAATGTATGTGACAATAAAGAAAAGGAATCCCATATCTGATCAATAGTGAAGAAATCTGCACCATGGCTGGCAGTGACTGATGTAAACGACTGAGTGTCCTCCACACAGAATGTGTCAGCAAATGACTGATATAATGACTTACATAACAAAGCTGAAACGTGATCGGGGTCACAAACCAGCAGTCCATGGAGCCAACACTCTTTGTAATCAAACAGGATTAATAGTAAAGAATAGTGTCTCTGTTGTTTTTAGCAACAAATCAGATGCTTCCTTTCATTCCCTACTCTGAAAAAAAAGGGATGGAATCTGACTAGTTGCTATGGGTGACAAAGATATATTTTCTTTATTTTTGATAAATAAGCACCATGACTATGGCAGTTTGTTTACAGGCAGGAAGGTGGCATGAGGGACAGTCCTTTAATTATAAACATGGAAGCTGGTATCTATGGGTGCCATGTATAGAAATGCCTGGGGAAATACATAATGTCTTGGCCATTGCAATCTTCTCATTTTTATCCAATAAGCTGTATAGATAATATAAAATCTGTTAGTATCAGTGAAAGTTAACAGCATCTCTGATAGACCTAGACCCCAAGCCTAATGGCAAAATCATTTTAAAAGTTTTTTTCTTGCCTCGTTTGGGATGTTTTTCCTCACTTCTTGTTTCAGTGTCCCCGACACAGAAAGAGAGGGGACATTTTTCCAACTGGAACACAATGGCAATAAAAGCACATTTTATTAGCATATTTTATTAATAGTATTATTAGTAAGGGAAGGCTAGAACCCTCCATTAGATGTTTTTTGTGTCCCCAATGGAAATTTACCCTCACTTTTACAGAAACGCACTACAGTCCATTTAACATGGTTTCTTATGGATCTAGTTTACATCTGTGTGTTTTGAGCAGGTGCGTTTTTTGGAAAGGGTCAGGGACTTTTTTCCCACAGCAGATTGTGTTTTGCGTGTAATAGACTACAATGGACCAGCACCAAAATCGCAAGTGATGCATTTTTGATGCGTTTTACAGTTTTTTTTGTTTGTGGCCAATAGGAAAGAAAGTATGACAGTTCTGTTCATGGAGTACGACTTTACACTCTCTGGCATTCAAGTCGCAGGAACCTTTATGTGTCCAAAATCGGGTTAGGGTTAAGGGTTAGCATAAGGGTTAAAGGCTAGGGTTAGGATTAAATGTTAGGGTTAAAGTTAGGATTAGCGGTAATCAGTAGATTACCGCTAACCCTAACAATTACCGCTAACCCTAAGTCTACTGATTACTGCTAACCCTAATGTCCTGTACACACGATCGGATTTTCCGACAACAAATGTTGGATGTGAGCTTGTTGGCGGAAAGTCCGACCGTGTGTATGCTCCATCGAACATTTGTTGTCGGACTTTCCGCCAAATGTTTGTTGTCGGATTTTTCGTTTGTGTGTACACAAGTCCGTCGGACAAAAGTCCAAAGTACAAACACGCATGCTCGGAATCATGCATCACTGATGAACTACCTTTTTATCGGCTTGCCATACGCCTTGTACGTCACTATGTTTGTATTTGTTGGCCAACATTTGTGTGACCATGTGTATGCAAGACAAGTTTGAGCCAACAACCTTCGAACGAACATCCATGGTTTTGTTGTCGGAAAGTCTGATCGAGTGTACAGGGCATAAGTTTAACCAAGCTCTAACTTTACCCTAACCTAACTCTAACCCAACTCTAATTATAGCACCAATCCTAACTCTAACCCAACTCTAACCCAACTCTATTGCCCTGTACACACGACCGGTTTTGCTGTCGGAATAAACCCCGAAGGTTTCTCTGACGGAATTCCGCTCAAGCGGTCTTGCCTACACACGGTCACACCAAAGTCCGACCGTCCAGAACGCGGTACAACAACGGGACTAGAAAAAGGAAGTGCAATAGCCAGTAGCCAATAGCTTCCGTCTCTTACTTGCTTCAGAGCATGCATCGTTTTTGGTCTGTCAGAACAGCATACAGACGAGCGGGTTTCCCAATAGGAATTGGTTCCATCGGAAATATTTAGAACATGTTCCATTTCTAGGTCCGTCAGAATTTTCGAAAAAAAAAATCTGATGAGGCATACACACGATCGGAATAGACGATGAAAAGCTTCCGTCAGACTTTTTCTGTCGGACATTCCCGCTCGTGTGTACAACTCTAATTCTAGCACTAACCCTAATGCCGCGTACACACGGGCGGACTTTTCGATGGACTAGGTCTGGTGGACTTTTCGACGGACTTTCCGACGGACTTTCGAATGAACGGACTTGCCTACACACGATCAACCAAAGTCAGACGGATTCGTACGTGATGACGTACGATCGGACTAAAATAAGGAAGTTCACAGCCAGTAGCCAATAGCTACCCTAGCGTCGGTTTTTTAGTCCGTCAGACTAGTGGACTTTTCGACCGAACTCAAATCTTTCTGAAAGATTTGAAACATGTTTCATTTCTAGGTCCGTCGAACTTTTGGGGAAAAAAAGTCCGCTGGAGCCCACACACGATCGAACTATCCAACGGAGTCTGGTCCTCCGGACCAAGTCTGCCATAAAGTCCACTTGTGTGTACACGGCATAACTCTAACCCAACTCAACTCTAACTCTAACCAAACGCTAAATCTAGCACTAACCCTAACTCTAACCCAGCTCTAATTCTATCCCTAACCCTAACTCTAACCTAACCCAAGCTCTAACCCAACTTTAACGCTAACCCTAACTCCAACCCTAACTCTAACCCAACTCTAATTCTAGCCCTAACCCAAACTCTAACCCAAATCTAACCCTAACCCTAATTCTAACCCAACCCTAACCCAACCCTAACCCTGACTCTAACCCAACCCTAACTCTAACCCAACCCTAACCCAACTCTAATTCTAGCCCTAACTCTAACCCTAAATCTAACCTAACTCTAATTCTAACTCTAACCCTAACTCTAACCATAACCCTAACTCTAACCCTAACTCTAACCCTAACTCTAACCATAACCCTATCTCTAACCCTAGCCCTAACCCTAAGGGCCCTTTCACACTGGGGCGGTTTGCAGGCGCTTTTGCGCTAATAATAGCGCCTGCAAACCGACCCGAAAGTGCCGCTGCTTTGTATCCAGTGTGAAAGCCCCGAGGGCTTTCACACTGGAGCGGTGCGCTGGCAGGACAGGAAAAAAAGTCCTGCCAGCAGCATCTTTGGAGCTGGGAAGGAGCAGTGTATTCACCACTCCTTCCCCGCTCCTGCCCATTGAAAACACAGTGCAGGTTTAGGGGATATCCTGGGTAGCTTCAGGTAACTCTTATTATAGGCTTACCTGTAGCATAAAGTTGTTGTAAAGGGTTTACAACCACTTTAAGGCAGGCGTCCCAATACTTTTGGTAATATAGTGTATATGGGAGCTACTTTACCTGCCAAAGGATTTGTCATTTTGTACAACAAGTTCTGAGATTTTCACACAGGACAGCTCTGTCTGGTAGGACAGGAGACCTAATTTTGTATCAGCTGCTGTTCAGTAACACTCACGGGTCCTGTCTCTCCCTCAGACTGTGATTGGACAGTGAAAGGAGAAGCAGCAGACAAATGAGGTCACCTTTCTGTCACTCTGCTCTCTCCTCCTATCAGCATGTCTACTGTTAGTACATGAGCACAGAAGCACAAAATGATTGGCTCCTTGTGTTGCTCTCCTCTCTTCCAGTCTGAGTTTATTAATGAATACAAAGCTGCAGTATTTTGTTATACTTTCTAGGAGTTCAGCTTTAAAGGAAAGCAAATAATTCCGGTGGGCTCTATGCACTAAATATAATATAAAGCTATGGCCGGCTCCCTTATTTTAGCCGTACTGCGCTGTGAACGTACAGCTATGTTGAGGGCTACATGCTTGTGTTACTGTAAAATGTGCCGAGGGAAGCACTTTCCCCGCCCACTGGCTTCTTATGCTATACTTAACCACACAGACCGGCAGTAGGGTGACCCAGCTGCTCTAATGAACCGTATTAGGCAATGCAACTCGCAGGAGCACACAACTAATTGCTGTTCATTCACCATTCCTCGGCTACCTTTCCGTTTCTCAAGGAATTCTCTTAATCAATTAAACGTCTAGAAATTCAAACAACCTAGAAGATTGAAAGCGGGCTGGCACAGTTTGTGTTAAATATCCTTTTACTTGTCACACCTTTAGAACGCAATACAAACTTCCCGAAAACCAGCAACACAATTCCACAAAATTTAAAAAAAAATTTGGAAAGTTCCACATTTTTTATCTAGTTGAATACCTTAATAATACTAAATATGTTGTTTTTTTTTATTTATTTTTTTATGTGCGACTTTTAGTGACACTTAAATGATTTACAATGACAGAATATTAAAAATTGAATTTGCAACACCGTAAAAAAAAAAAAAATCAGATCTATAGAAGGCATTATAATCAGACAGAAGGCAAAAGATTTGTACAGGTGTTATATCGTATGACAAAATGTAGAAAAATGCGGTACATACCCTGCGGTCATGGCGATGTTGTAAAAAGTGAGCCATGCTGTGGCCACCGCGCCGATCTGCTTTTTTTTGGCGTTTTCCTTCTCCTCCACGGACCCATCGTCCTCACTTGATGCCATGGCTTCACAGGCAAAAGCTGCGGGCTGAAGTTTGAGGCACAGCTGACAGCTGGAGATGACAAATCTCACATACAGTGGCACATGGCTCCTCCAATAATAGAGCACAAGGGAGGAGCCACCCAATAACTTTGTCTTGTCGGGTCTGGAATAACAGCAGAGACGAGTTTGGCCAATTTAATTATGAATGAAAATTCTCATTATTGTAGTATAACTAAAGGCAAAACGTTTCGTTTTGGATAGAGTGGAGAGGGATTAGAGCCCCTGTCAGCTTTTATTGCTGTCCTCTGCCCCCCTCCGTTAAGGAGATTCACCCTCTCTATTTGTCCTGTTTACCATTATCCATAGCTCCCAACTGTCCCTGATTTAGAGCAATGTCCCTCTTTCCCCCTCATTTGTCCCTCATTTTGGTCTGATCTATATAGTTGTATATAAAATGTACTTTTTACCTTTCAAAAAGTGTTTCCCAGTGCTAAACTTTTCATCCAAATTATAAATTGCTGCATTTGTAAATTTTAAAAGCCAATAAAATGGAATAGTAGTGGTAAAAAAAAGTCCCTTGTGGATTCAATTAACCTTTTTTTGGGCTAATTCTCCTTTAAATGGGGTGTGGCAGGGGGAGTGTCCTATACCTACATACATTTGCTAGTAGGTGTCCCTCATTCTCATTTTAAAATGTTGGGAGGTATGTGTTATCATTGAAAGTGAAAGTAAAAGAAAATTTCCAAATTTTGGGTTTTCCCCAGAAAAGGAATAGAGGAGAAATCTTCAAATGGGGACACTAGTTCTGGTGAGCTGGGGGTTCCCAAGGAATTGGCCGGAGCCGCGATGACATCACACGCGTGCATGCGCGCGGGAGCCACCGGTCACGGCACAGCTGCTGATAAAACGGCAACAGCGCTCTGTTTCTTCAGTGCGCATACGCCGATGACGCCGGCAGCAGCGTATATATTGAATATCTCCTAAACTGTGCAAGTTTAGGAGATATTCAAGCTACCTACAGGTAAGCCTTGTTATACGCTTACCTGTAGTTAAAAGTGGAGTAACAGAGTTTACAATCACTTTAACCGCTTCAGCCCCGGAATATTTTGCCCCCTTGCCGACCAGAGCACTTTTTGCGATTCAGCACTGCATCGCTTTAACTGACAATTGCGCAGTCGTGCGACATTGCACCCGAACAAAATTGACATCCTTTTTTTCCCACAAATAGAGCCTTCTTTTGGTGGTATTTGATCACCTCTGCAATTTTTGCTTTTTGAAAAAAAAGCAATATTTTCTCATTTTTGCTACAATAAATATCCCCAAAAATATAATATAAAAAAACTATTTCTTCCTCAGTTTAGGCCGATATGTATTCTTCTACATATTTTTGGTAAAAAAAAAAAAAAAAAAATCGCAATAAGCGTATATTGATTGGTTTGGGCAAAAGTTATAGCGTCTACAAAATAGGGGATAGTTTCATGGCATTTTTATTATAATAAATAAGTAATGGTGGCGATCTGTGATTTTTATCATGACTGGGACATTATGGCGGACACATCGGACACTTTTGACACTATTTTGGGATCATTGTCATTTATACACCGATCAGTGCTATAAAAATGCACTGATTACTGTATAAATGACAGGGAAGGGGTTAAACACTAGGGGGTGATCAAGAGGTTAAGTGTGTCCTAGGGAGTGATTCTAACTGTGGGGAGGGATGGGCTACAACTCACATGAGCGACAGCGATCACTGCTCCCGATGACATGGATCAGTGATCTCTGTCATGACACGAGGCAGAACAGGCAAATGCCTTGTTTACATAAGCACTTCCCCGTTCTGCGGCTCCGTGACACGATCTCTGGGGGACCGGCGGACATCGAGTCCGCGGGCACGGTTACGTTGTACAAGGACCGCCCATTTACACACCGCTGCCATTGTGCCGACGTATATCGACGTGCAGCAGTCGGCAAGTGGTTAAGGAGATTCACTCTCTCTATTTGTCCTGTCTACCCTTATCATTGAAAGTGAAAGTAAAAGGAAGTCCCAAATTTTGGGTTGTCCCCAGAAAAAGAAATAGAGGGAAATCTTCCAGTGGAGACACTAGTTCTGGTGAGCTGGGGGTTCCCAAGAAATTCCCAAGGAATTCCCTTAATTTGTAGGGATTTCCTCTCACTTCCTGTTTGGCTATGGGACAAGAAGTGAAGGGAAATGACCGTAATGGAACACAGATGGCGAAAAAAAAATCTAACACGGGTTATAGCTCTCCCTTGCTCTACACAAAATGATAAAAAAAGTTTTGACAATAGTTCTACTTTTGCAGATATTTTTCCAGGCTAGTAGATTGGTAGTTAATAGTGTAGCATTAACCCCCGAAGGAGCTGCTGATTTAAATCAGGCTGTTACCATCACCCCTTTACCTGTAGTTTCACCAATATCAGAACTTAGAGTCCATGTTGAGCTTTGTATCCGAGAATGTAGGCACCAGTCACTTTAGTACTTTTCCAATGCTTTAATAAGAAATAACTTGAAGAAGTAGCAGTAAAGAGGTAGAAGAGGAGTTGCAGGAAAGTTCAAATACCTTTACTTTTTAGATCACCGAGGAATTGAAATCTCAGGGACGAATTTACCTTCAGTCCAAGATTAAATCTTTGCCCACCCGGATAGGTCTCTCTCACTGACCTAGCAGCCGGAGCGCAGCACGAACAAAAAGTCTCTGCCACAGACTTGAGAAGAACAATATAACTTTACGATCCTCTGCCACAGGACGTAGTAGTTTTAGATGAACAGCAACACAGTACCAGAACCTTTAAGCCGACCCGGCAGTACTGTGCGGTAGATTAGATTAGGATGCATCCTCCAATTGAGTCACCAGGCCCCTCTTGAGACACCAGCCTTCCGCAAGGTTCCTCTCCAAGATGGGTCCTTCCCTGGCTCTTCTCAATTGCTTGGCTTCTTCCCGCAGGACAGACAGCACAGGACCTTCTCAGTAATAGTAGGCCTCAGACAGGCTTCTGGGCCTACTTGCACAGCTGCAGCAAAGCAGCCCTCCAGCCTGGAGGGCCACGAGGTAGAACTGACCCCTAGCAGATGGCATCTGTACCATAAATACTCTCTCCCAGAATGCATAGCAGTGGACCACCTCTGCCGAGTTACCTCTGGGAAAGAAGAGCACTCAATATACTTCAGCTTGTTGCTTTCCAACACTGACCTATGATGACAATGACACCTACAGGCGATAGTGTGGAACTGCACGCAACACAGCCAGTGCTGGAACAGAGGCTAATTTAGCCATAGATTAAATCTGAACTATGTACAGAACAAATGACCCACTAAATTTACATATAAGCGCCTGATCAAAAATCTATCAGCGCTACATACTCCCCCCACTAGAATAGACGGTGTCCTCAACGTCTGCCAAAAATATGACTCTCAAGCCTGAGAGTAGTTATTTGAACCAAAAAAACTTGGATAGGGAAGAAGAAAGACAGTAAGAAGAAGGTTACAATTTTAAACATCAATACAACAGCATATTCACATCAGTCGTGTTACAAGGACCTCACTACCTATCTAACTGTAAGGCCTCTAACAGCTTGATAGGAGATCTGTTTTTTCCTGAAAAACAAAGTCAAACACACCAAAATATACATTAGCATCACTAATCAATTGGGAGCAAAGCCTCACTCCCAAGAGAATGACACTTTCTTCCACACACATTTTTTTTTTTTTATTGCAAGATGAACTAAAGTAACTTTAAAGTCCATCCCTATCTCTGGGCAAATTCTACTATTTAGCAGAAGAAATCTAGTATAGCAAAAAGTCTTTGGATATAGAAGTGCTGAGGTAAATGAAATCTCTTGACCACGAAGTTCTCTAAACCCTGACACTATCTGACTATATACCCCAAAGTTCTCTTTTCTTTAGCAAAACAGAAACAACAGTCCCTTTGCATCATCACCAATAAAACCGGGGATCCAGTAAAGTCAGTTTCTTCCCCTGTTTATCCACGGTGGTGATAAAATAAACAATGTCATCTTTTCCAGGTCTGCAAATGACCACTTTGTCAGCATAGATGTGCCGACCATAATTCCAGTGCAGCAGACAGCTATCCGGAAAGGTTTTGGTACAGACAAATAGTCCCAGACAGCTTCACAGTACCACTGCTCTCGATTAGCCTCAATTTCCTGCATAACTTCTTGAGTAACATAAGGAAATTCCAGACCTTATTCTGTAGCAACTCGTTTGGTGAGCACTCTTTGTAATTGGGCAAGTCTAGGTAAAGCCCTATTTTTTCCCAAACCAGGAGGCATACAAGAATTTGGCGATTTGCGCACCATAGATCCATCGGCTCAGACTCAAACAAACCGGTAACTTTAGACAATGTCTCTTTGGTAGTACTATGCGGTTCCACATTAGGTACCGTATATACTCGAGTATAAGTCGTTCCGAGTATAAGTCGAGGCCCTAATTTACCACAAAAAAAATGGGAAAAACCTATTGACCCGAGTATAAGACGAGGGTGAGAAATGCACATCTACTGTAAGTGGAAAAGAGGGTCAACAATGCCCATTTGCAGCATCACTGTGCCCATTTGCAGCCATAGGTCCCCTGAACTTCAAACTCGGTAGTTAAGGGTTCCTAGATGCCCCCTAGCTGCAGCCAAAATTTGGGGTCTCTGAACCCAAAGGGTCCCGAAATGACATTGCTGCAGATGGACACAGTTGACCAAATTTGGGGCCCCGTATCTCAGGGCCACTTAGTGCTAAGAACCCCAAATTTGGTGTGCAAACCCAGTGGAACTAGCACCATAAAATTTCTAAAGCTGGTGTTTCTAGCACCAAGTGGCCCCGAGATACAGGGCCCCAAAATTCAGTTCAGAAAATGTCAAGCACTTTTCTGAAGCAGAGAATTACATTTTCCAAACCGGTTTTGGGGCCCCGTATCTCAGGGCCACTTGGTACTAGGAACCCCAGCTTTGGATATGTTATGGTACCAGTTTCACTGGGTTTGCACACCACATTTGGGGTTCCTAGCACCAAGTGTCCCTGAGATATGGGGCCCCAAAGTTGGTACAGAAAATGTCAAGCACTTTTCTGCAGCAGAGAAAGACATTTTCCGAACCGATTTTGGGGCCCTGTATCTCGGGGCCACTTGGTGCTAGGAACTTCAGCTTTGGATATGTTGTGGTACCAGTTCCACTGGGTTTGCATACCAAATTTGGGGTTCCTAGCACCAAGTGGCCCTGAGATAGGGGCCCCAAATTCGGTTCGGAAAATGAAATTTTTTGCTGCAGAAAAGTGCTTGACTCGAGTATAAGTCGAGGGGGGCACTTTCAGCACAAAAAAATGTGCTGAAAAATTCGACTTATACTCGAGTATATACGGTAATGTCTTCCCAGAATCCATGGCTATCCATTCTGAGAAGGTATAGGCAGAAGCAACATCTTCACCCTGTGCCCACAATAATTCCTGTGACATTGTCTCAAACAAATCATCATCACCGGAGAGACCTGACAAAGAATCTATCTCCGAGTCTCTCAACTCTTCTGCTGGCAAATATTTACAAAGAGTCCCAGATATGTTCCCCTTTGATCTCTCACCCGTTCCTGTCGTGGACTTCTCCGGATCCATGTATTCCTCCACCTCTGGTTCGGGTAGTCTCTGGGGTAGACTTTGACCGCGGGAAGCCTTCACATATCCCACCTTCCTCTGGACAGGTGCAGCGGGAATAGGTGTAGTAGAAGTAGAAACAAAAGTGATGTCAGCTGATGAAACAGTAACAGCGACATCTCCCTCAGGAACACTCACGGTAGCAGATGAGACTAAGGCCTGTTGCTCTCCAGCAGTAATGGCAGTAGTTTCCACCGTAGCGATCCCAGTAGCCCTGTCCACACGATAAGCACGGGGCGACATTTTAGGTTGCTCCATTGTGAATAGGTATTCTCCGCACTGCAAACATCGGACAAATGGACGGAGATGTATGGCCAGTCCTTCACACTTGTGGCAAAGCATGCCCAGCCCTTCAATATCTCCAACAGTGTATAGTATGAACCGCCCCTGTGGCTTCAAGCAGATGCCGGTATCCGTCAACAGGGTTCCAGGTTGGCATAGCACCCGCAGCGGTTCTTGTAGAAAACATCTTGAACCCCATAGTCGACGGTATCAATGAAAAAGAAGACATGGCTGCACTCCGATCCTCTCAGTACGATCACGAGGCCTCTCTTCTCCTTTGGCGCCAGACACACACACACGTGTCTCACGCAGCAACAAGCAGGTGTAGCTCCTCCCACTTGCTCCTCTGATCACGTAGCTCCCAGGCTTTTACTTCTCACCCGCAGCCTACGCAGTCAGAAATGTAATCCTGCAGTTTAACCCCTTCTTTTCCTGGAGAAAGTGACAAAGTCCAGTAATCTCTTTTTTTAACATAGACTCTCGGTGAAATACTTCTCAGGGTTGCTTAGGGCAACGGCAAACAATCCTGGACGAGCCCCCACATGTAGCACTAACCCCCCGAAGGAGCTGCTGATTTAAATCGGGCTGTTACCGTCACCCCTTTACCTGTAGTTTCACCAATATCAGAACTTAGAGTCCATGTTGAGCTTTGTATCCGACAATGTAGGCACCAGTCACTTTAGTACTTTTCCAATGCTTTAATAAGAAATAACTTGAAGAAGTAGCAGTAAAGAGGTAGAAGAGGAGTTGCAGGAAAGTTCAAATACCTTTTCTTTAGATCACTGAGTAACTGAAATCTCAGGGACGAATATACCTTCAGTCCATGATTAAATCTTTGCCAACCCGGATAGGTCTCTCTCACTGACCTAGCAGCCGCAGCGCAGCACGAACAAAAAGTCTCTGCCACAGACTTGAGAAGAAAAATATAACTGTACGATCCTCTGCCACAGGACGTAGTAGTTTTAGATGAACAGCAACACAGTACCAGAACCTTTAGGCTGACCCGGCAGTACTGTGCGGTAGATTAGATTAGGATGCATCCTCCAATTGAGTCACCAGGCCCCTCTTGAGACACCAGCCTTCTGCACGGTTCCTCTCCAAGATGGGTCCTCCCCTGGGTCTTCTCAATTACTTGGCTTCTTCCCGCAGGACAGACAGCACAGGATCATCTCCGTAATAGTAGGCCCCAGACAGGCTTCTGGGCCTATTTGCACGTCTGCAGCAACGCAGCCCTCCGGCCTGGAGGGCCACAAGGTAGAACTGACCCCTAGCAGATGGCATCTGTCCCATAAATACTCTCTCTCAGAATGCATAGCAGTGGACCACCTCTGCCGAGTAACCTCTGGGAAAGAAGAGCACTCAATATACTTCAGCTTGTTGCTTTCCAACACTGACCTATGATGACAACGAAACCTACAGGCGACAGTGTGGAACTGCACGCAACACAGCCAGTGCTGGAACAGAGGCTAATTTAGCCATAGATTAAATCTGAACTATGTACAGAACAAATGACCCACTAAATTTCCATATAAGCGCCTGATCAAAAATCTGTCAGCGCTACAATAGTATAGCATAATATGCTAAAATGCCGGCTATTATCTGGGCAACAATACCCCCCTTCCACTCATTCCCCCGGTCTAAAAAAAAAAAAAAACACTCTCTGACAGCCCTTTTCACTTTCTGGCCTATGGCCATGCAACCTCCCTGCAGTGCTTCTTCTATAAGTGATGACCAGAGATTCAGTGCTGGAGTACAGTCCTGTGTTAGACTAGTCCTGTCCCTGTCCTTCTTGATGTAATCCTCCCATTGCTGGAGTCTCTAGGACCTGTAAGGACCCTGCAGCTGTACAACCAATGGGAAATGCATTGCTCCCAACTGTCTCTGATTTCAAGGGACAGTTGCTGCAGAGTTAACCTCTTGCCGACCCACTCACAGTAGATCTACTGCGAGAGGGCGGCACAGCCAGGCATTGTGATGTACCCACATGCATGCGTGCGTTTGATTTTGACTGCGCCCCATCCCCATGTAACTGAAACCATGTGGCCGAAACCCTGAAACAGGCAGCAACGTACGTCTGTAGCTGCCACCCCGTCACAGTATATCTACTGCAACGGATCGGAGAGTGGTTAATTACCAATGGTATTTCTGAAATATGCAGCATGGAGGGGGTTACATAGTTACATAGTAGGTGAGGTTGAAAAAAGACACAAGTCCATCAAGTCCAACCTATGTGTGTGATTATGTATTGCTACTGGTCACTGATGAATTAGTGACTGACGCTAACCCCTTTGTGCTGCATTAGTAGCATCAGTGACAGTACATTAACCACCTTCATGCTGCATATTACAGAATTGCCGTTGGTAATTAACCTCCCCTCAACTCCTCAAATCCAAAGAGTTAATTAATTCATCTGCATATGGAAATCTGCTTACTTGTGCAATTCATAGTGCTTGGTTCCTCCTCAGCTCCTCTAGGTCATAGCTCTGGGCCCGGCAGCAGCACTCTATGCTCCTCTGAGTCCTCTCCCAACCGCCTCCAGCCAGCCTCTCAGTGATGTCGCGCCAGGCCGAGACTTTGAAGCGCCTGTCAGGGGGTGTATCTCCGCTGACAGGGAAGTGAAGGGCTGGTCTGTGCTAGGCTTGCACCGGGTGCAGGAGCGCACTCGGCACATTGTTGCAGCTATTAGTGGCCGCCCGGTGTGTACAGTCACACACACACACAGTGACAGTGTACTTGTCTAGCCAGATGTTCGAAGCACACTGCCGGAACTTCACCTGCACCCACCTTCCTCCAGTAAATTGTGCCGCCCAGGGCATCTGCCCCTCCCCCCTTGTATCAGCCCTGGCGCAGAGTTCTGTGTTTTCAAACAAACAGAACTCTGTATACAAAGACAAGCGATCTTAAAAAAAGTTAATTGTAACTCCGTGGGATCCGGCAAATTTTCAGCTAGCACTTAAAGAATAGTGGCAATAATCCTGGATGGTCAAGCAGAGCAAATTTAGCTGGTAAGTGGTTAACCAATAGAGGATGCATATTTTTCCTGTATAGCCTAAGCACAAATGGTCACCATATGAGTTGGTTCAATGGTATTGTATCCAGTAGGACTACAGATGCCAGAGGTGTGAGCTAGGGTTGCACCAGTACCACTTTTTTAAAACCGAGTACAAGTACCAATACTTTTTTCAAGTACTCGCCGATACCGATTACCAACACTTTTTTTATGCCATATGACAGTAGCACTGATAGGCACTGATAGGTGGCACTGATGTCAGTAGTTTTTATTTTTTATATATATTTTTATATTTTAGTAGTTTTTTATTTTTTTTTACAATTTTATTTTTTACAATTTTTTTAATTATAATTTTTTTTTACAATTTATATTATATTTTTTGGGGAGTGGACAGTATCAGTGTTTTTTTTTTTTATTATCTTTACAATTTCGTTTTAAATATTTATTTATTATAATTTTTCCTTTTTTTTTAATCAACCCTGTTTGGGGGTGTGCGGCGGGGGGGCTTTGGTGAGATATCGGGGGTCTAAATAGACCTCTGACATCTCCCCTTTGAGACCGAGAAAGGGACTAAGGACACAGATTCCCTTTCTCTGCAGCCTCCGCTGCCCTAAAGATGAATGGAGAGGAGAAAGAGGCTCCTCTCCATTCATACACTAAAGCATTATAAACACAGTTTACAATGCTCAGTTATGAATGCACAGAGTCAGTGATCACTGACTCTGTACATTCAAAAAAGGAAGGAGCTGGTAAATTACAGATTTACCGGCTCCTTCCTCCGCTCTGCATCCTGACAGATCTGGGGCAGGGGGGAGCGGAGGAGGACACAGAGGGGGAGCAGAGAAGGAGCTGAGGAGGACACGGAGGGGGCCCGGAGAAGGAGCGGAAGAGGACATGGAGGGGGAGCAGAGAAGGAGCAGAGGAAAACACGAAGGGGGAGCGGAGAAGGAGCAGAGGAGGACACGGGGGGGGGGGGAGCAGAGAAGGAGCGGAGGAGGACACAGAGGGGGAGCGGAGAAGTAGCGGAGGAGGGCACGGAGGGGAAGCGGAGAAGGACACAGAGTGGGAGCGGAGGAGGACACAGAGGGGGATCGGATGGGGAACTAGGAAGGAAACAGAGGGGGGGTGGAGTAGGAGCTGAGGAGGACACAGAGGGAGATCGGATGGGTAGCGGAGAAGGAAACAAAGGGGGGGTGGAGAAGGAGCTGAGGAGGACATGGAGTGGGACCGGAGAAGGAGAGGAAGAGGACAAGAGAAGGGGCAGAGGAGGACATGGAGGGTGAGCGGAGGACACGGAGGGGGAGTGGAGAAGGACACAGAGGGGAGCGGAGAAGGAGCGGAGGAGGACATGGAGGGGGAGCGGATGGGGAGTGGAAAAGGACACAAAGGGGGCGAGGAAGGAGCGGAGGAGGACACGGAGGGGGAGTGGAGGAGGACTTGGAGGGGGAGCAGATGGGGAGCCGAGAAGAATATGGAGGTGGGGTGGGGAGCTGAGAAGGACACAGAGGGGGAGCGGAGCAGGAGCAGAGGTGGATATGGAGGGGGAGCGGAGAAGGAGCGGAGGAGGACACAGATGGGGAGCAGAGAAGGACACTTATGCCGCATACACACAAGCGGACTTCTCGTCATGCTGACTTCCGAAGGACTTTTCAACGGTGTTCCGACTTGCCTACACACAATCCCACCAAAGTCCAATTGTTTCGAACGTGATGACGTACGACCGGAATAGAAAAGGAAGTTCAATAGCCAGTAGCCAATAGCTGCCCTTGCGTCGTTTTCGGTCCGTCAGACTAGCATACAGACGAAAGTTTTTTTTCGATAGGAATCAAGTCCGTCGGAAATATTTGAAACATGTTCTATTTCTAAGGTCCGTCAGATTTTTCGATAGAAAAGGTCCGATGAAGCCCACACACGATCGGAATGCCTGATTCGTTCCGTTGGACCTTTTCTGCTGGAAAGTCCGGACGTTTGTACGCGGCATTAAGGGGAGCAGAGGAGGACATGACGGGGGACCTTAGGAGCATGGCGGAGGAAACGTAGGAGGACACAGGGGACAGTCAGGGGCGATCGGTGCGGCGGTGGGGACTGTTACAAGCACCAATCTCCCTGTATAGATTTCAATAAGGCAGCTGAAAGGAGGGAGATGAGGAGAAGTGGCTGTCAGCTGCTTTATTGAAATCTATACAGGGAGATTGGTGCTATTAACTGCCCCCACCGCCACAACAATCATCCCCTGACTGCCCAGGTATCGGATTGCACGAGTACATGTACTCGTGCAAATGCTCGGTATCGGCACCGATACCGATACTAGTATTGGTATCAGTGCAACCCTAATGTGAGCGAAAGCACAGGTGTCTGCATTCAGTGTCTATGGGATCAAATGAACTTGCATCCAGTAGCACTAAAAGTATCAGAAATGTGAACAAAGACAGTGGTGTCTGTATACAGTGTCTATAGGATCAAATGGGCAAGTGCCCTGGAGTTGCTGGTAGCAATGCAGATGGTGATGGTTCTTTCAGGATCTTACTCTGGGTTCTGGCTAAGGGAATGGCGTCTGTACATTCAAAAAAGGAAGGAGCCGGTAAATTACAGATTACAGACCTCCTGTCAGCAACAATGAATCAGACGAAGAAAGAAGTGCAGTAAAAATCACACTAGTTTAATAATAATAGTAAAAGGTAAACAGAGCAAACGTAGTCAAAACATAGCCAGAGTTCGGTAACCGGAACGAATAGTCAGACAAGCCAGGACATCAGGGAGCCAGGGATCAGCGTACTTCAGGACAAGCCAGGAAATCAGGAAACCGGAGAATCAGCGTAGTGGAACAGCAAGCAGGATCAGGAACCAGAAGGGACGTCAGCCAAGCAAGTCTTTCACAGGTACACAGGAGAGAGTCTCTGATATGTTGACCAGGCGAAGGCAGAGAGCATCTGGACTGAACAGCTTAAGTAGCCAGCAGGACTGACGAGCAGGTAATCATCACCAGGTGAGTCACTGTGGAAAGATTAGAGTTGGCAATTAACCGACAGTTGAGCAGCCTGCTCTGAGAAGGAAAGGCTGAGCCCAGCCCTGACACCTCCGCCACGCCAGAAACATATTGTATTACCACCGCTTGTGTAGGCCGTGTATGGATCTATGTCTAGCTGCTGATGTAGCTGTTTACTTGTTCAATAAATATATGCTTTTTATCAAATAACATGGTTATGATGACCCATGTATGGGATTTTAACTTTTATGTATAATAAAGAAAATTTGTTTTAATCCAATTGTATGTGTCTACCCCAGTGACAAGTCCTGCTGCCCCATAGGGGAATTTCCCTCTTTTGAAATCTGTATGTATCTACAAATACTGTAGCTTCTGAGTTTTAGTATAAGGACATTCACCTGTCCAAGGATCTAGTGATATCTTCACCTGAGCAAATCGGCTTCGGATGCAGGCCCCGGCATCTCAAGTAAGGTAAAACGGTAGTGAAGCCTTGTGGCTTCACAGCTGGTTCCCAACTGCACATGTGCGAGTGGCACTGGTAAAGTTTTAGGATGGGGGGGCGTCAGACCCCGCCCTTCCATTTTGACTCTTCCCACTTCTCATAAGCTCAACTCTTTATATAATCCACCCACTCCGTCTCCTGTATTCCACCCATAGTGTCAGGTGTATACAGTTCAGCATCACAGGACAGAGTATATAGCTCAGCCTCACAGATCAGGGTATATAGCTCAGCATTACAGATAGGGTATATAGCTCAGCATTACAGATAGCGTATATAGGTCAGCATTACAGACAGGGTTTATAGGACAGCATTACAGATAGGGTATATAGGGCAGTATTACAGCTGGGGTATATAGGGCAGCATTACAGATAGGGTATATAGGGTAGTATTACAGTTAGCGTATATAGATCAAAAAAATAGAGTACAGGTCTTGCAAGCTACCAAATCAAAGTTCCCCTATCGTATAATAGTATAATGACAGCTGCTAGCACCAATCACATCCCATACTAACGTGTGAGAATCACAGATAAATAAATAAATCATATGCTGCGCTATCCCCTTAATGATCTGCAGAACCTGCAGCAAAAACCTAAAAAACTAAAATTTGTTAATTAAAGTGATGTATCTATAAAATCCAAGAATATATTAATAATAATATATAAGTGAATAAAGTCGTCATTCAGCTTACAACATCACATAACGTGAATCTACACACATTTCATAAAATATAAATGTTGATACAAAAGTGATCCATAAAGTGCTCAAGTGCATATAAGTCCGTGATACTCTGACCACCCAGGATCAGTTTTCAGTGTCCTTAATACAGCAATAATAAATGTGACTTGATAGGTGACTGTGAATATAGTGATCTGCAGCAGTGATTACACTCAGGTGCTCCCCACCCCAAGGTAATGGCCGCTCACCTCAGAGCGTGTGACCTCGCAAATAAGTTTGGTCAATAGATGCTTTTGAATCATCAAAACGGATTCCAGGTCAGGTTGCAAGGTCCAAACACTGCTCAAAGATGTAGCCTCCTCATATATAGATGTAGCGCCCTGCTCCTGTTGACCAGGCGCTTGCATGTAAATTTAGTGTGTTATCTGTTCTGTACATAGTTCAGATTCAATGTTATGGCTAAATTACTGTAGCCTCTGTTCCAGCAATGGCTGTGTTGCGTGCAATTCCACACTGTCGTCTGTAGGTGTCGTTGTCACCAGAGGCAAGTGATGGAAGGGCAACAGGCTAATGTGTATTGAGTGTCCTTCTTCCCCAGAAACAGCCCAGTGGGAGTGGTTCACCGCTGTGCATTCTGGGAAGGGGTACTTAAAGCGGAGTTCCACCCTAAAGTGGAACTTCCACTCATCGGATTCCTCCCCCCCTCCGGTACCACAATTGGCACCTTTCAGGGGGGAGGGGGGTGCAGATACCTGTCTAGCCGCAGACTCCCCGCCCACCCCCGTTGTGTTGTGGGAAATACACAGTTCCCACAACACAACGGGGACCAGTGTAGACGCGCAGCGCGATTCGCGCATGCGCAGTAGGGAACTGGGCAGTGAAGCGGCAATGCTTCACTTCCTGATTCCCTCAGTGTGAATGGCGGCGGCAGCACCCGAGGATCGAGGGACGGCTCGGTCTCGGGTGCCGACATCGCTGGACCCCGGGACAGGTAAGTGTCCTTATTTTAAAAGTCAGCAGCTGCAGTATTTGCAGCTGCTGACATCTAAATTTTTTTTTTTTTGTGAAACTCAGCTTTAAGGGGCAGGTGCCTTTTTTTTGGTCTCTCACCTCATGGCCCACCGGGCCTAAGGTATGTGACAATTCCTTTTCTGTCTCGGGGCCCTGCTGGCCCGAGGCTACGTGACTGCAAGTAGGCCCAGCAGCTGTCTGGGGCCTACTGGTTCAGAGGTGGTCCTGTGCTGTCTGTCCTGTGGGAAGAAGCCGAGCAATTGAAAGATCTAGGGAGGACTCATCTTGGAGAGGACCGAGCGAAAGGCTAGTATCTCAAGAGGAGCCTGGTGACTCAATTGGAGGATGCATCCTAACCAAATCTACCTCACAGTACTGCCGGATGGCTTAAAGGAATTTTGGTACTGTGTTGCTGTGTTCAACTAACACTAAATCCTGTGGTAGAGGATTGTTCAACTAACACTAAATCCTGTGGCAGAGGATTGTTCAACAATTATTGTTCTCATCAAGTCTGTGGCAGAGACTTTTGTCTGTGCATCATTCCGGCTGCTAGGTCAGTGAGAGAGGCCTATCCAGGTGAGCAAGATCCTCTGACTGAAGGAGTACTTGTCTCCGGGATCCCAAGTTCCTCAGTGATCTGCACAAGGTATCTGAACTTTCCCTTAACTCTCCATCCCTCTACTGCTCAAGTTGTTTAATAAAAAGCATTGGAAAAAGAACGAATTGACTGGTGCATAGATCGGTGGGCGCAAGGCCCAGTATAGCCTTTAAGTTTCTGGTATGGTAAACTGTGGGTAAGGGGTAACGGCAAAGACCCAAAATAATAACCAACAGCTCCTTCGGGGGTCAGTGTTACATAGATATCAAAAAGAAACTTCCATAGTGTGATACCGTTTTAAAAGATTTTATTTACTGCAAACAAAGCCCTATTATAGGGTACTCACATGGGTCTGGTGCGTTAGTGCACCGCTCTATAGAATGCCTTACTAGCGCCAAGCCGTGGATGAGATTGCGTGCTCCTACTCCAGAGGTGGACAAGCTGTCTCCTGCGCCGTCCAGTCCCCTCCCCTACGCATGTCGATACAAGGGAAATATCGTATCTTTCCCCTACGACAATATATCTAAAGAAAAAGAGAGACAGTGGATCATTTTTAGAATTGGGTGTCCTTTGTGTGCAAAATAGACATACGTTCACAAAAGACCTATCGGTATGCATGCAGGCATCCAGTAGATAAGGCAAGATAAGATACATAAGGCATCTAATGCAAACAGATCTAAAAGATCTTAGACCGGCATATACAGGACATGCGCAAGGTAGATGGAGATATACTCTCTGAAAACTGAGCAACAAGCAGAGCTTACCATATAGGTGGACTTTCATATATATATGTCCCAGGTCTGGAAGGATTTTTTACCAGAGAGCCATGAGGAGTGTAGGATTACACCAGCTGCATTTTATATGCTTTGAATGAGGAAACAGGTCTCACTGACCTGTCTCCAGATTGGCGGGGAGGCACTGCAGTATGAAAAATAGCGAAAATTCTTTCGCTATGGTCACACGATTGGGTGGGATCGGAGCACACTCTCTGCCCCCGAGCCCAACCTTTTTTTGAAGCCTATTAAAGCCTCTGGCTCTAATCAGGTGCTTAAAAAAAAAACCCACCACCGCCTGCCCCTGCTATAGGAATCCATGTGTCCGGCACCTTAAAAGGGTTCAGGCACATGGATAGAGGAGCGGCAGCAGGGATGGGGGGGCGGCGCCCGTGCGCCCATAATGCAGGGGCTGCCACGGCCCAGAAGACTGCGGGGGAAGAAGGGAGGGGGGACAAACTCTCAGAAACCAGGTACCTGCTTCCCCCCAAAAAGTACTAAATGTGGCAGTGGAGGGTGCAAACGAGCAGCGCTTCCCCTTTTGGGTGAAGCTCTGCTTCAAGTCGACCCTTGTTTTTGACTGCAGTGATGAGAAAATTAGAAGGAGCAGGATGGAAATTTTTTTTCTCAAAGGAATGAAATTCTAACAGTAAGCCCTGGTTTACATTGGTGCATTTTTCTGGCAATGGCACCGTTCTAATCTGTGCGACGCTGCATTTGCTGCACCGATTTCAAAAAGTCGTTTCTGTACTACTTTTTGCGATTTCGGGGTGCGATTTCCAATGACATCTGTGCAGAAACCCGCACAGATGTCTGTGAAATCGCCACCGAAATCGGGACTGACATGTGGGAATGAAGCTGTGCGGGTTCAGCTGAACTCGCACGGCTTCATTCCCGCAGCTCAGTGTCAACATGAGCTGAATGAAATTTTCATTCCAGAAAGACTATTCAGTCCAAAATCGAATGTTGAAAGCAAAGTACTTTCAAATGGCATTCTCCACGTCATTGAATGTATTGATGAGCATTCTCTACTGTATGTCCAACTTTAGTACAATGACGTCTCCAGTTAGGGTTTTGATCCAATTTAATTCACACTAGACAGGTTCATTTTTGTTCCTTCAATACCATACCTCCCAACATTTTGAAATGTGAATGAGGGACACCTACTAACAAATGTATGTAGGCATAGGACACGCTCCCTTTCACACCCCCTTAAAGGGGTTGTAAAGGTAACATTTTTTTCACCTTATTGCATTCTATGCATTAAGGTGAAAAAACATCCGACAATACCGCCCCCCAGCACCCCCGTTTTACTTACCTGACCCTTCAAAATTCCCACGCTCGCCCCCGACATCCTCTTTGCCGCTCAGCCTGGCCGTTGATTGGCTAGAGTGGATGAATTGAAAGCAGCGCAGCCATTGGCTCGCGCTGTTGTCAATCACATCCAATGAAGCGGCGCGCCGGGGGAGGGGCCAAGTGATACAGTGAGCGGCTATGGCCGCCGGCTGTATCACGGTAGCGCGCCCACAAGAACTAAACACCATGTGAGGGAGCTCGCATGAAGGTGTCGAGTCCTTGCGTAGGGGAGCCGAGACAGCCGCCGAGGGACCCCAGAAGACCAGGTTCGGGGTCACTCTTTGCAAAACGAGCTGCACAGTGGAGGTAAGTATAACATGTTTGTTATTTTTAAAAAATATATATCTTTAGTCATCCTTTAAAGAAGAATTAACCAAAAAAAAAAAAACGTTAGTTAAATCCACAAGGACTTTTTTTTTTACCACTGCTATTCCTTTATATTGGCTTTTATATGTACAAATGCACCAAATTTAGAAATCAGTTGAAAGGTTTAGCGCTGGGAAACACTTTTTTGAAAGATAAAAAGTGCATTTTATATACAACTATATAGATCAGACCAAAATGAGGGACAGATGAGGGGGGAAGAGGGACAGAGGGACATTGCTCCAAATCAGGGACAGTCCCTCAAAATCAGGGACAGTTGGGAGCTATGCAATACGCATGGAATATAAATCTCAGCATGCACTGAGCTGCAGAGGCAAAGGTCACCCATGTCTAGTAGAGGAAATACCTGTGTTGTGTTTCATTGCATCCTGTGACAGATTATTGAGTAATATGCATGTCCCGCAGTGATAAATAGAGTGCATGACTGTGAGCACATGATCTATCTCTGTGACTCAGCTGGAACAATACACGCTCATTCTTACAGAGCTGGCAACAAAGCCTGCCACCTCCTATCAGCAGCTGCGTTCTGTTCTGATCTCCAGCTCCTCCTTCTACGAAGACATGACTTTACACAACAATTGCACTTCATTAATGTGGACCTTCACCCATGAATAATAATTTTCTTCGCCTCCTCTCGCTCCCTCTTACATAACTGAAAAGAGAAAAAAAATGTAACAATGAATGCATTTTTAAATGTATTTGACTGGCCATACATAGATGGTTTTTGTTTTGATCAGCTGGCGGGCTGATCAAAAAAAAAAAAAAAATGAACGGATCCCCCTATTCATTCCCACAAGCAAGGTGGGTGGGAGAATTCTCCCAGCTGTGTTATTGTGTCCTGACATGAGGACTCCTTCATTATCAGAATGTACTGAACAGCACTGCAGCCAGTCGGCTGCAGGCTCTGATCGAATGAAAGTTTTCCAACATTCCTGTTCAAGAGAAGTTGATCATTAGATCAAATTCTGTTAAGCAGGAACGGCCATAAATAGCTTGAAATTTGGCTGGTTCCTACCAGCTTTACTTTTTATTTCCTCTCTCCTCACCCAGACGATGGCCAGGTGTCCAGCACAATGTTTGCACAGGCACGCTGCCGGTCCATAGAACCTGGCAGAATCTCGCAGCATGTCTGCACAATATGAAAAATCCTGCAAAGCCCCCCATGCATGCGCAGAAAGCAACAGGTCTCTGCCAGCCTATGGGATCCAGAAGAGAAGCACAGTATGTTGATGTATTCCTGGGAAGGGGGTTGTCCATGTGCAGAAATGCTGCTTGGCTCTGCCAGGTCTCTGGATGTGCAATGTGTCTGCACTAGGGTGACCACGTGTCCAAACTGCCATTCAGGGACACTCCCTGACAACACCCCCCCCCCCATCCAATCCTGAATCCCCCGCCCCCCCCCCCCCCCCCAAAAATGATGATGACTTCTACTTTATTACTATTCCCTCAGTTGTTCCCCTGTGTCATCTTCATATCCCCTCACTTGTTAGGTTCTTTACTGTCCCCCACTTGTATATGTAAATGTCAGCGTCTTTACTATCCCCCACTTGTGTCACCTTCTCCTTCATTACTGTCCCCCACTTGTGTCACCTTCTCCTTCATTACTGTCCCCCACTTGTGTCACCTTCTCCTTCATTACTGTCCCCCACTTGTGTCCCCTTCCTCTTCATTACTATCCCCCACTTGTGTCACCTTCTCCTTCATTACTGTCCCCCACTTGTGTCCCCTTCCTCTTCATTACTATCCCCCACTTGTGTCACCTTCTCCTTCAATACTGTCCCCCACTTGTGTCACCTTCTCCTTCATTACTGTCCCCCACTTGTGTCACCTTCTCCTTTATTACTGTCCCCCACTTGTGTCCCCTTCCTCTTCATTACTATCCCCCACTTGTGTCACCTTCTCCTTCAATACTGTCCCCCACTTGTGTCACCTTCTCCTTCATTACTGTCCCCCACTTGTGTCACCTTCTCCTTCATTACTGTCCCCCACTTGTGTCACCTTCTCCTTCATTACTGTCCCCCACTTGTGTCCCCTTCCTCTTCATTACTATCCCCCACTTGTGTCACTTTCTCCTTTATTACTGTCCCCCACTTGTGTCACCTTCTTATTCATTATCCCCCCCCCCACATGTGTCCCCTTCTTCTTCATTATTGTCACCCATTTGTGTCACCTTCTTCTTCATTACTGTCCCCCACTTGTGACATCTTCTTCATTACTGTCCCCCACTTCTGTCACCTTCTCCTCCATTACTGCCCCCCACTTGTGTCACCTTCTTATTCATTACTGTCCCCCACTTGTGTCACATTCTTATTCATTACTGTCCCCCACGTGTGTCACCTTCTCCTTCATTACTGTCCCCCACTTGTGTCACCTTCTCCTTCATTACTGCCCCCCGCATGTGTCCCCTTCTTATTTATTATTGTTCCCCATTTGTGTCATCTTCTTCTTCATTACTGCCCCCCACTTGTGACATCTTCTTCTTCATTACTGCCCCCCACTTGTGACATCTTCTTCTTCATTACTGTCCCCCACTTCTGTCACCTTCTTCTTCATTACTGCCCACCCCCCACTTCTGTCACCTTCTTCTTCATTATTGCCCCCCATTTGTGTCAACTTCTTCATTATTGCCCCCCATTTGTGTCACCTTCTCTATTACTGTCCCCCACTTGTGCCACCTTCTTATTCATTACTGTCCCCCACTTGTGTCACTTTCTTATTAATTACTGCCCTCCACTTGTGTCACCTTCTTATTCATTACTCCCCCCCATTTGTGTCACCTTCTCCATTACTGTCCCCCACTTGTGTTACCTTCTTATTCTTTACTGCCCTCCACTTGTGTCACCTTCTTATTCATTATTGCCCCCCATTTGTGTCACCTTCTCCATTACTGTCCCCCACTTGTGTCACCTTCTTATTCATTACTGTCCCCCACTTGTGTCACCTTCTTCTTCATTACTGCCCTCCACTTGTGTCACCTTCTTCTTCATTATTGTCCCCCATTTGTGTCACCTTCTTCTTCATTACTGCCCCCTACTTGTGCGATGCGTATTAGCACATTATGCCATTGTCTTACAGGGTTTTTTTTTTCCAGCGGTTTACTACTGCTTTTAAGAGCGCGCGCCCCCTACACCAGAAGTGTCAGATTATGTACTAGGTACGCATGACTCCCAACTTTTTGAGATGGGAACGAGGAATACCTACTAGCAAAAGTATGTAGGCATATGACACACCCCTGCCACACCCCTCTTAAAGGAGAATTATATAAAAAAAATGATTAGTTAAACCAAAAGGTGCTTTTTTTAACCACTACTATCCCTTTATATTGGCTTTTGAAATGTACAAATGCAGCAATTTAGACATCGGATGAAAGGTGTAGCACTGGGAAACACTTTTTGAAAGATAAAAATTACATTTTATATACAACTATATAGATCAGACCAAAATTACAGACAAATGAAGGGGAAAGAGGGACAGAGGGACTTTGTTCCAAATCAGGGACAGTCCCTTGAAATCCGGGACAGTTGGGAGCTATGGGTACTTGATCCTGTGCAGCTGGGCCGCCTTCCCGCTGTATACTATGTTATACAGTCAGCAAATGGTTAAAGCAGCACAGGGCTGAATAGCAAAAAATACCCTGGTCATGAAGGGGGATAAAACCTTCCAGGGGTCACATGGTTATGGAAGTCTGGTGATAAGTAATAGCCGGTTTTCCAGGGATAAATCCCCCACACCTTCACATCCCAATCTTTGGAAAGTGTCTAATCTGGGAATGTTTGGAATATGTTAGAAGAATTCTGCAGGTTTGCTCCCTTCTGTAAACATACCTCCCAACCTTTTGAGATGAGAATGAGGGGCACATGTGCAGAAATGCTGCTTGGCTCTGCCAGGTCTCTGGATGTGCAATGTGTCTGCACTAGGGTGACCACGTGTCCAAACTGCCATTCAGGGACACTCCCTGACAACACCCCCCCCCCCCATCCAATCCTGAATCCCCCGCCCCCCCCCCCCCCCCAAAAATGATGATGACTTCTACTTTATTACTATTCCCTCAGTTGTTCCCCTGTGTCATCTTCATATCCCCTCACTTGTTAGGTTCTTTACTGTCCCCCACTTGTATATGTAAATGTCAGCGTCTTTACTATCCCCCACTTGTGTCACCTTCTCCTTCATTACTGTCCCCCACTTGTGTCACCTTCTCCTTCATTACTGTCCCCCACTTGTGTCACCTTCTCCTTCATTACTGTCCCCCACTTGTGTCCCCTTCCTCTTCATTACTATCCCCCACTTGTGTCACCTTCTCCTTCATTACTGTCCCCCACTTGTGTCCCCTTCCTCTTCATTACTATCCCCCACTTGTGTCACCTTCTCCTTCAATACTGTCCCCCACTTGTGTCACCTTCTCCTTCATTACTGTCCCCCACTTGTGTCACCTTCTCCTTTATTACTGTCCCCCACTTGTGTCCCCTTCCTCTTCATTACTATCCCCCACTTGTGTCACCTTCTCCTTCAATACTGTCCCCCACTTGTGTCACCTTCTCCTTCATTACTGTCCCCCACTTGTGTCACCTTCTCCTTCATTACTGTCCCCCACTTGTGTCACCTTCTCCTTCATTACTGTCCCCCACTTGTGTCCCCTTCCTCTTCATTACTATCCCCCACTTGTGTCACTTTCTCCTTTATTACTGTCCCCCACTTGTGTCACCTTCTTATTCATTATCCCCCCCCCCACATGTGTCCCCTTCTTCTTCATTATTGTCACCCATTTGTGTCACCTTCTTCTTCATTACTGTCCCCCACTTGTGACATCTTCTTCATTACTGTCCCCCACTTCTGTCACCTTCTCCTCCATTACTGCCCCCCACTTGTGTCACCTTCTTATTCATTACTGTCCCCCACTTGTGTCACATTCTTATTCATTACTGTCCCCCACGTGTGTCACCTTCTCCTTCATTACTGTCCCCCACTTGTGTCACCTTCTCCTTCATTACTGCCCCCCGCATGTGTCCCCTTCTTATTTATTATTGTTCCCCATTTGTGTCATCTTCTTCTTCATTACTGCCCCCCACTTGTGACATCTTCTTCTTCATTACTGCCCCCCACTTGTGACATCTTCTTCTTCATTACTGTCCCCCACTTCTGTCACCTTCTTCTTCATTACTGCCCACCCCCCACTTCTGTCACCTTCTTCTTCATTATTGCCCCCCATTTGTGTCAACTTCTTCATTATTGCCCCCCATTTGTGTCACCTTCTCTATTACTGTCCCCCACTTGTGCCACCTTCTTATTCATTACTGTCCCCCACTTGTGTCACTTTCTTATTAATTACTGCCCTCCACTTGTGTCACCTTCTTATTCATTACTGCCCCCCATTTGTGTCACCTTCTCCATTACTGTCCCCCACTTGTGTTACCTTCTTATTCTTTACTGCCCTCCACTTGTGTCACCTTCTTATTCATTATTGCCCCCCATTTGTGTCACCTTCTCCATTACTGTCCCCCACTTGTGTCACCTTCTTATTCATTACTGTCCCCCACTTGTGTCACCTTCTTCTTCATTACTGCCCTCCACTTGTGTCACCTTCTTCTTCATTATTGTCCCCCATTTGTGTCACCTTCTTCTTCATTACTGCCCCCTACTTGTGCGATGCGTATTAGCACATTATGCCATTGTCTTACAGGGTTTTTTTTTTCCAGCGGTTTACTACTGCTTTTAAGAGCGCGCGCCCCCTACACCAGAAGTGTCAGATTATGTACTAGGTACGCATGACTCCCAACTTTTTGAGATGGGAACGAGGAATACCTACTAGCAAAAGTATGTAGGCATATGACACACCCCTGCCACACCCCTCTTAAAGGAGAATTATATAAAAAAAATGATTAGTTAAACCAAAAGGTGCTTTTTTTAACCACTACTATCCCTTTATATTGGCTTTTGAAATGTACAAATGCAGCAATTTAGACATCGGATGAAAGGTGTAGCACTGGGAAACACTTTTTGAAAGATAAAAATTACATTTTATATACAACTATATAGATCAGACCAAAATTACAGACAAATGAAGGGGAAAGAGGGACAGAGGGACTTTGTTCCAAATCAGGGACAGTCCCTTGAAATCCGGGACAGTTGGGAGCTATGGGTACTTGATCCTGTGCAGCTGGGCCGCCTTCCCGCTGTATACTATGTTATACAGTCAGCAAATGGTTAAAGCAGCACAGGGCTGAATAGCAAAAAATACCCTGGTCATGAAGGGGGATAAAACCTTCCAGGGGTCACATGGTTATGGAAGTCTGGTGATAAGTAATAGCCGGTTTTCCAGGGATAAATCCCCCACACCTTCACATCCCAATCTTTGGAAAGTGTCTAATCTGGGAATGTTTGGAATATGTTAGAAGAATTCTGCAGGTTTGCTCCCTTCTGTAAGCATACCTCCCAACCTTTTGAGATGAGAATGAGGGGCACTTATCAGAAAAAAGTATGCAGGCATAGGACACACCCCTTGCCACGCCCCCTTAAAGGAGAATTGTACAAAAAACAAGATTAGTTAAACCCACAAGTGCTTTTTTTTACCACTACTATTCCTTTATATTGGCTCTTGGAAATTACAAATGCAGCAATTTAGAAATCAGATGAAAGGTTTAGCACTGGGAAACACCTTTTGATAGATAAAAAGTGCATTTTATATACATCTGTATAGATCAGACCAAAATGAGGGACAGAGGGACATTGCTCCAAATCAGGGACAGTTGGGAGCTATGTATAAAGGACTGAGTGACTGAAGACAAAGAATGGATGTGTGTATGTCATCTATAAGGAGCTTTGTATGATTATTCTTTAGAACACAGGAGAAACTGGCTGAGGTCATGAAATGAGATCGATAACGAGTCACATGACCGGGAAGCCATCACGTGGTGCTCTGTTTATGATCAGGTAACAAACGATCACATGGCCTGATCACATTTTTTTTAGCTACAGGGCATTCCCTTGCGCATGCGTACAACCTGACCATCCGTCAAGCACCCCCCCCACCCTCTGCAGTGCGGCTGCGCACTACCTGGCCCCGCCTTCTCCCCTGAGGGAGCGTCACCAAATGCCAGTCCCAGCATCAGCCCAGGGAGCCGCTGACAAGCTCCTCTCCCCGTCTCCTTTGTCTCGCCCCTATAATTAATAAGAGGGGGCAGCCCGGCGCCGCTGACTTTTTTTTTTGTCCTGGTGGAGACAGGCAATGGAATAGACAGCCGCATTTCCCGGCATGCTCAGTGGCCCAGGCAGCTGTGTGGCCCCTCTGAGGAGCAGGGGAGTGATCAGCAGGAATTCCCGGATCCAGCATCCTTAGGAGAGCCTCCAATCCCGCAGCCATGCCGCTCTTCACCTCCAACCCCTTCGACCCAGATGTGGGTAAGTCATTGTCTGCAACTTCTGGGCACCCCAGGCCCAGCCCTGGCACAATCACAGCACCTGTGTGAGAAGCCTCTGATGGAAGCAGTCACATTGCTGGGTCAGGGTTGCTGACAGCATCTTCCAGCAGAGGCTTCTCCCTCAGGTGTTTATCCTGGTGGTGACTTTCTTCTTCATAAGGAAAAGTGCATAGAGGAGAACTTTGGTCACCAATCATATTTCAGGTAGTCGGGTGAGTGGTTGCTATGGGTTACCGCGCGTGGTCCGGGGCTGCTGGGCTTACTTAGGAGCTGATGCCGAGGGGCGTTAGGAACGCAGGTCAGCAAAATTCCCACTGACCTCAGGGATCGCTCTCCGCAGCCTGTGCGCTGTAATGCGCCCCCTGCTGGTGTGTGATGGGCGGGGGCGGCGCCGTGCATCGTTCCTACGCAATTCACTGTTGGCTCTTTATATTTTAAGAACTTTATTGAAGTTGTGGTGAGGAGCGATGCTGTGCGTTTCGCTGCTTTTAAGAGGAACTCTGCCCCTGAAACAAAAAGAAGAACCCGCTCCAGGTGTCTACTTCCTAATGATCTCTCCCCTCTCCAGGCGTGGGTGCAGCTTAATATGCAAAAATTGGAGATAGAGGTCCGGATGGCCGCACTCCAATGAAAACGATTTCTTTATTGTTTATAATAAATCCATGCAGCAAGGATAAAACCACTGACGCGTTTCACACCGTTATAGAAGGTGCTTTTATTCATAGCTGCACCAACCTAGCTTATAGCGGAGCTCCACCTTAAAGGAGAAGCTCCACTTGTCGGCTTCCTCTCCACTGCCAAATTTGGCACCTGGGGGGGGCAGTGGGTATCTGTTTCAAGTTCCTGCTGAGTTTGAAACTCTTCCTGAAGTTCGGCCCTCGATTGAGAGAGCGTGATTCGTGCATCCACATTGGAAACCGTAGCCGCAAGGTTTCACTGCTGGATTGCCTTATCCAAGATGGCGGCGCCAGCACTTGAGAACTGATTCAAGAATTGGCTCGGGTGAGGACACCGCAGGATCCCAGGACAGGTAAGTGCCCTAATAGTAAAAGTCAGCAGCTACAGTATTTGTAGCTGCTGACTTTTAATTTTTTTGTTAATTTTTTTTTTTTACACTGCACGTGCAGTGTATTGCTGTCTCCCAGGGGCATGCTGGATTATTTGTATCCTGAATATGCAGCGATGGGATTGTATTGAGCCTTCAGCATTGCTGATACTAAATCCAGGATCTAAGTGGTGCATCCGGTGTTGGCCCTCCTCCCTCTAATGGCTGCTCCCATAATTAGGAATATTGTTTACATGCCCCTGCTGAGATATTTAGCTATATCCAATATATAGCTAAATATACTCGAGTATAAGTCGAGGCCCTAATTTACCACAAAAAAAATGGGAAAAACTTATTGACCCGAGTATAAGACGAGGGTGAGAAATGCACAGCTACTGTAAGTGGAAAAGAGGGTCAACAATGCCCATTTGCAGCATCACTGTTCCCATTTGCATGCCTCACTGTGCCCATTTGCAGCCATAGGTCCCCTGAACTTCAAACTCGGTAGTTAAGGGTTCCTAGTTGCCCCCTAGCTGCAGCCAAAATTTGGGGTCTCTGAACCCAAAGGGTTCCGAAATGACATTGCTGCAGATGGACACAGTTGACAAATTTGGGGCCCCGTATCTCGGGGCCACTTAGTGCTAAGAACCCCAAATTTGGTGTGCAGAACCAGTGGAATTAGCACCATAAAATTTCCAGCTGGGGTTTCTAGCACCAAGTGGCCCCCGAGATACAGGGCCCCAAAAATCAGTTCAGAAAATGTCAAGCACTTTTTTGCAGCAGAGAATGACATTTTCCGAACCAGGTTTGGGGCCCCGTATCTCAGGGCCACTTAGGGTTAGGAACCCCAGCTTTGGATGTGTTATGGAACCAGTTCCACTGGGTTTGCACTCCAAATTTGGGGTTCCTAGCACTAAGTGGCCCTGAGATATGGGGCCCCAAAGTCGGTTCGGAAAATGAAATTTTTTTTGCTGCAGAAAAGTGCTTGACTCGAGTATAAGTCGAGGGGGGCACTTTCAGCACAAAAAAATGTGCTGAAAAATTCGACTTATACTCGAGTATATACGGTACTTTCTTACTGCTGATTGAACTTTCTCATGCTACCGTGACTTGCATGATTTTTGCATTCCAATTTAAGATACAGAGACATATTCCCTTCTCTGTCTCATCTGTGAACCTTGGCCGTGTCCTGAGGAAGCCTAATGGTGAAACGTGTAGACATACAAGGGCTCACTGCACAATAATCATAGATGCTACAGTGGCTTGCGAAAGTATTCGGCCCCCTTTGAAC
The DNA here is from genome assembly GCA_037952925.1 of Lithobates clamitans. Lineage (NCBI taxonomy): Eukaryota > Metazoa > Chordata > Amphibia > Anura > Ranidae > Lithobates > Lithobates clamitans. Next base: position 1,278,920 of record JBBGZY010001849.1, on the reverse strand, counting down.
TTTTCAACCTTTTGCCACATTTCAGGCTTCAAACATAAAGATATAAAATTTTTATTTTTTTGTAAAGAATCACCAACAAGTGGGACACAATTGTGAAGTGGAACGAAATCTTTTGGATTTTTGAAACTTTTTTTAACTAATAAAAAAATGAAAAGTGGGGCGTGCAAAATTATTCGGCCCCCTTGCGTTATTACTTTGTAGAGCCACCTTTTGCTGTGATTACAGCTGCAAGTTGCTTGGGGTATGTCTCTATCAGTTTTGCACATCGAGAGACTGAAATTCTTGCCCATTCTTCCTTGCAAAACAGCTCGAGCTCAGTGAGGTTGGATGGAGAGCATTTGCGAACAGCAGTTTTCAGCTCTTTCCACAGATTCTCGATTGGATTCAGGTCTGGACTTTGACTTGGCCATTCTAACACCTGGATACGTTTATTTGTGAACCATTCCTTTGTAGATTTTGCTGTATGTTTGGGATCATTGTCTTGTTGGAAGATAAATCTCCGTCCCAGTTTCAGGTCTTTTGCAGACTCCAACAGGTTTTCATCCAGAATGGTCCTGTATTTGGCTGCATCCATCTTCCCCTCAATTTTAACCATCTTCCCTGTCCCTGCTGAAGACAAGCAGGCCCAAACCATGATGCTGCCACCACCATGTTTCACAGTGGGGATGGTGTGTTGAGTGTGATGAGCTGTGTTGCTTTTACGCCAAACATATCGTTTTGCATTGTGGCCAAAAAGTTCGATTTTGGTTTCATCGGACCAGAGCACCTTCTTCCACATGTTTGGTGTGTCTCCCAGGTGGCTTGTGGCAAACTTTAGACAAGACTTTTTATGGATATCTTTGAGAAATGGCTTTCTTCTTGCCACTCTTCCATAAAGGCCAGATTTGTGCAGTGTACGACTGATTGTTGTCCTATGGACAGACTCTCCCACCTCAGCTGTAGTTCTCTGCAGTTCATCCAGAGTGATCATGGGCCTCTTGGCTGCATCTCTGATCAGTCTTCTCCTTGTCTGAGCTGAAAGTTTAGAGGGACAGCCAGGTCTTGGTAGATTTGCAGTGGTCTGATACTCCTTCCATTTCAAAATGATCGCTTGCACAGTGCTCCTTGGGATGTTTAAAGCTTGGGAAATCTTTTTGTATCCAAATCCGGCTTTAAACTTCTCCACAACAGTATTACGGACCTGCCTGGTGTGTTCCTTGGTCTTCATGATGCTCTCTGCGCTTTCAACAGAACCCTGAGACTATCACAGAGCAGGTGCATTTATACAGAGACTTGATTACACACAGGTGGATTCTATTTATCACCATCAGTCATTTAGGACAACATTGGATCATTCAGAGATCCTCGCTGAACTTCTGGAGTGAGTTTGCTGCACTGAAAGTAAAGGGGCCGAATAATTTTGCACGCACCACTTTTCAGTTTTTTAATTGCTAAAAAAGTTTAAAATATCCAATAGATTTCGTTCCACTTCACAATTGTGGCCCACTTTTTGGTGATTCTTCACAAAATATTAAAATTTTATATCTTTATGTTTGAAGCCTGAAATGTGGCAAAAGGTTGAAAAGTTCAAGGGGGCCGAATACTTTTGTAAGCCACTGTATATGTTTCAATTGTCATTGTTTTTTAGACATTTGTATTTTTCAATAAATTTATATTTTTTTATACTGCTATATCTTCTTCACTGTTTCTTAGCCTAAAAAGTCCGCCTCCCTGGTAATACTCAGTACAACCTTATTTTGTATCCTGCTGTGATTGGCTGTCACATGATCGGAAAGCTCCCAATCACAAGTATGCTTCAGGAACGATCCCTGCTGGCTACTGTGCTGGGAGCGTGCTCTCAGCACGGTAAGTTGTAAACACAGGGCTGGTGCCAAGGGCTTAAACAGTGGTAAAAGCCACGTTTTAAACACACATGTTTTATGAGTGCTCACGCTTTCGGTTTTTATGCATTCTATTGGCCAGAATATTAAAGCGATTGTAAACTTTTTTTTTTTTTTAATATGTTATGCTTGCCTTGTGTAGTAGTTTTGCATAGAGCAGCCCAGATCATCCTTTTCTCAGGTTCCCCGCTGGCACTCCTGGCTCCCCCCCCCCTTTGAGTGTCTTCCCCTAGCAGACTGCTTGCTGGGGACTCATATGGGCTTGATCCCAAGACACACTGTGTGCATCTATTGACACGCATAGTGTGGTTTGGCCCCGCCAACCAAACCCTCTTCACTGGCTCTGATTGACAGCAGCAGGAGCCAATGCTGTGTCTGAACCAATGAGGAGAGAGAGCTGAGAGAGGCTCTTCTCCTGTGCACATCGCTGGATGGAGAGGGGGCTCAGGTAAGTATTTAGGAGGGAGGTGGGGGATCTACACACACAAGGTTTTTTTTTTTTTTTTTTTACCTTAAAGTGGTTCTAAAGTCAGAAGGTTTTTTTATCTTAATGCATTCTATGCATTAAGATAAAAAAAAACCTTTTGTGTGCAGCAGCTTCAGTTGTTGTAAAGGCGTCAGTGTGCGCTGTCCCTAAATAAGTAAATGAACCCTTGAATTTTTTTTGTATAAAGCACCTTAATGGGCCCAGTGTCACTATTCACATCGGTCACTGTCCTAGTGATGTCAGGCTGTAATGTCCCCACCATATACCATCACAGGCTCTGCAGGACCTTTTTTATGCCACCCCCGCCTGTATGGGTTTTTGAATCCAGCATTTGAACCTGGGACCCGGGTGCTGCAAGGCAGTAATTCTTGCCCCTGTGCCTCCATACTGCACATGGTGTCATTGTGCCGAGTTGTTTTCATCTCTTTACATAGAAGCGTTCACTGTTTCCTCCAGACAAAACCCAGATCCATAAATACATCAGTGTTACAATTGTAAGAGGAGATCTCTGTATACTCCATTCTACAACGGGAGGAATTTGTGCTGAGCCACAGCCTCCAGCAAGGATAGTCAATTGGACCAAAGGACAGTCAGCACCAAGTTTTTGTTTTATGCTGAAATCTGCATGAACAATGATTCACTTAACTGTCACCTCCCCGATACAGGAGTCTTCCCTGAGTGAGCTCTCTTGTCAGTTGGTGTCAAAGCTTTCCGGGGTGGTTAACATCCATCCACTGCATGTGACTAGGAATGCGCCGATACTATTTTTTTTTTTTTTTTTAAAGAGTACCAATACTTTTTAGTACTCGCCGATACCAATGACCGATTCCTACCGCAACTGTTTTGTTTACACTTCAGCTTTCAGCAGTGGTACAAAGCGATGAAAAGTTATTTACAAATTTTTTTACATTTTGCGCTTTTTTTCAATGTGAAACATGTAAATTAATGTTAAAGGTGTAAAAATAATAACGAACAAAGCAAACGAAAAAAATTTTTTTTAATCATTATTAGTTTATAAAATACAAGTAGAAGTGAAAAAATGAGCAGGAAAATAATTGAATGGAGAAGGAGAATAAGGAGTTAATTAAGGCTGATTAGCGTAAATTTAAGTGTTAATAATTGGTAACAGGAACATTTAATAAAAAGCAGGTTGCTTTAAACTGACTTCATCTACAGATCAAAATTCATCCCTTTTATCTGTAGATGTATAAACAGAAAGATACAAAAATAAACAATGTATTTTTTTTAATTTTTTTTTTAAGCGGCTGAACAATGTTGTTGATAAACATTGGATTTCATTTACACTTTAGCTGTCAGTGGGCTTTACCTTATGACAGCTGAAGTGTAAATGAAATCCATGTTTATCAACAACATTAGGGGTGCAACGGATCAAAAGACTCACGGTTCGGATCGTTCCTTGGATCAGGAGTCACGGTTCGGATCATTTTCGGATCAACAAAAAAATCTCCCCCACTGTAATATCCACGTCATCTCCACCACTGTAATAATATCCACAATCTCCCTATTGGCAGGGTATGGAGGGAAGGCTGAGCATGGATGGATCCATGGATGTGACTGCAATTTCACAGAGCAGCGCTGTGGGCACTACAGATACAGCGCTGCTGCCATCCGATCTCTCCCCTTCACTGTACGGATCAGTACACAGAGGGGAGAGAGGAACCGGCGTCATGTCAGGTTTGTTTACAAGTGATCGCTCCGTCATTTGACGGAGCGATCATGTGGTAAACGGCCGCCGGGTGTACCAAGATGGCCGCCACTCCGGAGCTAGGCCAAAGCCACGGCCTTTCCTAAGGCCAAGGCAGCGGCACGCTCCGCAGAACGCATGTTTGCCGGTCCGAACAGGTTGAACCGTTCGGATCACAGATCGGTGACGATCCGTTGCACCCCTAAACAACATTGTTCAGCCTCTTAAAAAGAAACATTGTTTCTTTTTGTATCTTTCTGTTTATACATCTACAGATCAAAGGGATGGATTTTGATCTGTAGATGAAGTCAGTTTAAAGCAACCTGCTTTTTATTAATTGCCAGCTTTCCTTTTTTTTTAAATTTCAGCTGTCAGTTGGGGAATTCCGCTGTCGTCTAAAAGATCCAAGCCTGAAAAGTATCAGTTGCAGGTATTGGAGTATTTGCACGAGTACCGATACTCGAGCAAATGCTTAGTATCAGTGCAACCCTACATGTGACAGTGTTTGGACATAAGAATTGTCACATGTTTGCCCATATCTGAAAACCCCGATCTGTGACACAGAACAGGGAGGTGGTAAGGCAGGGCGGTTGGATGGGTATACTTGCTGGGGTTGGGGGGTCATCAGGAGTCACTGACACTATTGGCACCTCTTGGTAACTACAGGACATACAACCGGTGGAGTGAACAAGCATTCCACTCATCCCATGATTGAGGACTTGCAGTGATCGATGAACAAGCCAGTTTTTTTTTTTTTCTATACACAGGCTGCCAGGTAGGTAGGTATGTTACTTCTTCTTGGGGTCATTTCACAGTGATATTAAACCCTCAGTGCTTTATAGCTTACCACATTGAGCACAATAAAATAAACATTCCCCAAGTAAACTGTTTTTTTTGTTTTAGCTTGGAGAAGGTGAGGGAAGTGGAGTGGAGTGCTTTGCCATCCCAGGCCAGGGGGAATGTGTGTTTCTATTGCACACAGTGTAGGGAGACACAACTGTGTCCTATGCATGCAAGGGTGGCCCCATAGGATCCTGCAAGAGAAAGGAGCCACCCTGAAAAAAGGAAACCTGGATCATGGCACCAAATTAAGTTCTCCTTTACGGAAAAAATAATAAATGCATGTATTTTTGCAGAAAAAAATGTGCATCTTTTATTTTTTCTTGAAGGAACCTGGAAAGCATTGGTCATGGGTGCAATGTGGGCTCCTGCAGACATGTCCTCCGGCTCTCAGTCTGTACTTCTGTACGCAATTTCTGTTTGATATCCATTGGACTACGAGAGCGCTCATCAGCACCCCCACACCCCATTGAAACTTTAAGTCTGACTGCTGCGGTGGCAGGCGATACTTGTAGTTTATTCATTTTCAGGAATCTGTAAACGAATGATGCGGCTGTGTGGGCAGAGCCCCGCACAATTGTTCTATTCTTAAACAGTCATTGTCACAGGGAGAGGGTGCAGGAACTGCAACATGTTTCAAAGATAAACTTCTCCTTTAAACGGTAACATAGGCAATGAGTAGATGATAAAGAAGCCACATACTCTAATTGTTTCATTAGGGCTCATTCACACAGACCAAAAATATGCTGCGTTTTTAGATATGTATTTTATGTGTGGCAGAAAGATTCTGCATAAAAAAATATGCACCTAAAGTACTTGTGTTTCCCGTGCGTACGTGAGTGAAATATGCAGATCTACACATTCTACACATCTGCTGTTGGAAGTTCTGCTTTTAAGAATTCCTCCCCCGCCCCCCTCTACTCTAACACTATTGGAGATTTTTTTTGGGGGGGGCGGTGGGGGGCCGTGGGGGGCTAGCGGGTACATAATTTTGCTTTTTTTTTTTTTGTTCAATATTGTCGCTCCTTTTTTTCTTTTTTTTCTTTTTCTTTTTCTTTTTCTTTTTATAGTGCAAAAAAGCTCTATTTGTGGGGGGAAAAAAAGGACGTAATTTTCGTTTGGGTACAACATCGCACGACTGCGCAATTGTCAGTTTAAGCGACGCAGTGCCGTATCGCAAAAAAGGGCTTGGTCAGGATGGGGGTACGTGCGTGCGCACCTGCTGTCACGTCTTAAAGGAGCGATGTACAGCTTCGGCAGTTTGGCGAGTCATCCTGCTGCAGTATAACTGCGGCTTCTGGTCGGTTAGTGGTTAAAGCTTGTAGGAGTTTTTATTCTCCTCTAACTGTCCTGAGGCTGCATAGGCTGATAGTGCTGATTGGCCCTGTGCTGATCACATGCACTCTCCCAAAAAAAAAAAAAAAAAAAGCTCTCTAGCAATACACACCAAACTGAGCATGTGCAGAGTGCCCCCAAGGCTCTGTACTAACAGCAGATGAATTGGGGACAGTAAAAGAAGGGGAGGATCAAACAGCCTTTTTACACAATGCAGAGGATAACAAGCATGCTTTACTGCATATACTGACTGATTTTACTGTTGTGGGTTTAGCGGTACTGCACTGTTTGGCGGTATTAACTAGTTGCTGACCAGCCGCTGCAGTACTGCAGCAGGTTGGCACGGCTTGCGCAAATTGCCGTCATTGTACGTCGGCCTCTTTAAGAAGCTATAGGGGGCGTCCGCATGCCCGTGGCGCCAGAACCGATGTGCGCTGCCACACGCGATCGCTCCACATAGAACCAGAACTGGGATCTGTCAATGTAAACAGACAGGAGTCCACTCCTCCAGTCAGTCCCCTCCCCCCACAGTTAGAAACACCTCCCTAGGGAACAGTTAACCCCTTGATCACCCCCTATTGTCAACCCCTTCCCTGCTAGTGACATTTATACAGTAATCAGTGGCTATTTTTAGCTCTGATCGCTGGATAAATGTCAGTGGTCCCAAAAAAGTGTCCGATCTGTCTGCCGCAATTCTGCTAAAAATCGCAGATCGCTGCCATTACTAGTAAAAGATAAATATAAAAAATGCCATAAATCTATCCCCTATTTTGTAAACTCTATAACTTTTTGCACAAACCAATCAATATATGCAATATTTATTTTACCAAAATTATGTAAAAGAATACATATTGGCCTAAACTGATGGGTTTTTTTTTTGTTTTTTGTTTTTTATTAATATTATTATTATTATTATTATTATTATTATTATTATTATTATTATTATTATAGAAAAAAGTAAAAAATATTTTTTTTTTCAAAATTGTCTTTTTTTTTTTTTTTTTTTTTTGTTTATAGCACAAAAAATAAAAACCGCAAAGGTGATCAAATACCGCCGAAAGAAAGCTCTATTTGTGGGTAAAAAAAGGTCATAGATTTTGTTGGGGGTTGTGTTACAATGTCAAAAGAGCGCACAATTGTCAGTTAAAGCGACGCAGTCCCATATCGCAAAAAATGGCCTGGTCATTAAGGGGGCAAATCCTTCCGGTCCTTAAGTGGTTAAAGTCTCTTGGGGTTTGGTTTTTTTTTTTTTTTTTTTTTTTTTTTATAACAAAATGTTATACTTTACCTGCCCTGTGCAGTGCTTTTGCACAGAGCAGCCCAGATCCTGCCCTTCTTGGGTCCTACGCCAGCGCTCCTGGCTCCTCTCTCCTGCCGGGTGCCACCACGGTAAGCAGCTTGCTGTGGGGGCACCCAAGCAGGCACACTCCTGAGCCGCAGCTCTGTGTCCATTCACGCACGGAGCCATGACTTGGCCCTTCCCCTCTGTCTCCTGATTGGCTGTGATTGTAGCAGGAGCCAATCAGGAGTGTGAGTCCTCAGAGAGCCAAGGCTCACGTGGAAATCGCTGGATTGAGAGGGGTTCAGGTAAGTATTGGGGGGGAGGGGGCACTGGGGCTGCTGCACAGAGAAGTGTGTGGTTTTGTTTTTTTTTTTTTTTTACACTTTATGCGTAGGATGCATGAAGGTAAAAAACCTTCATCCTTTACATCCACTTTAATGTATCCGTCTCCTTCTTGGACGCCTAACCTGTGTCTGAACTGCTTGTCAGGAACAGATTGTGCGGATGGTGTATCTCTGTAATATAATGCCATATGTTGCCGAGTGTTGGGTTTCCGACCATTTCTGAAAGAGACGATACAGCTAAAAGGCTTGTGTTCTAATGACAGCCCTGTGCATGCAGTGCTTCCTGATTGGCTTATAGTGCTGGCGCTCAGCTGGTGTTTTTGCACACAGGTAAATATGGGAAGCAGATATCAAGATTTTGAACAATCAAAAGTGCATCTATTTTGCTGACAGCTTGTAACACTTTAGATTTCCACTCTTCTTCTCAGAACAGGAAGTAGAAAAAAATCTCCCCAAGCTCTCCATCGGGCTCACGTGTGCGCCCCGCAGTCAGTGAAAACTGAACGCCAACATGAGTACCTGGACCAGTAAGTGGTCTGTTGGTGATCCTGTCGATGGTGAGGTGCTGCCAGTGACTGGATCACTAGTGTGACGGGGCCCCTGCTCGGTGGTTCAGAAAGCACAGAAATCATATCTGTGTCACAGCCAGGCAATTGGCATTTCCATTTCTTTTGGCATAGGGTTCCCTTAATTATTTAAAAGAAGGAAGGTTGAAATGGAAAATTGTATTGGCTCACTGGATAATAGATGTGCAAGATGTCCAGTCAATGCTCTGTAAATGTTGTATATTTAAAATGCTAATGGACGTATTTATATGCACTTGTGTAAAATATAGGGGTGGATTTACCAAAGGCAAATGGACTACAGTTGCACTCATTTTCCCCAGAGCTTAGTAGGTGTGGTGAAGCTTCACTTTGTCAAGAATATCCAATCACGTGCAAGGAATATAAAAAAACAGCATTTTTGCTTGCACATGATTGGTTGATGGAAATTGGCAGCATTTTACCACATTCCCTAAGCTCTAGGGAAAATGAGTGCAACTGCTCCTGTCTTTTTTCCCATAGAGGGGTTGATTTACTAAAGGTAGTTTGCAAAATGAAATTGCTCCAGGGAGCTTAAGCCGGGTTCACATATGTGGTGAGTTGGAAGCGGTATATGAAAGTGACCGGCTCTCAATGGCGCTGGTTCACATGTCCGGGGCAGCCGGGGGGTGTTTCCAAAAGGGTCCTGTGTGTTTTTGTGTTTGGTTCAGGTGCGCAAAAATTCTGACCTGATTCGCACCGGACCTGGGGCTGAAAACCGCGACCGCACATGTGAGTCCAGCCTTAGTAAATGTGCAGAAGCTCTGCTGACTTCCATCATCCAATCATGTGCAAGCATGTGATTGGATGTTCTTTGTAAAGTAAAGCTTTACCTGATTTACTAAGCTCTGGAGCAACTGCCTATTTGCCTTTAGTAAATCCACCCCCAACTCTCCTGTCAGTGTGTACTGCATGCTGCTCCGCTCTGTGTTTGTGATATGGTATGCTTCATTCTGTACACCAGCGGTTCTCAACCTCAGTCCTCAAGTACCCCCAACAGGCCATGTTTTGGGAATTCCTCTTGGATAAAATAGCTGTCCAAAATACCAAGCCATTGACTGATTTAAAGCACCTGTGCAAGATGAAGGAAAACTTGCAAACATGGCCTGTTGGGGGTACTTAAGGACTGAGTTTGAGAACCGCTGGTGTACACTGTGCTGTATGCAGTGCACTCTAAACTGCTTGACTGTGTATGGTGTGCTGTTGTATTATTTTCCACATTTGTCTGCTTTGTACACTGTGTTATATACACTGCTGTGCGTGTTTTTAGAATATTATACACTTTGCTGTATGCAGTGTACTCCACATTGCCTGACTGTGTGCACTGTCCTGTTGTTATATACTCCACATCCTGTACTCTGTGCATTGTACACCGGACACGCCTTCCCTTTGTACAATAGGCTGGACATTATATACTCCATCCTGCTCCACTGCATGCAGTGTTCTGTGTGTGCATTCTACATTCAGCAATACCACCCCTTCTGTACCGTCTGCTGTGTGTTGCATACCCCACATTGCTCCTCTTGACTCTGCACAGCACTTGGCTCTGTACACTGTGCTGTATGTTATATAATCGCCAGTAGGGGACTTTTGGGGGTGTTCCGTATATGTACACACAAATTTGCTAGGGTCTTTTAGTAACTGCATGCTAATGTGGTAACATGTACCCCACCACCACCTTTCACATTTTTGCTCTCTTATTGCATCCACCTCTCGGTGGGCTCTGGTGGCAGCCTGTAGTGTTCCTTTATCTGGTGAAGCTGCTGGGAATACCTTTGTGTCATATATATACCTTCATCAGCATTTAATATCCTTGGGAAGTAATCGGCCTTCACAATTTTTTCTTTTTTTTTTTTTTTTTTTCTTTCACGGTTTCATTCAATTTGATTGAAATTCTGATAGTTTTCGTGAGAGGTGATGTTAATTTCGGTAACTTTCTTTTTTTTTTTCTGCATGCTGTCAAAGATAGGATTCAAAAAATACATTTTCCACGCATAATACAACTACATAGAACATAAAAGGTGGAGAAAATATTTTTCAAATTTATTTCTGAAGAAAAAAACATGACTTGAGGGCTGGTGGGGGGCGGGGGGGGGGTCAATGCTTACTAATAAGGTTTATTCCTTCAATCCCGGGGGGCAATAAAACGGGCAATCTGAACAGTTGCTTTAAGAAGCTGCTTTTCTTTTTTGCATTTCCTTGCTGTAGGTGTTCTACTTTAGCTAAGGCTACATAAAGATGATGGGTGACCGCACTCTGGTAAAATCGACTTCTTCATTGTCGTATATCTATCTATAAAATCATATGCCATATGGCAGAAGAAGTGAGACCTCTGTTTCATGCTATAGAGGAGGGGTCTCCATACTTTCTGAACCAAGGGCAGGTTTACTGTCCTTCAGACTTTAGGGGGGGCTGCACTGTGGCCAGCGGAAATAGAACATTTTGCTGGCATCAGCAGGAGTAAACTGTGCCCCATCTTTGGTATTAGGGGGATAAATGGTGCCCAATTGTTGCTGTCAGTGGGAGAAATGGCACCCCATTTGTGGTGTCGGAGGGCAGACTAGTGTCTTATATCAGTGGGATGAAGTGTGCCTCAAGGACTAGATAAAGGCAGGCAAAGGACCACATCTGGCCCCTGGGCCGCAGTTTGGAGACCCCTGCTATAGAGTGCTGAATCATGAATTCGACTAAAGTTAGCCACATATATGAAACCCCGCTTCCCAAAATTGTGGAAAGTTCCTTGATCCATTGGTTAACATGACCACTCCCTGTGCCGCCTTCCTTGTTTAATAGTCATCAGGGTGCCAGCTGTCTTTTCCAGGTTCTCGTAGCGGGCCCCCTGATGGTCTGGCACCTGCTGGGGTTTTTGGCAGCGGTATCCCAGGAGGTAACAGGAGTGGGCTGCATATCAATCTTGCATAGGGGACAGTGGAAGTTGTGGTCAGGGTCAGCAGTGAATGGCTTAAAAGAAAGGTAAAAAAAAAATAATATTTAATCTTTTCCCATCGGCCTTAAGCATATATTCGGCGGGTGGGCTTTAATGCCAAGCGACTGCATATTTGCGACCATAGAAAACCGTATTCTGTGCTGAGAGCGCACTTCCAGTACAGTAACTAAGGAATCAAAAGAAGCCCCTGATGCATACCTGCGAATGGGAGCTTTCGATCATGTGACAGCCAATCACAGCGATCATATGATCAAAATGCCCACCTCCAAGTATTTTGATTCTCTTAACTGGTTGCCGCCCACCCACCGTCAAATGACGGCGGGCGGTGTGGCTCTCGTTCTGGGATGACGTCATATGAGGGCATCCCAGAATGGCCACTCTCACGCGCCTGCGGCGATCGTGACCCCGATCTCTGTAAAGAGCCACGTTAGCAGCTCTTCAACCATGTGATCGACTGTGTCCAATCACAGCCGGTCACATGTAAGCAAGGAAGTGCCGGTAATCGGTGCTCCTCGCCTCGCACTGACAGAGTGTGTGGCAAGGAGAGCCGATCAGTGGTATCTCCATGTAGGAATGTCATGATCATCAGTGCCCTGACTACAGTATAGTAAACAGTGGCAGCAATCAGTGCCCACAAGTGCCAATATCAGTGCCCATTAGCGATGCCAGTCAGTGCTGGCAATCAATGCTGCCTATCAGTGCGGCATATTTATGCCTTCTCATCAGTGCCCATAAGTGCCACCTCATCAATGCCCAACAGCTCAACCTATCGGTGCCGGCTCATCAGCGCACATCAGTGAAGGTGAAAAATTATTTGGTTACAAAATTTACTGACCGAAAACAAGAAAACTATTTTTTTATTTAATTTTTGGTCTTTATTTTTTACAAAAAAAAACAGCAGTGATTAAATACCACCAAAAGAAAGCTCTATTTGTGTGAAGAAAATGATACAAAATTTGGTGCTGAAAAATGGGATATATAAGTGCCTGGTAGACAAGTGGTTAAAGAGCTTGGGGGGCGATGGTGGCAAAGGGTTAAGGTGCACATTTTTTTAATGTTGGGAGTGGTGGAAGGATTGGGATGGAGGAAGCCCTCCTCTCTCCCTTCCAACTGTGCAGCCTCCACCAGTCTCTCTTCAGGGCAGCCCATATGGAGCAATTTTTTTTTTTTTTTTTAGTATCCCCAAGTTCAGCTTTCAGCCTTGGTTCACACTATTACGAAACACACATTTGAATTGAACCCCTTACAGTCCCCTATAAATCAGGGGTCAGACTGGTAAAGGACAGTACAAGGAGACAGTTGAGCTGCAGTATAGGCTAACAAAGAACATGCCGATAGAAGGAGAGAGCAGAGTGACAGAGATGAGTTCACCAATCTGCTGCTTTTCCTTCTTTTTGCTGTCCAGTCACAGGCTGGGGGAGGGACAAGACCTGTAAGTGGCCGGGCGGAGCTGTGTAAATCACAGGACTGGATATGGACTTTATATGTATTTAATCTTATTTAGCAGTTTGCCTGGAGTTCAGCCTTTTAACTGCTCCAAGAAAAGAGACTTGCATAGAAATTCATCCTTGGCGCCGTTAATAAATTAGACATGGAGATTTGCCCTGAAGGTAACATTTGCTTATGTGTTTTCTTTTTTTCTTAGAATTTCCTGGCTTTGTGAAAGGTTTCCTTTTACTGGACGCATTTTGCAGCATCACTTACACTTTTCCCATCCACAGAGTACATCTCTAATTAGAATTCCTGATATGATATTCTCCTCCTATTTCTTCAAACCTGAAACATCCTTGGTTGATCCACGCAGGGAGCCATTATGTACAAGTTGTCATCTAGAAAAAATAGTTTCCTTGTGGTTAGAATGAAGGAAAGTGACGGCAATGTATCTTCTAAATGGTGAGAATGGAGGTGATCCTGCTGAGCGCTGCAGGTGCCATTTTGTAGGCGCAATTACTAATGAAGAATGTTAAACATCACAGCATTCCTGTGTATAACCTGCACATGAAATGCAATGCCACCTTCATATGGAGGAGACATTAATCATTTTAATAACCTGTCCAGTATATTAATTGCTGATCACATCCAGAATTCTAGTGATGGGGAATAGAAAATTCTCTACTGCACTGTCAGGTCTGTGGGAAGAAGAAGAAAAAGGAGTAATGGATGGGAGTAGTGGAAAGCAGGATATTGTTTGAAAATGCAGTTTATTCTTCTCCTGTGCATAATGTAGTATGTGCCGATTTCTTCTAAGACAACTAAAGGGATCCCTTAAAGTGACTTGGTTGCTATTAAAAAACATAAAAGTGTGTGTCCTATCTCTCTCTCTCTCTCTCTCTATCTCTCTATCTCTCTATCTCTCTATCTCTCTATCTCTCTATCTCTCTATCTCTCTCTCTCTCTCTCTCTCTCTCTCTCTCTCTCTCTCTCTCTCTATCTCTCTCTCTATCTCTAACTTGCTGAAGTTCAAACCAAGCCTCAGGTGATTTTTTTTTTTTTAATTGCTTTTATTTACCTTTTTATAGCAGCAAGAATAACAACAAGGTTACATATTTTACAAAACAAAGTGCATTCAAAGTGCATGTATTACCAGTAATACAGTCTAGTTCAAACAATATATTAAAACCCATGTTTCGCATGCTTTTTGTGCTCTAAAGTGTTTTTAAGTATACCCTTGTAGGTACAAATCAATATTTTGTGTTGTGCCCCATTTATCCCCTTTTTTATTATCCCTTCCCCTCTAAGCCCCTGTTTATCCCACCCTCCTTTATATACTGAACCCCCCCGCCGCCCCCTTCCCTCTCCCCGTCTTGAAAACCACACATATTTTAAGATCGCAGCAAGAGAGTGACGGGGAGAGAAGAAGGAGAGGGGGAAGAGGGAAAAAAAAAAAAAAACAGGAAAAAGTACCTCCAAGAGTCGCAACATGTTATATCTATCTAACCCCCAATGGGGTCTATCCCAACGCTTAGGCTTTTACGGCGCTACCTATACATTCGCCCCGCTAAACGGGTGAAATTCAGAGGTAGCTAGTCAGAGTAATTAGCGGGTATTCAGTTCCTGCAGCCAAGGTTTCCATAGACCTATAAATTTTCTATAGTTTCCTTTTCTAATATATACTGTCCTTTCTGTCCAGACCAGGGAGTCCACCGTTTTAAGCCAGTCCTCTATAGTTGGGGCTTTTCTCGAGAGCCAGGACTGTGCTATCAGCTTTCTAGCCTGGTATAGGCACCCAACCGCAGCTGTGACTGAGTTAGTGTGACCCATGGAATCTTCCAACCCCAGCACACATACCCTAGGGTCTAGCTCTAGTTTAGTTTTAAATCTGCGATTAATTGTCCTGACCACTTCCGTCCAGTATCTTACCAATTTTGGACATCTCCAGACCATATGTATAAGGTCCCCTGTCCTGCTACACCTAGGGCATTTGTCATCTGGCCTACCCCCAAATCTATATAATCTTCTAGGGGTGTAGTAAGCTCTATGTACAAGGAGTAGCTGTGAGGCCTTCTGCGAAGGGGAGATGGACACCGACTGTCCCAACTTCAACGTTTTTCGCCACTGGACATCCGACAGCTTTCCTACGTCCACCTCCCATCCTGCTCCAGGCCCGGCTGCCGCATTTTGGGGCAATATTTTGTCTACTAGCTGTGTGTACACTGCTCCAATCAGTCCCTTAGTATTTGTTGCTTTAACAACTTTGTTGAGGAGAGGCGTTTTACTTTGCTCCATAGGGGAAGACTTAAATTGGGTACGCAGCGCATGCTTTATCTGAAGATATTTATAAAATGTGTTGTTTGGGATATCGAATTCCATTCTGAGATCCATAAAGGATTTCAGGTGGCTATCAATGTATAACTGCGTCAATCTATGGATTCCATGCTTTTCCCAGGCGGGATGCTTTTCCGTAGTCCTTAATTCCCCCAGGGATTCATTAGACCATATTGGCGAATATTCCGTAATGCCCCTGTACCCCATAATCCGCTTAGCTGTCTGCCAGACTTTACTTACTAATTTAGGTGTCGGTAATTTTCTCTGAAGAGAGCCTGCCTCGAGTGCCTCTGTCAGGCATCTATGTGGGCTGCTTTCCAGCATTATTTTATTACTAGCAGACATTGGGATCGCTGGCCAACTCCACTCCCAGGTAGTTTATTTTATCAGTTATTTTTAGCCCAAGAAGGCCGCCGGGGGGGGGGGGGGTGATTAATAATTGGGTCCATCTGTAGCAATGCAGTTTTATCCCAATTAACTACTAGGCCCGACGCTTTCCCGAATCTTTCCACCAATCTCATCATTCCTTCCAAAGATGGGCCCGTGTCCCCCAGGAATACCAGGACGTCGTCCGCATAGAGTGCAATTCTTTCTTCCCTTTCCCTCCTCCTGAAACCCTGTATGTCCGATGCCCTCCTCATACCTTCTGCCAACGGTTCCATCGCCAGGGCAAACAGGAGGGGGGACAGCGGGCACCCCTGCCTTGTGCCCCTCTCCAATGTCAGGCTGTCTGTATACTCATTATTGATCTTTAACTTAGCTGATGGGTGACTGTACAAGATTTTTACCCATTTAACAAAAACCGGGCCAAAACCAAATTTATCCATTATTTCCCAGAGGTAGCCCCATTCCAGGCTGTCAAAGGCTTTAGCAATATCCAGTGAAACAAATGTCTAAGATCCCCATCTACTACTGGGGTCTGCAAGTTCAAATATGCTCTTCTAATATTTACACTAGTAGACCTATGGGGAATAAAACCCGTCTGGTCTGGGTGAATCAATTTGTCAATGCATTTACTTAGCCTGGTTGCCAAAACCTTTGCAAGGATTTTGATATCCGAACAAAGCAAGGAAATTGGCCTATATGAGGCCACCTCTAGTTGGTCTTTCCCTTCCTTCTGAATGAGTATGATATTAGACTCTGACATTGAAGAGGGGAGGCCGCCATCCACCAGCGCCTCCTCTAGTGTCCTCAGAAGGGTGGGAAGCAGAGTCTCCCCGTAGTATTTGTAAATTTCCAGGGGGAGTCCATCTGGGCCTGGGGTTTTACGATTAGGCATAGCCGCCACCGCGCTCCTAAGTTCCTCTAGGGTTATGGGGGCCTCTAAGTTCGTCTTGTCTATTGTGGTTAGAGTTGGTAATGTAATTCCCTCCATTAATCTATCTAGCGCGTCATTACCTGCAAGCTGTTTCGTTTTGTACAGGGAGCTATAGAAGTCGAAGAATATCTCCCTTATCTTCCCAGGGTCCGTAGTTATTTCCCCCTTTGGGGATCTGATCGCAGAGATTGTTGAGGACGGGGAGTTGGCGCTAGCCACTACAGCAAGCGTGCGTCCCACTCTTTCCCCCTCCTCAAAAAATCTCTGCCTCTGGAAAAGCCTTTTATTTTCAGCCTTTCTCATTGTTACCGCTTTATATTCCTGCTGCTTCTTAACCCATGCCTTCCTTAGTTCTATAGTGGGGCGCTGAACATACTGCCCTTCCAGGTCTATAACCTCCCTTCTGATGCTGTCCTCCTGTGTTTTTGTTTTTCGCTTTGCCCTTGCTATTTGCTGAATTAGGAGCCCTCTAAGAAAGGCCTTTAATGCGTCCCAAACCACCCCCCCTGCCGCCGTTCCCCGGTTGCTCAAAATGAACTCCTTTAAGCTGGTGGAGATTTCTTCCTGATTCCCAATTATCTCTAACCATACTGGGTTTACTGACCAAGGCCTATGTATCTGTCTATCCCCGGTGCACAACAGCACTTTTAAGGGTGAGTGATCTGATAATCCCCTTGGGCCATAATCTATTTTTTGTACTATAGGGAGCGCTTCCTTATTGCCTATGGCTAGGTCTATTCGAGATAGTGTGCAGTGCGTCCCTGAATAGCAAGAGAACTGTCTGGCGTTTTGGATTACGGATTCTCCATAAATCGCACCACCCCACTTCCTCTAGGAACTGCTTAAGCCTCCCCGCCGTTACTCTCCCTGTCCGGGTGCCCGATGAAAGTCTATCCTGATAGGACAGTATTAAAATCGCCTATTAGGATCAGTGGAATCCCTGCCTTGTTCTCCATGTATTCTAATAGATAGTATAGAATTTCCAACTTGCTAGGAGGGGGAATATATATATTTGCTATAACCAATTCTCTCCCATCTAATAAACAGTGTAAGAAGATATAGCAGCCCAGCGTGTCGATCCGCACACTCCTGCAGGTAAACAGCACCCCTTTTTTAATCAATATACTTACACCTCTCGAATAGGAGGAGTAAACCGCATTAAATTGCGCTTGAAATTTCCTACCCCCCAGTTTTGTCTTAGTTTCGTTTGTTAGATGCGTTTCCTGTAAGCAAAGCAGAGCGGCACCCTGGGTCTCCAACTCAGACAAGACAGCGGACCTTTTATCCGGATCGCCCAGGCCCTTGACATTCCATGAGCATATTCCCCTTGTACTAAGCATCAGTAAAGGGAAAAATAAAAAAAAGATTTTTAACAGGAATACAAGTAGCAACCAAATTGTTCAATGTACAACGCGTACCACATTCTAGCTCCCGCCCCGGGGTACCAAGCTTCTTAATATTTATTATAGCTCCGCTCTGAATCCCAAGCCTGCCAACAGTGTTGCGACATTGTTTTGGGGGGGCGTGGAGGGAGGGGAGAGGGGGAAAACCCCACTCCTCCCAATCCCCGCAAGCCCCCTCTACTCTTATTCCTTCCACGTGCATGAGGATATAACCCGAACCTTTATACAAATTACTACCCTCCCTCCCCCCCTGATTCATTTTATTAATGTGTTTAAGTCCCACATGGGGACTACGTGACTCTTTATCCAGTGAGTTTCCCTTTAACCCCCCATGCCCATTTCGGCTAGCCCTGAGGGCTTTTATTGTGACCCAAACTACCCAGTGCCTCCCTGTCACACCTACTACCAACCATACCCTCCCTTCAGCCTCCTCCCGCTCCCCCCCTCCCCTCCCCCCGCCCCCACCAGTGCCCCCAGGGAGAACCCCGAGGTGCTGAATCAGGGATGAAAAACAAAAACAAAACAAAGCACTCCACAACCTACATCGTGCATCGCCCCACATTTAAACTTTCACAACCTCTACATCCCGATCTCCCCCCCACCTCCAGCCCTCTCTGAATATCGAAACAATAATAACAAGCCCTCCCCCCGCCCCTCAGTCCCCTCCCACCATCCATTTATTGATACTGCGACATTTTAATTTGTCCTTTTCATACTCTTCTTTTGCAGCCCTCCTGTCTTCTCAAGATTGTAAGGACCCTTGATGGTCCTTCAGCCATGCTGCGGCCTTATCAGCTGCATCAAAAAAGTAAACTGACCCCAAAGCTTCCACCCTCAATCGTGCTGGGTATAGTAAGGCATATGGGACTTTGTGGAGCCGCAGGGCACGTTTCACCTCCAGAAAGCCTGCCCTTTTTTTTTGCAGATCCGGGGAGAAATCGGGGTATAGTGAAATCCTACTGCCATTATGGGAAATATCCCCTATCTCTCTTGATTTTTGCATTAACACCACTTTGTCCTTATAGCAGAGCAGCTTGAGAATCATTGGTCTAGGACGTCCCCCCGATGCGGTTGGTCTAGTGGGAATTCGATGCGCCCTCTCAATGGCAAAGAAGGGTGAAAATGAATCGGGCCCGAAGAAGCCTTTAAGCAGCTTTTCCATAAAAATTTCAGGGCAGGGGCCTTCGCTTCCCTCAGGGAGACCCAGGACCCGAACATTGCATCTACGCATCCTGTTCTCCATTTCGTCCATTTTATTTCTATACGTTTCAAACTGCATTTGTATATTCTTAAATTCCCGCTGCATCGGTAATACTATGTCCTCAAGTTGGCTCAATCTCTCCTCTATAAGGGTAGTCCTCTTCAATACTTTCTGGAGCTCCTGGCTCATAGAGCGTACTTCTACCTTTAGGCCCCCCAGTTGGTCACACAGGTCGCACAGGGACCCCTTACATGAATTCACCGCGGCTAATACCTCTTTTAGTGTGGGCTCTGGTTCAGCTAATGTTATAGGAGCAGCAGAGGCACCGTTGTTTTGAGAAGTTGCTTTCTCCAGGGGGGCTGTCTCTGGGCTTTTTTTATTTGATGCGTTTTTGGTGCCAGCCGGAATTGCAGCTGGGGCTGTTGCCATTCTGCCCACACTTTTTCGCTCACCAGCTGGCCCTGTCTGTGTTTTCTCGTGGGGGAGCTGGTTGCCTTTAACAGGGGTATGAGCAGGAGTATGTGCAAACTTTTCCAATTTGGCTGCAGTTGTTACCGCTAGGGGTGTCGGCGCAGCCAAGCCCCCCCTGTCCTTAGCAGAGCGAGTTGCCTGTGCCGCTATATTTTCATTAGGTTGTTGGGGGTCCTCTCCCTTTTTTCTGGTCATCATTGGGAGTACTTGGCGAGAAAAGAAGGGAGAAGGGGGGAACGTAGTTCCGATGGCGACTTGCCCCTTCGCTACAGTGTAATATAACCAACGGTTACCACGAGTCCCCCACTTCAGCACACCCTATGTGGGGGCCTTGACAATCCCAGGGCCTCAGGACAAGCTTGGTTAAACCTTCCTTCTTTCCTTCCTTTCCCTTCCCATTCGCCCTCTTCGTCCTCTGCTTTTCCCCAGAGCTTCTTTACAGTCCTTGCTGCACTCTGCGCCCCTCTTTCTCTGCTCCCCCTGCCTCTTACTTCTTCTACGTTATCCAAGGCTTAGATACCGACCATTGTAAGAGGTATATGGCAGAGCATATATATAGCAAGATATAGGCTGACAGTCTTGCAGGTTACAGTATACTAAAAAGTGTCCTCCTCAACAGCCCCCCTGGCTTTATGAACTAAGCCCACAGGGCACTCATACCTGGCCTGTCGATGCTTCAGAGCAGCTCTCTCCCAAGTGCATCTGGTGGCTGTTTGACGTTGGCTGAAGTCTGCTTCTGTTGCTGTAGCTGTAGCTGCAAACGAGGCAGGAGGAGTAGAGTTGGATTCAGTTCCAGAGCCGAAGCAAGGCACTTTGGCTGGGGCTCCCAGGTCTCCAGCCACGATCGCCAGCGGTTCCCTCAGATCTCGCGAGGTTCCCGGGGTTGCTAAGCAACCAATCTCACCGCCAGGGAGCCCACCGCGCGGCCCGTGTGGAATGTGGGCTAAGCAGGGCCCAAACCAGCGTCCTTCAGCGCGATGCAACGGGAGCGGTGGGGGTGAGGAGTAGCTATCCTAATCCCGGCGGTCGACCAGAGCGGGTAGGAGGCGTCAGGGGCTGGAAGACGGATCAAGCCAGCAGCCGGCTAGATGGTAGGGCGGGGAGGGTCAGCGGAGACAGGGCTGAGCGGCATGTAGGCCGGAGCTAGGAGGGAGCTCACACGCACACCCTCTCACAGCGGCATCCGGTCACGCCCTTGAAAGTCTGCCTCAGGTGATTTAACCGCTTCCCGCCCGGCCTATAGCAGAATGACGGCCAGGCGGTGGTTCTGTTATCATGACTGGGCATCCTATGACGCCTTGCAGGATAACAGCCGCCACGCGCCCATGGGGGCACGCATCGCGGCGACCGGTGGTGCGGTGTGTCAGTCTGATACAGCATTACACCGATCTCGGTAAAGAGCCTCCGGTGGAGGCGCTTTACCATGTGATTAGCCGTGTCCAATCACGGCTGATCATGATGTAAACAGGATGAGCCAGTGATCAGCTTTTCCTCACTCGCATCTGACAGACACTAGTAGAGGAGAGCTGATCGGCGGCTCTCCTGACAGGGGGGGTCTGTGCCGATTGTTTATCAGCGCAGCCCCCCCCTCGGATGCCCACACTAGACCACCAGGGAAGCCGCTAGGACCACCAGGGAAGCCCGCAGCATGTGGATGGCCAGGTACATCCCCCATGGCCATCCACATGTGAAAATCAGTGCCCAACATATGCCAATCAGTGGCCACAAATGGGCACTGACTGGCACCTCCTATGGCACAATAAAAATTAGTGATTCCCATCGGTGCCCATCAGTGCAGCCATATCAGTGCCCGTCATTGAAGAAGAAAATGTACTTATTTACAAAAAATTTTAACAGAAACAAAGAAACTTTTATTTTATTTTTTTCAAAATTTTCGGTATTTTTTTATTTGTTGTGCAAAAAATAAAAATTGCAGAGGTGATCAAATGCCACCAAAAGAAAACTCTCTTTGTGGGAACGAAATGATAAAAAATTTGTTTGGGTACAGTGTGGCATGACCGCGCAATTGTCATTCAATTTGCGACAGCCCTGAAAGCTGAAAATTAGCCTGGGTAGGAAGGTGTCTAAGTGACTTTGAACGTGGCATGGCTTTTGGTGCCAGACGGGCTGGTCTGAGTATTTCAAAAACTGCTGATCTACTGGGATTTTCGCACACAACCATCTCTAGGGTTTACAGAGAATGGCCCAAAAAAGAGAAAATATCCAGTGAACGGCAGTTGTGTGGACAAAAATGCCTTGTTGAGGTCAGAGGAGAATGGGCAGACTGGATCAAGATGATAGAAAGGCAACAGTAACTCAAATAATCACTAGTTGCAACCAAGTTATGCAGAATACCATCTCTGAACGTACAACACATCGAACCTTGAAGCCGATGGGCTACAGCAGCAGAAGACCACACCAGGAGCTATTCCTGTCAACAGAAAAATGAGGCTACAAAGCAAAGCTTAGAATGAAGGTGGGAGAAGCAGTACAAAAATCAAATCAGTTGTGCTGCTGCTCAAAGAACATACTAAATGGGGGAGAGCGCTCTGTGTGTGTGGGGTTTTTTTTTTTTTCCCCTTTGACTGTCCAGAAACAGGGATAAACCCCATACACACTATAGATTTTCTGAGGATTTTTGTCTTCAGATTTACCAAAACCATATAATATGAGGTCAAACTTTAAGGGTTTTAATTTGTATGCAATCAGGCAGGCCCTTACACTATTGCACTAAGATTTTGGTAAATCTGAAGACAAAAATCTGCAGAAAATCTAATCTCCCAGGCTATGGCAGTGTCCCGTAGGAGGAGATTGTGTTTGTATGGTTGAGGGTATAGATTGCCACTTGCAGTGAAGAAGGGCTACCAAAGAGTGAGGGTGGGCCATCAGTGATTCAATGGATTCGTTTGGATATCACAATCCTCCTGCTATTCTATCTAGGCCTATTTGGAGAAGACATGCTAGGTTGTAGGATCTGACATTGCGAAGACTAATACCCCCTTCGCGTCTGGGAAGATATAATTTTGTGAATGCAATGTGCCAGATAAATTTGGAGATATCTTTTTGTTTAGTAACTGAATATCTTTGTGTTGTGAGTAGTGGAATCGTTTGAAGCAGATACAATAAGCGTTCAAAGCAGACCATTTTTACTAAGTAGCATCATCCCAGGATCGAGAGAGGCAGATCCATCCAGTTCTTGGGATTTTTTTTTTTTTGACTAGAGGGGGATAGTTTTTAGGTGGTATATAGAAGATGGCAGTTTCCCTATTTTGATACCTAGGTAAGTTATGTGTGATTTGGCTACTGTGAAAGGCAAATGGGAGGCCCATGGAGGATTTGAAAGGGTGCCTATGTGGAGGATTTCGCTTTTATTGTAGGTAATGCAAAGACCCGAACATAGTTTAAATTCATCAAATATTGTTTTGATAGAGGACATGTCAGAAGAGAGGTTAGCTGAAAAGATGAGAACATAATTGACAAAGAGGGAGGTGCGAAGCTCATGGTCATCAATGTAAACCCCATGCTGCTGACTTTTTAAAAGGACACTTTCTTGTCCAAGGCGCCCGCAATGTCCTCATCCGAAGCCCATCCGTCCCCTTGGCTCCGGGTGCAGGTGCCGGCATTGCTAGTAAGGGCATCAAAAAATTAAACATTGTGCCTTACTTGCGGGGGTTGCGCTGACTGTTCTGAGTGGTTCCTGCTGTCTTCTGGGACCTGTGTCTCCCAGAAGACGAGGGGGAGGGGGGGGGGCAGAGGAGGGGCCGAACATGGTGTAGGTCGCTGCGGATACTGCGGCGATCTTCCGCCGGAAGTGGGAGCAAATACCTGTATTAGACAGTTATCTGCTTCCCCTCCTCAACCCCCCCCTCCCCCCCCCGAAAGGTGCCAAATGTGGGAGGACAGCGGAAGTTCCATTTTTGGGTGGAACTCCGCTTTAAGGAATAGGCCTACTGAAGAATCTTTAGCCTCCTACACTTCGGGAGTGTTGGGTTCCCGGCCCCCCCACTGAATGCTGTGTGTGCTCCAGCTGGCCCCCGTGTTCTGCAGTGATGTGGGAGCCGGTTGATGAAGCATCAGGGACCTGGCATCTTTTTTTTTTTTTTTTTTTTTAATTCTTTATTTATCATTTTGCATATATATAACAATACAATCCCTATGGGGAAGAGTCATCGGACAAAACCGCTGTAAAATTTATAAACAAAGCTCAATATCCCCTCTTACCCCCCAACCCATCCTCCCTACCCCAACCCCCCCCCCCCCCCCCGGGACCGTGCTAGTTCAATGGAGTATGAATCCATATACCCTCGCTTATGATAAATCAGCAATCTCCTTCAGATAATCCCAAGTCC
Source organism: Lithobates clamitans (assembly GCA_037952925.1). NCBI lineage: Eukaryota > Metazoa > Chordata > Amphibia > Anura > Ranidae > Lithobates > Lithobates clamitans. The sequence continues at coordinate 1,255,012 of JBBGZY010001849.1, read as the reverse complement.
CTTTGAACTTGGTCCAGGCGGCCCATCTCCCTGCTTGCTCTTCTTCTTTAGGTTCAATTCCTCCCTTGTCTAACTGTTCGATGTTATATATATCATTGAGACTGATCAACCAGTCTCGAGTACAAGGCCTCGAGACATTCATCCAGTTCAAAGATATCTGTCTCTTGGCTTCATCCAACAAAATAGGGACTAGGGAAGACTTATAGTTTTTTACCGAGTCCGAGGTCTTGTGGAGAAGACAGACCCATGGGTCCTCGTCTATTGTTATTCCAGTAATGACTTTTATTAACCTTAGTACTTTTCCCCAGAAGGTTTTTATAACGGGACACTCCCACCAGATATGGGCCATTGTTCCTAAAACTGGGCAGCCTCTCCAGCAGGTGTTTGGTTTAGTCCTGTCCATTTTACTGACCCTATCTGGGGTAGCGTACCATCTCGCAAGGCATTTAAAGTGGCTTTCTGTTCTTCTGGTGTCTGTTGCTAAATAGTGGGCCATCTTCAGGATCTTTTCTATCCCAGCTTCGCTGCATTGAGACCCCAATTCCAGTTCCCACTTTTTAATATAGGGGGGTGTCTCCAATTCCTCCTCAGTTCCCAAGATCCTATAAATTTGTGTTATTGCCCTTCCTGTCTGTTCCTTTATACAGAGCTGCTCAAAAGGTCTAAGTTCTTCCATACTCCTAAGTGGCTTGGGAAGTCTCTCTATGAAATGGGAGAGCTGAAGAAACCTCCATCTATTCATTACCCAAAGATTAGATTCTGTACTTAGTTCTGAGAATGTGCGAATTTGCCCCTTTGTGTAAAAAGTGTTTCAATTGAACCGTGTCACCCTTTAGCCAGTTTCCTCCTACCTCCCTCCTCCCTGGCTCGAAAAAAATATTATCTTTCATGTGTATCAGTGGTGAGTTATATGACCATTTATTCTTACAGTGTATCCTATCCCAATATTTAAATGTGTTTTGCGTTAATTGTGATGTGTGAGTGCTCAGTGATCTAAATTTTGGGGGATTCCAAAGTGCCTGTCCTAAGTTTGTGTTGCTCAAGAAGTGTTCAATGTGAACCCAACGTTTGTCTGTGTCTTTTTTGTTCCATTCCGTGATCCTAGATAGCACTACAGCGCTGTAATATCTGTTAAAATCCGGTAAAGCAATTCCCCCTTTTTTCTTCCCCCTGCTAAGAACTGTGTAGGCAATGCGTGGTTTTTTACCCCCCCAAACTGCCCCACTTATTAGCCTCCTAAGGGCCTTCAGAAAATACCCGGGTAGAGGGATGGGCAGCATTTGAAATTTAAACAGGATCTTGGGTGTTAGGCTCATTTTTATCGCATTGACTCGCCCAAACCACGAGAGAGGTCTGGTCTGGAGTCTTCTCGCTTCTCGTCTGGTATCGTCAAGCATAGGTAAAAAATTTTTTACAAATATTCTATTGAAGGAGTTGGCAAGTTTTATCCCCAGATATTCCATCTCCTCCTCTTTCCATGGGAAAGGGAAAACTGCAGCCAAGTGGCTTTCTTCTTGTTTGCTTATGTTTATGTTTAAACATTCGGATTTACTGGAATTAATTTTGAAATTCGAAACTTCTCCATATTTTTTAATAATGTGGAGTAAATTGGGAAGAGTTATTCTAGGGTTGGTAACGAAGAATACAATATCGTCAGCAAAAGCCGCTAATTTGTGCTCCTCCGTTCCAACCCTTACTCCTCCACAGTCCACATTTTTGCGGATGGTAGACAGCAGCGGTTCAAGGGTCAGGACGAACAAGAGAGGGGACAGGGGGCAGCCCTGCCTTGTTCCATTGAGCATCCTGAATGGCTTAGAAGTAGTCCCATTTACTCTCACCGTCCCTGCCGGGTTACTGTATAAAGCCCTGACCCAGGAGATGAACCTCTGACCAAACCCTAGGGCCTCTAGAGTGTTTAACATGAACCCCCAGTCTACCCTGTCAAAAGCTTTTTCAGCATCGATTGACAGGAATAGAGCTGGGGGTCCACCTTGTTTACATACTTCTGATAGGAGCACCGCCCTAACCCCATTGTCCCTACACTGTCTCCCTTTGACAAATCCTGCCTGGAGGGACCTGGCATCTAACACAAAAGTGTGTTGGATGCTGATGACTGAAGATGTGCTAAAGGGAAGTGGTTGGAAATTTTAAGTCTGCTGCTAAAAAAAAAAAAAAAAACTTTCATAAATTTTTATTTTTTTAATTAATTTAATTAGCTTTTTTTTTTTTGACAGAGAAAGCTACAAGTGAGTTGAACACGGCTGAAGACTGGAGTCTGATCCTGGACTTGTGTGATAAGGTTGGGCAGTCACGCACGGGGTAAGTTCTTCCTTATTATCGGTCTACTTGGTGTAAAGGGACAGATAATTTGAATATCTGCTGCTGTTGACGCTTGTTCTGTACATATCGCTAGGTTAGAGAGGATAGAAAACATGTGCTTCTGCTTTGCAGTAAAAGAGATAAATGGAGACCGCCATTGCTGAGCTCTCCTCCTGATAATGTTAGTTGCTTGCTTGTCATGCTGATCCTGTGGTTTTTAATACTTTCTGAGGCACTGACGGGAATAAGTATGCAGATCGGGAGTTCTGACTTCACGCTGTCTAATCTGCATGCGTGTTCCAGGTCGCTGACTCAGAACGTTTTATAGCGGAACTTTAGGCATAAATTTTAAAATGTGCTTTTGTGCTCATTGTAGAGGAGAAATACTATATTGCTGTAGGAGTTGGCGTTGGTGCAGTGGCAGCGAGTGCAGAAGTGTGCATGGGGGATATTGCATGTTGGTGTAGCAGCAGTGAGTGGAGTATTGCGCCTTGCACAGTGGTGATAAATGGGGTATTGCATGTTGGTGTAGCAGCAGTGAGTGGAGTATTGCGCCTTGCACAGTGGTGATGAGTGGGATATTGCATGTTGGCGCGGTGGCGGTGAGTGGGGTGAGGTATTGGGGTATTACATACTGGTGCAGTGTTGGTGGACGGGATATTGTGTGTTGGTAAGTGGGGGTTTTGTGTGCCGGTTCACTGGTGATGAGTGGGGTATTGCATGTTGTTGCAGTAGGTGAGGTATTGCTTGGCAGTGCAGTTGTAGTGAGCTGGATATTGCACGTTGGTGCTGCAGCGGGGAGTGGGGCATTGCCTGTGATGCAGTCGCAATGACTGAGTTATTGCCTGGTCAGTGGCGGCGAGTAGAGAGTATTGAATTGTTTGGGTGCAGTGGTGGTGAGTGTGGTATTGCGTGTCGGTGAGGGGCAGTAAGTAGGGAGTACACAGATCAGGGATGAGGTAGACAAAATTTGTTGCCAACTAAGGACAATCCACATGACATTACTATAAAGACTTACCACAAAAAAAAACAGCCATCCACAGAGGGCAAAAGCATACTAGGGCTTTATAGCTGCACTACAATCACAGGCTACTTTGTCATTCAGTGCCCCAAAGATCTGAATTTTTAATTTATAATTAAAGTGTTACTAAACCCACAACAGTAATATCAGTGTGTATATGCAGTAAAGCATGCTTGTTATACTCACTGTGGAACCTAAGGGGTTCATCTTCTGTATTGTGTATAAAGGCTGTGTGATTCTGGCTTCTCTGATCCTCCCCGTCCTATTACTGACTCCAACCCATCTACTTATGGAACAGAGCATTAGGAGTCAGGCTGCACATGCTCAGTTTGGTGTGTATTGCTAGAGTTATTTTTTTTTCTTTTCTTGGGAGAGTGCATGTGATCAGCACAGGGCCAATCAGCACTGTCCAGAGAGGATCAGGGAGAGAATAACTCCTCCTACAAGCTTAGCAGAGAGTGATAGAAGTCACAAGACTGCTATATACTGCTGATGAGAAAAGGTATTTAGCAGTTTATATTTACTAAAAAAATTGCATTTCCATGTACTGTGGGAGACCAGATATAGTGAATGCAGGTTCCTGGGTTTAGTAACACTTTAAGGCTCCGTTCACACTAGTGCAACTTGTCATGTGACCTTTAACACAAACTTTGCATGACGAGGTGCAGCCCATTCAGTTCCATGGCACCTGTTCCAATCTATGCGACGCAGCGACTAGAAAAGGGTCCCTGCACTACTTTGATGTGACTTTCTTGCGTGTAAAGTTGCATAAAAGTAGTCGCACTAATGTGAACGGAGCCTTATAGGGCGTACACACGGTCGGACTTTGTTTGGACATTCCGACAACAAAATCCTAGGATTTTTTTCTGTCGGATGTTGGCTCAAACTTGTCTTGCATACACACGGTCACACAAAGTTGTCAGAAAATCGATCGTTCTAAACGCGGTGACGTAAAACACGTACGTCGGGACTATAAACTGGGCAGTGGCCAATAGCTTTCATCTCTTTATTTATTCTGAGCATGCATGGCACTTTGTCCGTCGGATTTGTGTACACACGATCGGAATTTCCGACAATGGATTTTGTTGTCGGAAAATTTTATCTTCTGCTCTCCAACTTTGTGTGTCGGAAAATGTCCAATGGAGCCCACACACGGTCGGAATTTCCGACAACGCGCTCCGATCGGACATTTTCATCGGAAAATCCGACCGTGTGTACGGGGCATTAGAGTTCTATAGAACATAAATGACAGTTAAGTGTCCCCCCCCCCCCCCCCCTACTTTTTATTTATTTTATTTTATTTTTTTAGGCCTAAAGACTGTCTGCGCTCTATTATGAGAAGAGTGAACCATAAAGACCCACATGTAGCAATGCAAGCACTAACGGTGAGTGTTATTGTCAGTTAATCTTGTTTTTTTTTTTTTTTACTGACCATTACAATTTGTAAGCCACCTTTTCCTAGAAAAATGAACTGATTTCTAAATGTAATATTTTCTGTCAATGTAAAAACTTTATTTTGGATAGCACATGGAAAGATTCAAACTCCTGTCAGGTTTTTTTTTTTTTTTTTTCGTGTGTCTTCTTTGAGGTGATTTCCTGGAAATGGTAGTTCTCAAAATAGGAAGTCAGAAGAAATGTCCCCAAAATATACACAAAAGGCAGTAAAAATCTGACAGAGGTTCTAAGCCTCCTCACGGAGATCCTCCTTGTGGGGCCAGTGTGAAGTACAGACTTCCCATTGGAATGCATAGAGATTGCGGTACATATGACCCAACAATGAAGGTTTTCGAGGAGAGGCAATGTGCAGGCCACACAGCACAAATCTCCGCAGAGCGGGGACAGGTAGGTGTGTTTTGTAGGACTGACTAGGGAGGTAAGTCGAGCCAACTTGGCAAATGTCCACTAAAAGTGAGCTTCTACGTTTAAAGAGGAGCTTTTCAAGACTGAGCAGGCAGGCTTTTTATTACAGAAGAGACCTGCAGTGTCTCTTCTGTAATAAAATAAACTTGCCTGCCTGCTCACAGTCTTCTTTGTTATGTACACTGAGCTGCAAAAGTGCAACTGTGTTCACAATCTGGCTCTTGTACATGTGCAGGAGTGGCGTCATGCCGTACTGACCAATGAGAACAGCTGCAACCCAGCATCTTCTATTAAGTATTTAGCTCCACTTTAAAGGATAAGTTCACCTTTACAAAATAAATTGACAATAATAAATGCAAATTTTTTTTGCATGTAAAAAAAAAAAAAAATGCATTGTAATGGAACTGTAAAGCATTGCACCCACAATCAGCAGATCATGGGTAAAATGCCACAGTCCTGCAGATTGTATCTGTCTGGCCATACCTCTGATACAGGCAGGCAGTTACACTGTGACGGGAAGACTTAATGGGCTACAACGGGCGACGTTGAGATAGGGCTGGGCAGATTTTCTCAAAAAAAAAAAAAAATCTGCGATTTTGTTAAAAAAAACTCGATTCACGATTCGAATCAAGGTGTGTGTTTTGTTTTTTTTTGTTTTCTTTTTGGACACCGCACCGGTCCTGAGGAGCTGCGGGCAGGAGTTTTTAGGCGAGGCCGTGGCTTCGGCCTAGTCCGCGGCGTCCGGCCTCGCCTAAAAACTCCTGCCCGCATCCCCTCAGGACTGGCGCGGTGAAAAAAAAAAAATCTAAAAAAAATTGATTTGCTTAAATTTTGAATCGATTTGACCTCTCAACTCGATTCAAGATTTAAATCGTTTTTTTTTGTTTTTTTTTCCCCCCCCCCAGCCCTACGTTGAGATTCATTGAGGACCACAAGCCGCAAAGGCTGTCAGACCTTGTAGTTTTTCCCATCCACAGAACACTGCAGATTGTGATGTGGGGGAGGGGTGGGGTGGAAGATTGCCCTTAACACCCCCCCCCCCCGCTAGCTATCATAATGGGGGGGTTCGGGGGCACCTGTTACACACTGAATATGGGTGTGACATGTTCCAAAAGGTGAACTTATCCTTTATCCAGCTAATGCCACAAGACTGCTGGCTCCCGGCTACCCAGTAAGAGTGACCTGCCACTTATATGGGACTTGTTGGCCCCCTTCTCATAGCAGTAAAAAATTAATGGAAATAAGTGTTAAATGTAATTTTTATAATAAAATAAAACGGTTTTAAACCAACTGCGTCACCACGCACACACGTGAATGCAAACGCTCACATGTATGTGAAGAGCGTTTGCGCCACACATGTTAAGTATATAGCTGTGAATGTCAGCGTACAAATATTGTACAACGTGATAAAATTGCAGTTGCCACCATTTTATTTTACAATGCCTCTGTTTTTAGAAAATATAAAATCGTTTTGGGGGTTTAAAGTAATTTTCTAGTATGAAAAAAACACATGTGCAAAAATATTGCTCCACACAGGAGAAAACAGGAGATCATCTTCCCCTCCCCCATCCGTTGTTAGATGGGTCATATTTGAAGGAGACAGACGTGTTGGTGGTCTACTCTAAATAAAAGCTGTGTGAATTCCTTCTTGGTTTACTAATAGAACATGGAGTAGACACCCAGCGACCTCATTGAGATTGGTTCCATCTGTCTATATTGGACACAACCCTGGCAACCTGAGAGCGCTGAAGCATTTTAAAACGCAGCACTATTGTATTGATTACGTCTGTAGCAGGCCGCCTATCATTCTCATGGTTTTTTATTATCAAAACTGAGACAAACGGATTTTTTTTTTTTTATATACTATAAAGTATATCTACAGTCAAATTTTTTTTTTTTTTTTTTTTTTTTTTTTTTTTCGCCCTCCTCTACTTCAACTCTTTGTCCCTACCCTGCTGTCCTGCACTTGTTTTTGTTGCCTCTTGCACATAGAAAGCATTATGTAACAAAAAGTCAATTCTAAGATGTTTTACCCATTCCTTTTTAAATCACCGCTCTGGGCAGGAAAAAAAAATGCCCCCCCCACAGTGGGGCTGTGTCTGTACTGCCAGGGTTTACAGCTCATTTTGTCTAGGGGAGAGGAGAAACCGTTTTTACTTACCTGATCTTCCGCTCCCCGGCAGATGGTGCTCCCCCACTATCCAGCAGTGGCCTGTTCCAGAGCAGGGCTATGGAACTTGCTGTGGTCTTGATGGCATCAGGACCATAGACCGCTGGGGTGGGGTGGGGGGGAGGAGGGCGGAGCTGGGGTTTCCAGACGCTGCAGGGAGGAGAAGAGGATTGGTAAATATATTTCACAGCCCGTTCCCTAATGTGCATGCACGAAGCATGCTGTGTGAATGGCCCGGCGGCAAGGGAAGGAGGAGGGGAGCCAAACGTCTGGATGAAGTTTGCTGTGACAAAGTCAGCTGGAATTGGGAGTGGGTACCTGTCAAACCCCCCCTCCCCGAAAGATGCCAAATGTGGCAGCGAAGGAGGCAAATAAGCTGAGCTTCTACTTTAACGGGGGCCCAGACCACAATAAAAACTGACAGATGTTCTAATCCACCTCTACTCTGTCCAGAACTGAAAAAAAAAAGTTTTTTGCCTTTTTTTAATTCTACTTTAGGGTTTGGACCTGTCTTAGAAGCCTAATGCCCCGTACACACGGTTGGACTTTGTTCGGACATTCTGACTACAAAATCCTCAGATTTTTTCCGACGGATGTTGGCTCAAACTTGTCTTGCATACACACGGTCACACAAAGTTGTTGGAAAATCCGATCGTTCTGAACGCGGTGACGTAAAACACGTACGTCGGGACTATAAACGGGGCAGTGGCCAATAGCTTTCATCTCTTTATTTATTCTGAGCATGCGTGGCACTTTGTTCGTTGGATTTGTGTACACACGATCGGAAATTCCGACAAAGGATTTTGTTGTCGGAAAATTTTATAGCAAGCTCTCAAACTTTGTGTGTCGGAAAATCCGATGGAAAATGTGTGATGGAGCCCACACACGGTCGGAATTTCCCATAACAAGGTCCTACCACCGGCATAAGTGTGATTTTATGTGCATTCAATGATAAGGATCTGGTGTGTGTGTGTATGTATGTATGTATGTATGTATGTATGTGTGTGTGTGTGTGTGTGTATATGTATATATATATATATATATATATATATATATATATATATATATATATATATATATATATATATATATATATATATATATATATATACATACATACAGCATTTTTATTTGTACATGAGTGGATGATAAAAACCAGCAGAGCTTCCTCTCAGATCTAGAGCAACTGCACTTAACCACTTCAGCTCCGGAAGATTTACCCCCCCCCCCCCTCCTGACCAGGCCTTTTTTTTTTGTGATGCGGCACTGCCTTGACTTAAACTGACAATTGCGCGGTCGTGCGACACTGTACCCAAATACAATTTATTTTTTCCCCAGAGCTGGGGGGAGGAAAAGCAACAGCATACTGATCTTCCCAGTGAATGGCTGTGCAGGGAGGGCGTATCAGGACAAGTCTGATCATTGGAGGAGAGCAGGCTGAGTGCTCTCCTGCTTAGTGTGGTCAGTTTTCAATAGGACAGTAGAAGAACTGCCAGAGACACCAGGGATTTCACTCAAAGGAAGCAATACAAAGAGAACAGGATACTTTCTCATACCAGTACATGGTACAGCCGGCACATGTTGGGAATATGAATGTTGAGTTTACATACTCTTTAACCACTTACTGACCGCCCCATAGCAGATTTATTGCTACAGCGCGGCTCTCCTCCTGTGAGCCCCTTCTGCTGTGATTGTTCAGCAGAAGCCGATCTGCGGGTGCCGAGCACTGGATGTCAGGCAGAGACACAGAACGAGGATCTGCCTATGTAAACCATTCAGACCTCTGTTCAGACCGGGGGGGGGGTGGACTTCCCTGAGTCACCACACGCATGACACAAACACTGGTTAGGCACCCTTTGATCGCCCTGGATGTTTAACCCCTTCCCAGCCAGTGTCATTAGTATAGTGACAGTGCATATTTTTTTAGCACTGATCACTGTATTCGTGTCGTTGGTCCCCAAAAAGTATCTGATTGTTCGCTGCACTCTTGCTATATATACACACACCTACCTCTTTAGCAGTAAGGGGTGCCCCCCCCTCCAACATAAAACATGGCAACAGCCACCATTTTGTTCTCCAGGGCTTCTGTGTTCAGAAAATATGTAGTGTTTGGGGGTGTCTGCCTCTTCAATTCACTGTATAGCAGAGCTCAGACTTTGTGAGGGTAAGCAGCACAAGGAGTCAGTCAGTTGTGCCGCAGTGCTCATGTGCTAACAAGGGACACACTGATAGGAGCAAAGGGCAAAGTAACTAAGATGAGTTCATTAGTGTAGGTCTTCTCCTTCACTGTCCAGCTACCAGCTAAGGGAGAGGAAGATCTAGTAGTAAGAAAGAGAATCTGGGTCTGCTCTATCGGACAGGATTGTACTGTCCTGCACAGCTGTGTACATTTTGTAACTGGATGGACAGAATTGCTAATCCTCTGGCAGGTAGAACCGCTTCATATGTGTATTTAGCTGGAGTCCAGCTTTATTATGGATATGAGTCATTAACCACAAAACGTTTTAAAGTGGGCTTCCACCCAGGGGGTCCATTAAAAAAAAAAAAAAAAATTAAGTCAGCAGCTACAAATACTGCAGCTGCTGACTTTTAATTGGACACTTACCTGTCCCTGGGTCCAGCAATGCGGGGGATCGAAGCCCCGCTCGTCTCCCCCGTCCCCCCTCTGCTCGTCGGCGCCGGCATTTCAACTGTGGGCGCCGGGCTGTGGCTTCACAGCCTGGCACCCACTGCGCATGTGCGATCGGTGCCGTGATTGGCCGCTCAGTCACCTGGGACCTGTAATGGGTCTCAGATGATTGACAGGAGGGAGGGAGCAAAGCGGAGCCCTTCCTGTGCCGAGGGGAAGTGATGTCCCCAGCCCAGGCACTGAAAGAGGCAGACTACGAGGGACCCCCTAGCAACAGGCATTTAGAGGTAAGTATAAAAAAAAAAAAAAAAAAATATCCAAATTTTTTTTTTGTTTTTTTGAATTTTTCAGGTATGTTTGTTTTTTTGGGTGGAACCCCACTTGTATGCTGTGTCTTATAATTGAACAAAATAGTGTGCGCCCTTTTAATGTGTGCGGAACCAAATCCCGTTTTTTGTGTTCCAGCTGCTAGGAGCCTGCGTGTCCAACTGTGGGAAGATCTTTCACTTAGAAGTGTGTTCAAGAGACTTTGCAAGTGAAGTTAGCAGTGTGTTAAATAAGGTAAGCGTTCCATTCATATGTTCTATTATTTGTTCTTGTAAATAAACATTTATGGGCTTGTTCTCGCCATAAAGTGGGTTCTAATGCAAGCAGTACTATGTATGTTAGATGTGCATTGCAATGTAGTTATTTTACCTCCCAACACACCTGTGTTATAGCGCATCACAGTGCAGATACACATTTACTCAAAGTCACGCCAAGATCTATTGTGTGTGTTTTTTTGTTTTTTTTTGTTTGTTTTTTTTTGTACGTCGTGCAACTTTGACAGGCCATTTGCTTTGAATGGGCTGCATGACACAATGCAGCTCAACACATGAAAATGCATCTCCCTTTTCTTGCCCCCATTCCTTTAAAGCAACCCCAGCACCAAAAAAAATAAAAAAATAAAAAGCGCGTATAAACAGCGCAGTTTTACCTCCTGTGAAGGACACCCAGTGGGGAAGAGGAATGTTTATGGAGGACAGTGTTGAATTAAAGTTGGGTATTTCATTAAAGACTGCCCTTTATTTTAGTACTGCTGGGGTTTCTGTGAAAAAAAAAAAAAAATATATATATATATATATATATATATATATATATATATATATATATATATATATATATATATATATATATATATATATATATATATATATATATATATATATATATATATATATATATATATTTATATTAAAATAAATTCTCTTTTAAACTGGAGTCTGCTTTAATTCACAGAACCGTTTTTACTATATGTTCAGTTCGAGCTTTCGATACATAAATAGTATAAAGAACTCTTGCCAGAAAACTGGAACTGAACATTTTGGATTTATTGTACATTTTGCACTGCTTTAGGCTGTTTTCCGATCTTCATATTCCCTGCAGGATTTTACAATATTGCCAGAGTGACTACTGTATTTTATCGCCTATAGCACTTTAGAAGGAATCCTGCAGTAGTTTTAATGGACTGAGAAAACCTTACTGTCCAAATGTGTTGTATGTTCTCTGTGGAAGATAAATGGCTTTCCTCATTCATTTCTGACATTCATTGTTCACTCGTCTCTTTCTGGTCCCTACTGAGGAAGAGGCAACTCTCCAATGGCTGCAGTGAACAAAATGTCTGAGAAAAATGTCTTGTTTAGTCCCATAGCCACTGACATGTTTTCTAGCTTTCCCTCATGACAAGAGATAGTCAGGGTTTGTCTTGGCAAAGTTTTTTTTTTTTGTGTGTTTGTTTGTTTTTGTTTGTTTTTCTTTTTTTTGTTTTGTTTTTTTATATTTGTGTTTCCTCTTTTAAAAAACAAAAAAAAAAAAAAAAGGTTGTTTTCTATTTTATAAAGCAGATTTACGTCTTACTCAGCCCTTTTTCTCTCTATTGGAGGGGTATGATTTATGATGGACTTTCAAGGTGTAGCCAAGTGAAAAAAGGTTGGAAACCACTGGTTTTAATGTATTCAGAGCAAAGTTCTGAGCCCTGACCTGAATGACTTCAGTTTGTTTTTTTTTTTTTATATATTTATCCACAGTGGGTTCATCTGCAGAGGTCATTGAGGGCCTGTTTTAAAACCTATTTGCTATTTGTTAAGTAAACCTGAAGCTCAGAGCTACTTTTAAAGGGCTTAAATGATCCAAGGCTTTATTCATCACGTTTCAGTGGGTCACATCCCACCTTTATGAAGTCAGCTACTTGTTAGGAATGTTATTATGAATATGGATTTCCATAGCCTGATCTATCCTCCTTCTCAGCTTTTGTTTACTGCTGGTGTGCTTTAAAGTACCGTATTTATCGGCGTATAACACGCGCCGGCGTATAACACGCACCCAAGTTAAGGAGGGAATTTTAAGGAAAAAAACTTTTAGGAGTAAAGTTTAAGGAAGAAAGACTTACATTAAAATGCCCATCAATGCAGCGTTATCGGTGTCCATCTGCAGCCTTGTCAGTGTCAGTGCAGCCTTGCCCCAGTGTCCAGTGCAGCCTTGTCAGTGCAGCTTTGCCCCAGTGCAGCAATGTCAGTGCAGCAATGTCAGTGCAGCCATGTCAGTGCAGCTTTTCTCCAGTGCAGCTTTTCTCCAGTGCAGCCTTGCCCCAGTGCAGCTTTGCCTCCATGCAGCCTTGCCCCCCCGTGCAGCCTTGCCCCCGTCCAGCTTTGTGGGATCGCCGCAATCCCTGCCGTCATACACAGCCCTGTGTAAATTTAAATATGGCGCCGAGACTGCAGTGTCTCGGCGGAGCGCTGATACACATAGCCGAGAGTCTTCGGGTTTTCTCGGCGCCGCTTACAGTCCCGCCCAGTTCCGCCCTATGGGCGGGACTTTAAGCGGCGCCGAGAAAACCCGAAGACTCTCGGCTATGTGTAGCTCCGCTCCGCCGAGACACTGCAGTCTCGGCGCCGTATTTGAATTTCCACACGGCTGTGTATGTCGGCGGCGATTGCGGCAATTGCCGCGATCGCTCCGATCACACACAATTGGGAGGGGGGGGGTGTATCGGCCTATAACACGCACCCACGATTTTCCCCTGATTTTCAGGGGAAAAAAGTGCGTGTTATATGCCGATAAATACGGTACTTTTCTTCAGATGAGACAAGTTCTCCTACATAACTGCAGCAGCCTCTTTCTTTTGAATATAGTTGGCAATCTCTGATGTTTGCTCTCTTCTACAGGGGCACCCTAAAGTCTGTGAAAAGTTAAAAGCACTAATGGTGGAATGGGCTGAGGAATTCAAGAATGACCCACAGCTTAGTCTAATTTCCGCTATGATCAAAAACCTCAAGGAACAAGGGGTCACCTTTCCGGCTATTGGATCCCAGGTATGGATGGGAAGTCAAAGTGCACACTTTGTCATCAGAAGTGAAAGTAGACTTGGACTTTGAGTAACAGCTATCTTATTACCTCTCAATGTTTTGACTGTTCATCACTGATCAATAAATAAGTCTGGTTGATCCCTAGTGAACTCAACACTGTAGATGCCTTCTGGCCTCCTGACCCAATCATAAAAGCACTCTGGTATTCCCAAAACCCTGGTGCTGTATTATACAAATATTGAAGCTGGGTACACACATACAGTTTATTTACCGTTCAAGCAGCATGTTGAAGGGGGAAAAAAAAAAAGACCGATCCCGTATCAAGACCTATTACTGCAGGGATCTCTCCCACTCTTCTATTGTATTCGGACTGGAAATACACTGATCAGCACTCATAGCCATTGACTGCAAGAGCTGATTGCATGGTGGTTTTCTAGCACACACGCCTCACTTGACCAATCAAGTTCTTAGTAACATGCAAGTATAACGCAAACAAAGGCTGATCTAACTTTATTCCCTTCCCTGCCTGGAAGATGGCTAAAAAATTAGGCAGTATGTTTGCAAACTTTAGAACATTCTGTGTCATGCTGCTATTGGTCTGGTGCAGCTCCATAAACTGTGCTGACACTGGAGTTAAATGCACTGAGCTTGTCTGCTACATTTGCATACATTTAGTTGGAACGATACAGCTTCACTTCTAGTGGGTATGAACAAGGGTTGGGTTTCTTCAGAATAAAACTTTGCCTACTTTGCCAAATTTTTTTCCCCTTTGTAAAAAAAAATTGTCTTCTCTTTTTTGAAGGCAGCAGAACAGGCTAAAGCCAGCCCTGCTCTAGTGACAAAGGACCCAGGAACGGTGGCTACAAAGAAAGAGGAAGAAGACCTCGCCAAAGGTATATATCAGTAGTGTTCAACTTGAAAACTTTAGAGGGCCTCAAGTGTGGCACCCGTCGCTAGAGGGCTGCACAGTAGTGGAGCATTATGTGCATTGTGTCAAAATGAATGGATTACAACACATCTCAACTCCCAAAATTTGTGGCAGTAATCTCAACTCCCAAAATCAGTGGCAGTAATAACCCCCAAACATTTGGAATCAGTGGCTAAAATAATAACTCCCAGCATCGTTGTCAGTGGCTGCAATAATAACCCCCAGCCTTGTCAGTGAAGAACACCTAGCATTGGTGTCAGTAAAAGCAATAATAACCATCCACATTGGTTTCAGTAATAATAACCCCCCAACATTAGTGTCAGTGATAACCCCTAGCATTGGTGTCGGTGAACCCAATATTAACCCTCCTCATTGGTGTCCGTGGACGCTATAACCCCCAACATTGGTATCAGTGGACACCATTCACTCCCCTCCACTCATCTCTACTGGTGGGGGGTTGTTGGTTCCTCCACACCCAAAATCTTTTTCTATTAGGTAGACCAGCAGTGGATGAGAGCAGTGGGGCTGTAAGGAGTGACCCATTATCAGCAAAGTAAATATCCACAATAAATGGAGTGTAAGCAACATGTCTGTGTGACAGCTGCAGTGGTGGAATCCCAGCTGCAGTCAGGATGGATTGTCAAACTAAAATCAAAATAAGTGCAGCGCTATGTACCTCTATACACCTTTACAAACCATTTTGTATAATGTTTTTAAAGCAGATGTAAACCTGTACTAAAAAAATCTCACAAAACAAAATGTGGGGAAGGCAATCTTTCCTGAACATTTTTGCTTTAGAAGAAAAAGTTATGTTTTTTGATTTGGTTTTTCAGTGTTCTGTAGTGTGTGTGTGTGTGTGTGTGTGTGTGTGTGTGTGTGTGTGTGTGTGTATGTGTTTTCACGCTAGCTGAATCTGCTTGGATTTGTAAACAGCGAATGTGTCACTTCCAGTGACATCAATGGACCAGTTCTACTCATGTCTCCTATTATTCAAAAAGGCTTGTCGGCATGGTGACCTGCAGTCACAAAGCCAAAAAGCCCACATTGGATTGACAGCGCCACGGCTGCATTAGGAGAACATTATCGCGAAAGTGATAGGGCTGGGAGCCACGCAGGAGAAATGTGCATGGCAGCTTGACAATGCCACCACTCACTTTGGGTGAGTATTGCTGTCCTGGAAAACAGAACCGAAAAAGTAAAAATAAGTGGCATTCAATTTTACATGGTTGATGTGAAGCAACATATTGAAAGTTACGTTATGGGTATTCACACACACATTTCATAATTGCTGTTGGCAAATGTACCTTGATAAAACATTCAAAATTAATTGCAAAATGCAAATTTCCTTTCTGTTTACCATAGTGGGACGTCTGCTTGAAAGTTTCACAGTGGAACTTGATGGGTTTTTTTTTTTTTTTGTTTTTTTTTTTTTTTAACTAAAACCATGCAGAAGAGAAGATGGTTGGTTTACTTATTACTTGCAACAATTGTAATGTATGCGAGACCTAAGTGCTGGTACTGGATAGACAAAACTTGGCGTTGTGTTCATAGCCTGCATACTGCTGAAGTGACCTCTTTGAACTTCCGTGTTTTTGTTTTTTTTTCCAGCCATTGAATTATCGCTAAAAGAACAGAAGCAGCAAAGCACAGTCTCTAGTCTCTATCCAAGTACAAGCTTCCTGACAAATCACAAATCAGAAGGAAGAAAAGTGCGAGCCATCTATGATTTTGAAGCTGTAGAGGACAACGAATTGACATTTAAGGCAGGAGAGATTGTTACTGTGTTGGATGACAGGTAAATGCTCTTTGAGAAATAATTGTAGCTGGGCTGCTATACCATTTATGGCCAGCAAGGGGCACTATATTTAAATGTTGCATTTCTACGTAACCTGTTAAGTCGCTATGCCCTCCCCAGTGAGCCATGGCCAGCGGGGTTTGCAGGTGATCCCTAGAGGTTGGGTTGTAGGCCAATTTGGGTGAAAACATTTATAAAAGCACCAAGCCCTCCAATAACTCATTAAAATCTGAACGACCCAATCAGTGTTGCCAACTAGGGATGGGCAAACAGTTCGGCCCAAGCATAAGTTCGCGCCAAACCTTGCTTGTTCGGATGTTCTGCGAACAGCGGGCGGTTCGGCTTATCGGAATCTGTAAGCCCCTTTTTAACAAGGGGACCCCCAGATCCCGGGAGGCCGGGATCTGGGGGTCCCCTTCTTAAAGAGGAGCTTCCAGATTCCGATAAGCCCCCCCCCGCCAGCAGGCCCACACAACCACCGGGCAAGGGTTGTGGAGAAGAGGCCCCAAAGCACCCTCCCTATGTTGAGGGCATGTGGCCTGGTACGGTTCAGGAGGGGGGGGCCGCTCTTGTCACCCCCCCCCCTTTTTTTTTTTTCTGCAACCTGCCAGGATAAGGGTCTGGTACGGATTTTGGGGGGTACCCCCTACGCCATTTTTTTTTTTTTTTTTTAATTGGCGCAGGGTTCCCCTTAATTTCCATATCAGACCCAAAGGGCCTGTTATGGACTTTAGGGGGACCTCCACGCAATTTTTTTTTTTATTATTTTGGTTCGGGGGTTCCCCTTTAATATTCATACCAGACCCAAAGGGACTGGTAAAACATCCCTTGTAATAGAAAAAGCATGACGGGACCTCTTAAATATGAGATCTGGTCAGAGGCTGCGGACATGATACAGGAGGTGGACAGAGGCTGTGGACATGGTAGTGTCCTCTGTCCACCTTCATTACCTCTCCACCAGTGTGTCCTCCTGTGCCCCTTTTGCCTCTCCACAGGGCAGCACATCAGTGTCCTCCTCTGTGCAGTGCATGGCTTTACTCCCATCCTCCTCCTGCCCCCTTTTTGCTATTTCAACACACACACACACACACACACACACACACACACACACACACACACTCAGTGAGTGTCATTCTCCCAGTCCTCACCCCTCCTCAGCTCCTCCTATGACTGCTGTGGCGAGTGCACTAGGCATTGCCAAGGAGTAGACTAGCTTCTATTCAAAAATGGCACCAGGAGGCGCCATTGTGTTACTGCGCATACGCTGCCCGGCCGAGCGTGTACTAGCTTTCCCTAGCATGGACGGCTTCTGGACAGCACATGCGCAGTTGCATGGTCGGCTCACAGCCATCTTTTTTATGGGCAGTGGTGCCCCTAATGCATATTTACGGGCGGCCTGTAAATTAACGGGTTGGCAACACTGCTCCCATTTAACTTGTAGTGAGCAACATTGCACTGAGACTAGGTCAGGAATTGTAGAAATGTTTATACACACGTGGTTGTGACATACTAATAGTCATCAGTGTGCTATGTGACTTCCCGCTGCATGACTGTGTTTTTCTAATTCATAGACTGGATTATATCAGACGGGCGGTCTGTTCCAGGAAGGGCTTACTGTTGGCTGGCTACTGTGCAGCACTGTGGGATGTTGTACTGACATTCTGTGTGTGTGTTGTGGAATGAGTTTTCATACACTGATTTTACCTTTGTAGACTCAAAACGCCAGACTTGTACTGAGACCCTTTGCTGAAACCTTTTCTACCTGATCCGTGTGTGTGTGTGTGTGTGTGTGTGTGTGTGTGTGTGTGTGTGTGTTTTAAACCACTATCCTGAAATAAAAAGAGCTTCCTGTACAGTTATCAAGTGGAAGGGCTTTTCTTTTACAAAGGTTTTTGTTAACAGGATAGTCATACAGTGCTAAGTTGATTGGCTTTTCATGCGATGTATAAAATGTAATTCCCTATTAAGTTTCCCACCTTATGTAGAGAGATGCTCAGTAATATGTAGGAGAGGAGGCCTCTGACCCATCACTGAGCATTGAATAGGACAGGCACAGCCATTTCATTGCGTATCGCTCCCCCCCCCCCCCCCCCCGTTCTTGTTGGCTGGTGTTTTGTACTTTCTTAATAGGAATGAGAATGCAGAATGTACATTGAAGCTTACTGGGATAATAGTCAAGTCATTTTAGTTTAGAGCTAGGGGCATTACCTGCAGTAATCTTGGGGTCCTCAACACTGAGTGTCTCCAACAGTATTCTCCAAAAAATGTCGTTTTCTACATTGTCCTGTTCCCATTATCAAATACAATGCCAGCTGCTGGGTTTCACAGCCTCCATCACTATTTGACATCAGATTATCTAGAACTAGTGACGATCAGCCTGGTTATAAAATCTCCATGTAGTCTCCTTTTTGGAATTTACCAAATCTTTGCATAAATATGGCCTACCTAAACAATTCATTCAACTTACACTATATTACTAAAAGTATTTACACACACATGAACTTTAATGGCATCCCAGTCTTAGTCTGTAGGGTTCAATATTGAGTTGGCCCACCCTTTGCAGCTATAACAGCTTCAACTCCTTCTGGGAAGGCTGTCCCCAAGGTTTAGGAGTGTGTCTTTGGGAATATTTGACTATTTTTCCAGAAGAGCATTTGTGAGGTCAGGCACTGATATTAGATGAGAGGGTCTGGCTCGCAGTCTCTTCTCTGAGACTTTCTGAGGTGTTATATTGGGTTCAGGTCAGGACTCTGTGCAGGCCAGTCAAGTTCCTCCACCCCAAACTCTCTCATCCATGTCTTTATGGACCTTGATTTGTGCACTGGTCCAACTAATTTAGTGGAGGGGGAATTATGGTGAGGGGTTGTTTTTCAGAGGTTGGGCTTTGCTCCTTAGTTCCAGGGAAGGGAACTCTTAAAGGCATCAGCATACCAAGACATTTTGGACAATTTCATGCTCCCAACTTTGTGGGAACAGTTTGGGGATGGCCCCTTCCTGTTCCAACATGACTGTACACAAAGCAAGGTCCATAAAGACTGGGATGAGTGAGTTTGGGGTTGAGGAACTTGACTGGCCTGCACAGAGTTCTGCACCTCAACTCGATAGAACACCTTTTGGGATGAATTAGAGCGGAGACTGCGAGCCGAGCCAGGCCTGACCTCACAAATGCTCTTCTGGAAGAATGGTCAAACATTCCCATGGACACACTCCTAAACCTTGTGGACAGTCTTTCCAGAAGAGTTGAAGCTGTTATAGCTGCAAAGGATTGGACCAACTCATTAACTCAATATTGAACCCTACAAACTAAGGCTGGGATGCCATTAAAGTTCATGTACGTGTAAAGTCTGGCGTCCCAATACTTTTGACAATATAGTGTATATACAATCATTCAAGATTGTACTAAATGCTTGTTGGTCGATCTAAAGAAGTTTATATAGTGTGTGTGTGTGTGTGTGTGTGTGTGTGTGTGTGTGTGTGCGGGGCAAGCTGTAGACCTGTATCAGTAAATTGACAAGCTGTGTTTTTATTGGTCCATAATGCTGCCATCAGTACGTAGAATGTTACTGTGTGTGTATGTCAAGGAGCGCCTTGATTGCTTACCTTTGATCATTAATAAAATCTTCAACCAAATCTTTGTGTGTGATTTGTCACTCAAGGTGTGTGTGTGTGTGTGTGTGTGTATGTGTGTGTGTGTGTGTGTATGTATATATATATACACACACACCTTGAGTGACAAATCACACACAAAGATTTTGCTATTGAGCAACACACACACACACACACACACACACACACACACACACACACACACACACACACACACACACACACACACACACACACACACACATATATAAAATTAGTGTGTTGCTCAATAGAGTAAAAAATAGCCTATTGGTGGTAGCTTCCAATATGACATTTATTTATTCAAACGGCTCAATTTCATTTCAGTGACCCCAACTGGTGGAAGGGGGAGACTAACGATGCGATTGGATTATTTCCCTCCAACTTTGTCACAGCGGACCTCACAGCAGAACCGGAGATGAGTAAGTAATATCTGTTATTCCAAATCTCTATGTGCTGGCAGTAAAATATCTGTTCTTATCAGGGGTGGATTGTATTCTGCACTGTCGCCTCCCTGACTTCTTCTCCATTAAATCAAGTTCTTGTTTGTAAAGGTCCTTGTCATTCTAAAAGATATATACAATTTTTTTAAATTTTTTTTTGCCCTTTTTGTTTGTCCTGCTTATGTAATTTGTTTGCAGTACTAGTACTAATCACTCTTATTATTCAGGAGCTTTTTCTCTTTTTTCTTTTTAAAAATAATTATTGAATTATTCTAGTGAAGACCGAGAAGAAAACTGTTCAGTTCAGTGATGAAGTACAAGTGGAGACTATAGAACCAGAGCCTGAGCCTGTCTATATAGATGAGGTATGTGTCTCCTTTTGTATTACGTGGTGTTTCTTCTGTCTAAGGAAATATGGAGGTTGCCACTGCTGCTGTCCTTCTTCTAAAAATATTACATTCCTGCCTGTCATGCTGATACAGTGGTTTCAATACCTTGAGTCACTGGTGCAAAACAAGAATCTGGATTTAAAGTTTGTCTTCTCTCTAATTTTCCTAATTTGGGTAAGTGTTATAAGTCAGTTACTCAAAGTATCAAAGCTTTTAGATCAGTATTCTAGTCAAGCAACTAGCATTTTCAGGAGCAGTCTAGATATTCCATTTGGTACAGATTTCTTTAAAGCAGAGAAATGCAAAGATACCTACCCTTCTAGAGGAGCAGATTTCTGAAAGTATCCAATAAAGCCAAATGGAGGCAAGTGACTAGTCAGCAGGGTTTGTGATCTCCTTGCAGCTGATCTCTTCCCCATTACCGATGTACTATGTCCCGTTCTGCACTGTCTGTGTGGAGGCGACCATTTTGATAGAGGCAAGGCTTTGCTTCCTCATGTCAGAGCCTCCAGCAAGGTGAGCAGCACAGTAGTGAAATCACCAAATTTACTCCAGATTTCCCAAGACTGTCAGTCGGAGGCAGCAGTGCCTTAAAGTGTAAGTTTGCCTTTACAGAAAATGATAGGTGAAATTACACTGGACCCCCTCCCTGGTCCCACTATACAGGAGTCTTGTGATCTCCTGCTGTGAGACCCGGGTTGCTGCTTCACCGGTCTGGGGATTTGAAATCCCAGCAGCTTAATCTCTTATCTGTACCTCCTCTGTGTGTATGGATAGGAGGCATCCTAATTGGTTGGCGCCGTAACATGGACGGCTCTGACCAATCAGAACCCGCCTAGCCTGTCCTGTCAGCGCTGGAGAAACGGAGAGGAAGACAGGAGGATTTCAAATCCTTGGACTGGTAAAGCGAATCGGGTGATCGCGGGACTCCTGTATAGCGGGATGGGGAGGGGGTCCAGTGTAAGTTCACTTTAAAGATTTTCTGTAAAGGTGAATTTACCCTTTTAAATGAACACTGCAGCAATATAGATAGTAGACTATATAGGGATAGGAGTACCAGGAAGTGTACAAAAAGGTGCACTGTTATTTTTCAGAAGGATATCCAGGTTCTGCATTGTAAGACAATCAAGTGTGTGTGTATTGCAGTGTGCATACAATCTTGGATGTTTCAGGCATTGGGTGCTAGAGGGGAGGGGCAACTTCTAGGGTATACTAGAAGGAAAGGAATTCCTTATCAACTTGATGAAGCTCTTCCCTAATCCAGTGGGTAGGCATAGTGATCTCATCCTGGATATACAGTAAGGCAGGGATTCCTCACACGAGTGGCTGTCGGGAAAACTTTCACTTACAGAAGGCAAATGTTCACATTTTCAAGCTGTCAGCATAACCAGTGGCTTCTGCGCTTTAAATCACAAATCTGAAACAAGCGTGTAGATCAGGAGATCTCACTTTATTCTGACTTTACTAACTGCTTGCTTGTTCCAGGTAAGTGACTAAGTAGCAAACCCAGGTACCTAGCAGTTTCAGGAAGATCAATGATGATTTTATTCAGCATGCACTTTCATGAAGGGACCCTGTCACTTTCATGAAGAAACCCAAACGAATGTACCCTGCAGAAAAAAACAACAACTTGCCTTTCCCATGGGGGGTGTGTTGAGTATTCACTGTCTTGCAGAGCCTTTGGTGCTGCTATCAGACACTTCCAGAAATATTGGATGGCTTGTTCCCTGCTGACCGCTAGGGTTCCTTCTGTCCACTTCTATGTCACTATGTTCTTCTGCAGTGACTTGAGATATCCTATTTCAGATGTCAAAAGATGCTTTGAACAAAGATGGGAAAAAAATTTTTGGGTAGTTACTTTTGCTCTGTGTTATACCCTTCTAATAAAAAAAAACCTGATTGTGGGAAAATAAAAAAATAGTTGGGTAAAATTTGCAGTTCTTGTTTATCCAAGCTCTTTATCTAAAATGTTTGAGTAGAGTTCTCTTTTAAGTACTTTTTGTCTTTTTTTTTTTTTTTTTTTTTTTTTTTGCTGTTTCTGCATATGGTCTCTGCCTGTGTGCGGAATTTATGAATGAGTTTTACTCCCATAGGATAAAATGGATCATTTACTGCAGATGCTACAGAGCATAGATCCAGCTGATGGTTTGCCAGACCCAGCAGATTTCGTACATCTGGAAGGTGAGTTTAGGTTCAACCCCCCCCCCCCCCAAAAAAAAAATACCCCAAACAACTGTTCCCACTTGTTGGGGTTCCCTATCCCCCTATCCTTAGACATCTTGGTGGATATGTGTTTGCCTGTTCAATAGGATCTTATTTTACTGTTTAAGTTAACTTTCTGTGTGTTTTGTCCACCAGCTGCTTGCCACCAGATGGGACCATTGATTGATGAAAAACTTGAAGATATTGACAGGTGGGTGTTTATTCATGATCACTATCGGGTACCTCTTCACATTACTGTTCCTGGTCTCTCCCTCTTAAGTGAGGCTCTATCTCTGACCTTTTCCCATAGTGCTTAACCTTCATTAGACGTCACCAATGTTTCTGCACCCACTCATCAAGAGCAGATCCATTGCCAGCTACTTTGCCTGAACATTTAAAGAAGGGCAAATATCCTGTGGCCTTGTGAACTCTTTGGTTGTATGCTCAAACCACATTGCCTACATATTGCTGCCATCAATCATGATAGTCTTGCTTCAGCATGCTCACACGCTCCATTTCCTTGGGGATGATATGGTGGTATGCGACTTATGAATACCACTCAAATGGCACAAAGTGGGTGAAAAAAATAGCAATTCAAAATTAGGACTTTAGAGCAGAGTTACAGTGGTGTGTGTGTGTGTGGGTTGTTTTTTTTTTTCTTTGTTTTTTTTTTTTTTAACGTTTATTAAAAGTCAGCAGCTACAAAAAGTGTGAGGATGCGCGAGTTGTGCTGCGCTTCTCAGTGGCTGGGAAATCTTCTGGGACCTGCGACGTGTCCCAAAAGATTGCAGGGAGGGGGAGAGGAGGAGACGGCGGCGAGAGCGGAAGTGGGAGCTGGGTACCTGTCCAAACTAGGTACCTACTCCCCGCCCCCCCCCCCCCAAAAAAAAAAAAAAAAGACAAGCCATATGTGGCATGTAAGGGGGCGAGGCGAATGCTTAAAGCGGAAGTTCCACTTTTGGGTGGAACTCTGCTTTAATTGGACCGAATCTGTTTTGGACAGTCCTATAAAGCTGTACTGTCCAAAAGATCTTGGATATGGTGATAGCTATTTGTTCTGCACAAAATGCATTGATATAACACTCCTATATTAAAGTTACCCCAACATTCCCTACAACCCCTGGCAAAAAGTATGGAATCGCCACTCTTGGAAAATATTAATTTAATTGTGTAGAAAAAAAACTAATCAGACATGCCTCAAAGCAGAGGAAAAAAATATGGAATCACCATGTACTTTTCAGTTCTAAAACAAACATCTACATCAGATTCCATCTGCTAATTAGTCTGCAGTTAAAAAGAGTGCTTGCACATCTTGGTGAGCTGTTGCACCAACCTGATTGACATGAATCATGGCTCCAACACGAGAGATATAATTTGAAACAAAGGAGAGGATTATAAAACTTCTTTAAAGCGGGGGTTCACCCACACCGCCAAAAAAAAAAAAATATTAAAAGCCAGCAGCTACAAATACTGCAGCTGCTGACTTTTAATACATTGCCACTTACCTGTCCCAGGGTCCAGCGATGTCGGCAGGGGACGCCGAGAACCCGCTCAGTTCTCGGCAGCTGCCGCCACCATCCTAGGTGAGGGAATCAAGAAGTGAAGCGTTGCAGCTTCACTTCCCGATTCCCTACTGCGCATGCGTGAGTCGCGCTGCGCGTCCCTAGTGGTCCCAGCTCTCTCCTGGGAGCTGTATGTTCCCAGCAGACAGCGCGGTTGGGACGGGAAGAGGCATAGACTCCCATGGAAGTCTATGCCGGAAGTGGGTGCAAATATCTGTCTTAGACAGGTATCTGCACCCCCCTCCCCCCTGAAAGGTACCAAATGTGACACCGGAGGGGGGGAGGGTTCCGAAAAGCGGAAGTTCCATTTTTGTGTGGAACTCGGCTTTAAGAAGGTAAATCATCACGGAAAGTTGCAAAAGATGTTGGTGGTTTCCAGTCAGCTGTGTCTAAATCTGGACCAAGTACAAATCAAATCGTAAGGTTGTTAAAGGGAAGCGTACTGGTAGACCAAGGAAGACCTCAAAGTGTTGAGAAAGCAATATGCCTTAAAAACAGAATTTGCAAACAAAACCAACGAGGAACAAATGGTCAGAAACATGTCTGTGACCGAACTGTAAGACATTGCCTAAAGGAAATGGGATTTACATCTACAGAAAAGCCAAACGAAAACCGTCATTAACAGAAAAAAATAAAGCTACAGTGGGCTAAAGAAAAGCAATTATGGACTGTGGATGACTGGATGAAAGGTATATCCAGAGATTAATCACCAATCTGCATTGGGCAGGGTGATGATGCGGGAACTTTTGTCTGGTTCCGTTTCAATGAAATGTACGAAGATGAAAATTTCCACAATCATTGATATGGGGTTGCATGTCAGGTAGATGACAGGAGATGACGGTCATTAAGTCTAGGTTCACATCTATGCGGCTGCGTTAGATGCGTTTTTCAGGCACATTTTGCATTTTTAAACTCGTTTTTTGCATGCAGTTTTCATGCACTTTGCGTTTTTTTTTTTTCTCTTTAACCGCTTGCTGACCTTCTCACGCTGATATACGTTGGCAGAATGGCACGGCTGGGCAAAACAAGGTATGGGTACGTTGTTCCCTTTTTAAGAGCCGCTGGAGGCACACATGATCGCGGGCACGAGAGCCAGCGCAGGGATGTGTATGTGTGTAAACCCACAAATCCCTGTTCTGTCAGGGGAGAGGAGACCTATAGTTTGTTCCTACTAAGTAGAAACTAGGATATGTCTCCTCCCCTAGTCAGTCCTATTCCCATACAGTTAGAACACATCCAGGGAACACACATTTAACCCATTCCCTACCAGTGCATTTACACAGTAATCTGCATTTTTATAGCGCTGATTGCTGTATAGATGTCAATGGTCCCAAAAATGCGTCAAGTGTCCGATACAGTGTTGCAGTACCGCTAAAAATCGCAGATCACCGCCATTACTAGTAAGAAAAATAATCGAAATGCCATAAATCTTTCCCATAGTTTGTAGACGCTATAACTTTTGTGCAAACCAATCAATATACACTTATTGTGATATAATATTTTTATTTTTATTTTTTTACCAAAAATATGTAGAAGAATATATATTGGTCTAAACTGATGAAGACATTTTTGTTTTTAAACATTTTGGGGGATATTTGTTCCAGCAAAAAGTCAAAAATATTTTTTACATTTTTTTTTCAAAATTGTCACTCTTTTGTTTTATAGTGCAAATAAAAAAAAAATACAACAGAGGTGATCAAATACCACCAAAAGAAAGCTTATTAGGAAGGCAAAAAAAGATGCAAATTTCATTTGGGTACAGCATTGCCTGACCGTGCAATTGTCAGTTAAAGCGAGGCAGTGCCAAATTGTAAAAAGTGCTCTGGTCAGGAAGGGGGTAAAATCTTGTGAGGCTGAAGTGGTTAAATACACCGTATATAGCTGGTTGCTAAGGAGGGGCTCTGGCTGTTTGACTAGCCAAGCCCTAATGATGTCACTCCCTCGCATGCGCATGGGAGTCATAGTATACGGCACAGGCCTCTGAAGGAATTGCACTGTGTGCCGTTCCGTCAGAGTGCATGTGCCAGTGACGTCACTGACTGCTGATCCATGGAATATTTCCTAAATATTCCCCCCCCCCCCCCCCCCAACCAAAGTGTTTTTTTTTTTTTTTTTACTGAATAGATTGTTTTTACAAGGTTATCATTTGCAGTTAGTTTAACTTTCCAAGCATAGGTTAGGATTGCATTGGACTAGAGCTCTAAAGTGGATAGTTCACGTTTCTCAACTGTGTAAAGAAAATAAGATGCAAAGAGGTTACCAACCCATTGATCCATTGCTGCTTTCAACCGATGAAGTATTTAAAGCATATCTATACCCAAAAACAAAAAATATATTATATTACAGCTTACCAGGCCATAGACGTGTTTGGCTGCATTAGTTTTTATCTAATATTTTCACCTGGTCATCCTGCGAATAACGCGCTTCTTGTCTGTGGGTCGCCTGGCTACCCATACTGCTCCACTGTATCTATGGAGGGAGCTGTGATTGGCTGGACTTCCAACATGTCTGCCTTTGTTCCTTTCCATTACGTTAGGGCAGATGGGATTGGTAGTTTATAGACGATAAACTTGTTTTTTTGTGTTCTGTTAAAAACAGTGACTAGGACGTTATATTTCTGGCAAGATCATCAGGTAGTTTTTGTAATTGCTGAAAATGTTTTTCACTTGATAAAAGAACAAATTCAGCCACCGGATCTAATGTCTAGTAAGCTGTAGTATGTTACATTTTTGGTTTTGGGTGTAGATATCCCTTTAATACTGCTCCTAGCAAATACAGTGTCCAGTTTCCAGTCTTTTGCTACCAACACCATCTCCCCACCTTTGGACAGTGTGTGCGTGTCTGACTTTCCCTCACTTCCTGCGTGGTCTGACACCTATCAGCCATACGGGAGAAATCTCCTAAATGGGGACACAATAAAAAGCTGCTATCCTAAGCGAAGAGTTTGGGCTGGAGTCAGGCTTCAAAAAATTTGTGAATTTAAAACTAGTTATTTTTTTTTTTTTTTTTTTTTAAATGTGAAACTAATTTGTTAATTGTATCCTGTTTTCCAGGAAGCACTCTGAACTATCAGAACTGAATGTGAAAGTCATGGAAGCACTTTCTTTATACACAAAATTAATGAATGAAGATCCCATGTATTCAATGTATGCCAAGATGCAGAATCAGCAGTACTACATGCCGCCAGCAGGGGCTGCTCCACAGCAGGTATGCCATTCCTGTGTTTCCTGCATTGTCCTATAGGAGGGGAAATCCTACTTTTGTGTTGATAAAGCTTATCATTCAGGAAGGTAATGCTCAGCATCTTTGCAGGCTTTTTTTGGTTTATTTTCTGCTTCTCATTTTTGTCTCCCATTTTAGGCATATCAAGGACAACATCCGAATGCCACCTATCTTGTCACCGGAAATACACAGATGGGCCACGTTCAGACCTACTCTATTCCTACAGAACAACTTCCGTCTCTAAGTCAAACGGCGGCTCCACATCCTGCAGGCTCTGAGCTGGCCAGCCAGTCTCCGCAAACTTCCTATAAGTAATGTGAATAGTTTTTTGTACTTTAAGTGCAATGTAAAGAATAACTTTGTGTTTGTTCCTTTTTTTAAGTATTTTTGTAGCTGTGACTCATTTTTTGACAGAAGATTTGGCTGCTCGATGACAGGCTATTTTTTGCGATTTGGCACTGCGACACTTTACATGACAATTGTGCGGTCGTGCGACGCTGTACCCAAACAAAATTGAAGTCTTTTTTTTTTCCCCACAAATGGAGCTTTCGTTTGGTGGTATTTGATCATCTGTGCGTTTTTGTTTTTTTTTTTGGGGTTTTTTTTTTTTTTTTTTTTTTTTTTTTGGGGTTTTTTTTTTTTTTTGGGGTTTTTTTGCGCTATAAACAAAAAGAGCGACAATTCTGAAAAAACACAATGTTTTGTACTTTTTGCTATAATAAATATCCCCATTTTTTTTAAAAAAGCTAATTTTTTTCCTCAGTTTAGGCCAATATGTGTTCTACATATTTTTGGTAATAAAAATCGCAATAGGCGTATATTGATTAGTTTGCGCAAAAGTTATAGCATCTGCCAAATAGAGGAAAGATTTATGGCATTTTTATAAATTTTTAAAAAAAAAATTTTTAAATTTTATTTATTTTATTTTTTTACTAGTAATGGCGGTGATCAGCGTTTTTTTTTTTTTTCTTTTTCTTTTCTTTTCTTTTTCTTTTTTCTTTTTTTTCGGGACTGCGACATTCTGGCTGACAGATCGGACACTTTTGACACATTTTTGGGACCCTTGGCATTTATAAAGTGATCTGTGTTCTAAAAATGCACTGATTACTGTGTAAATGTCACTGGCAAGGAAGAAGGGGTTAACACTTGGGGGTGATCAAGGGGTTAACTGTGTTCCTAGGGAGTGATTCTAACTGGGGGGGGGGGGGGGGACTGACTGGGTGAGGAGACCATTCGTTGTTCATACTTAGTATGAACAACAGATCGCTCTCCTCACCCCTGACAGCACGGAGATCTGTCTGTCGTGACAGGTTCTCTTAATGAGACATCAGGGGTCCAAACCCCTGACAGGTGAGACTCCTGTTGTCTCACCCGCCCTCCAGTGGGGCACAGATCGCACTCCATTTGTTTCTTCCTTAGCCATACTGGCTGGGAAAAGAGACACCTGGTCGCTCCCAGGTCATTGGTTGGAAGGGGAGATCGGTGAACGGACATTTCTCCCCTCTACCCGGCGGCATCCTCCATGCTGGTCCCAGGTCTAACCATGGGTGCGTTGAGTAGGGGTGGGGGGGACCTGGGGTTGCTGGGGACTGGCAGTTACTGGGTGTGTGGAAGTGATCCCCCAAAGCTGTTGCTGTAGTATTTACAGTAGTGGCAGTTAAAGGGTTTAAAGGACCAGTCCTCCTTAGCCAATATCCAATGAACAGTACAGTTTCTGTAAAGCTTAAAAGGATAGTTCACCTTTTACAAAAAACTGCCTGCGCAGGAAAGGGATGTTTGCAGATTAAAACAAATTGTGCAGCTCAGATTATTAATAATACCCTTGGTGTAGGCCACTTATATATCTTATGAGTGAGCTCTTTCTCTGATTCAAACCCCCTCACATACTCACTCTCCCCTGATGCAGTAGCTCTGCGCTCAGCATTAGAGAACTCACTCCTGTGATGATGGAGATGGAGGTGAGTAGTGACGACTAGGCCTCACTTAGCAATGTCCTGAGAGTATTCCAGTCAGGCTTCATAAGGTATGTAAATGGCCTACACCTATAGCAAGGGCTTTATTCTACTTTAGCCAGAGCTGCACAGTTTGTTTTTATCTACAGATGCCCCTTATCTGCATAGTCAGTTTTGTGGTAAAGGTGAACCATCCCTTTAAGTTGGATCCTCAGTGCAGCTCTGAGGAAGTCATTGCTGGACCCATCACACACATTGGATTACCTGGACCTGACACTAGGCCACAGCCCATTCCAGGTTCTTGCTGCCTTGGTAAAAAAAAAAATGAATGAACAGTGGCGCTAAACTGAGATTTAGGTACAATTTGTATGACACCTGGATGCACTAATACACCTTAAAAATGTATACAGAATATATGGGAATTAAAAACCTTACACAGTAGATCATGTAGTTCATATTAGTCCGTGATGTAATTCTGTCAGCACCTGGAGGCAGCACCCTTAGAGTGAAGCAGTGGACTCTGGGTAAAGCAGGAACAGAGGGGCGCCAGACTAAGTGCAGTATTAAAATCAGATTTATTGGTAAAACCAAAAAGCAACTCACAAGATTGAAGAATCATATGGGCATGAATAATGGAATCGCCAGTCCTGGAGTCTGTGCAACAGCATCAGAATGGCCTGTGGCCTCCATGAGCACGGATGGTGTATGCAGGGGATCCAAGAATCAGAAAGCAGCTGATGGGGCCGGACATGACGTCACAGGAAGAAGATGATTGGTGGTCAGACGGTCTGAAGAAGAAGCATTAGCTTCTAAATGCATTACTGCCCCCTTCACGTCTGAACGACAATCATCTTCTTCCTGTGACGTCACGTCCAGCCCGGCACCATCCTGTGGTTCACGCTGGTCACAGCTGTGATCAGCTGCTTTCTGCTTCCTGATTCTTAGATCCCCTGCATACACCATCCGTGCTTGTGGCGGCCACGGGCCATTCTGACGCTGTTCCAAATACTGGTGTTACTAGGACTGGCGATTCCATTATACATGCCTATTTGATTCTTCAATCTTGTAATTTGTTTTTACCAATAAATCTGTGATTTTAGTACTGCACTTAGTCTAAGGCCCCTCTGTTCCTGCTCTTCCTGCCTTGGGACAAACTTCTGTCCCTTGGTTCTCATGCTTGGGACCTCTGGGCCTCCTGTAGGTTCCTGCAAGGGTCTCCCTGCCTCTCATTCCACCATTGTTATGTGAATCAGATAAGTTCTCATTGGAGCCTATGGTCTGAGGAATTGGGTTCCTCCCTTCCCTGTTAAGGCGCAGTCTACAAGACCTGTTGGTGCTTCATTGGCTTTCAGCATCAGGCATCTGTTTCTAAGATTGTTGTTTTCGCTTTGCTGTGCACCCCTCATCTGGATTGATTTTGGATGTCCCAGTCATAATGATTGAATAGCTTGTGTCCTGCACTGTGCCACTACATAAATCTTATTATTTCTAACAGGACGTTAAGGACCATTGGGGACTTTTGAGAAGGGGGGGTAGGATCAAGCTGGGCTTTTACAGAAAGTCAATATTTGCACATAATTTCTGCTGCTTATATTTCTGAACTTATTGATGTCTTTGACACGTGAGTTTCATTAAATATGGCTTCTGCTAATTTTGCATAATGTGCTCAGGTTTGTGATGGGTTCCTTTTTATAATATGTCCAATTCTGCTCTCTATGTCTTATGATCTGTTTTTTTGTTTTTTTTTCAGTGGAATAATGTTGTTTACTTAATTTACTGACCAATTATCTTCTCTCCTTGCTTTATAGAGCCACAATGGTCGGTTCCAGTACAGCAAACACATACATCAACCCAGCTGCTGGTTATAGCGCCAACTCTGCCCCTGTTGCTGGAGATCTCACTATTTATCAGACTGGTACCAGTATGTCCCAGGTCCCAAATTACACACTACCCCCTGCAGCGCTATCTCCCCCCACAGCCAGCCAAGATCAACAACAGACTTACCAACAGAAAGCTCTTCTATAGGTCCTAGCTTCCTGGACTTTATATATTAGCCCTAGCACCTATATAATACCTGTAAGTAATGTGACCTCATTCTTTGTTAAAGTGCACCTGTCACTTTGTAGCAGATATAATGCTCTTAAGAAAAAGTCAGGCGAAGACCAGATACTACTTAGTACTGTAAAGGTTTTAGTGTATTTTTAAAGGAAAAGTTCTGACTCTACTTTGTTTTAAGGCTTTTTTTTTTTTTTTTTTTTTTTTTGTTTCTTCTCAGTTCTACCTGTTACACATCTGCTATGCATAATAATTTATTGTATCCTTTGCCCAGATCTGCTACCTGTGTTGGAAAGGATTTTTATAAACTGTATTTGCGAATCTGCCTTCTTCAGGAGATAATACGAGTGGATGAGAGGTTCTGCAATATGGATGAGTGTGTGAAATATAGTCATTTTTATTTTGGAAGTAGAATGACATGTCCCATCATCCCTCTGTGCTCTCAGTGCTGTGCTTCGATGCATAATGATGAGTGTAACAGTCCAGTTTTACAAGTTAGACAGAATTTTCACAGCCTGCTCTAAAGGATAAGGCCTGGTTCACACCTATGCATCTTTTTTTTTTTTTTTTAAGTGCATTTTCAGTTTTGCAGACACACACTACAGTCCATTTAACATGGTTTCCTATGGATGTAGTTCACATCTGTGCATTTTATGGAAAGGGCCAGAGTTGTTTTTTTTCTGGATTTGGTTCCATGGACTTTAATGGCTTAAAGATGTGTATTGAAAAACCGCAATATGCACCTGGAATATGCAACCTGCACAAGTGTAAATCAGCCGTTGTTCACATTTAAGAGTGTTACACCCATATTTAGGGTGTAATGTGCTTCTATGCACCTGCTGTCATGATTTGAAAATGGCACAACCGCGCTGGGCTCCGGCCCACAAGGCTGCGTCATTCATTCACTTTCCTGTGAATTGGCTACAAGCACTGACAGCCATTGCGGCTTATGGATTGTAGTTCTCAATGAACTGGTGAGCACTCTCGTAGTTCATTGATTCTTTCTGCCATTGAGTAATTGCCTGCCTGTACGGCAGGATCCAGACCTTGATTTACTGATTGCAGGTGCAAAGCTTTACAGGATGCAATGTAAAAAAAAAAAAAATTTAAATGTGCATTTTTATTTTTTTTTACTTGCAAAAAGATCTCTTCCTCCTTCTTTTTTTTTTTTTTTTTTTTCTTTTTCAAAAGGTGAACTTAACCTTTTTAAGTTTAACCTTGATCAAAATTTTTGTTAAGGTAGCAGACAAGCTTTATATGTTGCCTCATTGATGACTTAATCTGTTAAGCACAGGAAGGTGAAGTCTTCCAGTGTGTAATGTCATCAGGCTGGTTCACACTGGTGTGACGTGCACTACGGCTTTGTAGAGCACACGTCATACCCCATTAAGTGCCATGAATCCGTTTTATGATAGGAGCGACTTGATTAACTGACTTAGAAAAAGGATCCTGCACTACTTTTGGTGCGACTTCGGCACGACTCTCATTAATGTCTGTTAAAGAAGTCGTATGCTAGTCGCGCTGGGATGTCGATTTCAAAGTCACGGCAGTGGGAACCAGGCCTAAGTAAAAACATTTTAAGGTTGCTATTCCGATAACAGAAATTTTTACTGCTAGCTTCTTATTTTTTTTTTTTTTTTTTTTTTTTTTTTTTTTTTTTTACAAAAAAAAAAAAAAAAAAAAGTTTAGTGATGTATTCTATATATGTTTTTTTTTTACCTAAAAGGTGATGGCTCCATTAGCTGAAAGTACTAGCTATCCATCTCCTTTTGCGACATTATGTCTGCTATAAAGTTACAGGTCCATTTTAAACATTGCCTTTTTTTTTTTTATTTCCTTAGTCCATTAGGTAACCATACGTTGAACAAGACTTAGATTGCACTGACCTTAATTCACTTTAAATTTTGTATCATACACTACAAAAGTACAAGATGTATTGGATAAAGCTGACTGAATGATGCTTATGCTTTCTGTAACCATTGTCGCACACACGTGGTGGGCAGGTAGCGATGTGTCGTGAATCTTTTCACCAGTGACCATAAAAGTTAATTTGATGGTGACATTGTACTTTCGGTTAAACTATATTTTTGTAAAGATAACCTCTAGTACTTTACTAATTCTAGAATTCACTTTTTTGGAGAATCTGAAGGAGAATGTCAAAGTTGGTTCCCTATCAGAAAATGTAGAATACATGTAATGATGTTCGTCATCCATTGAGGGATTTCTGAGAATTCTTAGACTGTTAATTATATTGCTGCCTACAGGTGAAATGGGCAATGGCAACAAAAAAAAAAAGCTCGGGATAACCCCTCCAACAACCATCATGCCTCAGTTTTTGCTAGTGTCGTCATGAGAGTGGATGTGTTTCTTTCTGGTCTGCTGTGTTTTCTCTTTCATTTTGGAAGAATGTTCAACTTTTAACAGCTTCTAGGTTGATTTATGCTAGATATATGAAATTCTGGAAGTTACTCCAGTCGGCTTACAGCCCTGGTAGATTTAATGCCAGATATATAAAACCCTGGAAATCCCTCCACAACCAACATCCTCTGGTAGATTCATGCCAGATATGTGAAATCCTGGAGATTTTAGTGCACGGTTTTTATTATGGGTGTTCTCTCTGCACTAGCTCTGCATTCTTGGAAGCTTCTCCAGTCATCTACAACTGCTGATGATTTCAGGCCAGACACGAAAATCCTGGAAACCTTTCTGGTCAGCCAAGGAATCCGTTAAGGTCAGGCTAGTATGTATGGGGGTTCCGGCCAGTATGTATGGGGGTTCCGGCCAGTATACATGGGGATTCCGTGACGGGTTGTCGGGGCCAGAGATGCAGCAGTTCATCTGACCTCATGTCTGAAGACTCCATTTTCTGTTTCAGCTACCGCAGGACTCTGCTATTCAGGTCCAGAAATGAGGCAGTTTTCACGTTCCTTTTTCTGTAGCTCACCGTTATGAGTGTCTAGCCGGCCTTAATGGGTTAAGTTTTTCTCAGGTTAGTACTGAGGGTGTTTAGATCTACTACAGAAGCCAGTGTAGCTAATGTGGTTTTTTTATTTTTTATTTTTTTTTTAAATTTAAATAGCTGTTTTATACTTAACTTGTACCTCCTGTATTGCAGGTTAACCACATGGGGGAGCCCTTCTCTTTGTTTGCTATCGATCATACTGATAAAGTTACCGTTTTTAATCTTGCTGTCCATTAGTCACTGAAGAAGCAGCTTTAATTTAAAGGGATTTTTTTTTTTTAATCCTAGTCAGTACTCTTGTTTGGCACCCTGGTTTGGATGCTGTAATGCGGTCGTATCAGAAATATTTGTTCTACATTGTCTTTAAAGCCCAAATCCCAAGTAAAAAAAAAAAAAAAAAACATTTCCACATGCATTGGGGCTGTGCCTGCACTACATGGGGCAACTGCTCGTTTTTGCCTAGGGGTGAGAGTTTTTACTCGCCCATTCCTTTATTCCACTGGAAAACTGTGCACCCCCCCATGGTCCAGCGGTGAACTGTTCCTGGTCTTTGGCGCCTGCTCTTTACTTGATGTCAGAAACCGTCCACAACTCAAGACTGCTGGAGTGTGGGGGTGCAGAACTGGTTTTGTGTTGGGTGGATTGGAGGCTTAGGTAAGTAAATCTCCTTTCTCATTGCCCCTAGACAAAAAAGAGCAGTTAAAGTATATGTAAATGCTCACCTTAAAATAGAAATGAAAGGCAAAACATTTGTGTGTATGTATAAAAAAAAAAAAAAAAAAAAAAATTGCCCACGGAACGGCACAGCCAGCAAGTAAAATTTACGAAGTTATTAGTAATCACATAGCCTCTGTTCTACGCTGCGTTAGGAGCTCAGGGAGGAGAAACAGCAGCATACACCCAGTGAATGGCTGTGCAGAGGGGGCGGGGTGGTGGGTGGGGTTTGTGTGTGTCAGGGCAAGTCTGGTCATTGGAGGAGAGCAAGCTGAGTTCCTAGCACAGCCAGAAAACTGACCATTATGTGTTCTACTTAGTGTGGTCAGTTTTTAATAGGAAAGCAGAGGGACTGGCAGGAACACCAGGGATTTCACACAAAGGAAGCTATATAAAGAGAACAGGATACTGCTTTATACAAGTACATGGTACAGCAGGCACATATCAGGAATATGAAATGTTGAGTTTACATGCTCCTTTTAATTCCTTGACCCATGCAGGGCGAGCAAAGGTCCACTGCATGGGAAAACTTTTTATTTATATTTATTTTTTTTAAAGGGACAATGTCTCTTTTGGTTTTTCATAGAAAAAACTATTTATGCAGATTGTAACTGACAGCTAGGACACCCATCTTCCTCAGTGGAAGAATCTTGCAGAATAGCCTAGTCTTTCTCATCCCTGGATGCTAAAAGTTTATTCATATTTTTTTTTTTTTTCCTCCTTATGAAGAATCTCTAATTGAAGTTCCCGGTCTGCAACTCAGTCTGCTGAAATCCTTAAACATTCTGGGCATTTAGACCTACACTTTCTAAAATTGGGGGCTGCTTGGATGGCTTCTTTCTCTGTGGCTTGCCTGCCAAAAGTGGTATCCAATAGCTACAACTGGAGTTTAGCTCCCTGCTTCTTTTTCACCACCAACCTTCTGTTGCCCCAGAGGTTGGCAGATCTCTCTTGGGTCCCCTAGCTTAAGGTGTCATAGTCCCAGTTCCTGTGGCAAACAGTTTCAAGGGTTTTTTTTTTCCTTCTACCTTTTTTAACATTCCTAATTTGGATCGCCCGTTATGAATGCCTTATTTGGAATCCAACTATTCCAAATGGATTTCACCCAACCTGATTTCACCTCCCTTTTCTGACTTTTGTGGTCATCAAGAATGAGTGTCTGCATGTTGCCATCTTTTCACCATATCTTCATTTCCCTGCATTTTGCTGTAGGAATTGTTTTGCTTGGAGTCCATTGAGGGACACAGAGCTCCTCTGTGTTTATGCCTTGCTCTCAGTACTACTTTGCTACAAAACTGAGACAATTATCCTGTGCTGGCCAACAGCTTTGTTTCCAGGGTCCTTTTTCTCTTGTAGGCGGCAGTATAACTGACTCTAAGAATTCTCAAAATTCCTGTGTCCCTCAGTGGACTCAAAGAGAAGGATTTTAGGGAAAGTACAAAAATCCTGTTCTGCTCATACTGGACATTCTTTAAGAACTGTACTACCTACTTAAGAGGGTAGACTAGCAATATGCTCTAGGTTCAGTTCACATAGCTAACACACAAGCATAAGAATACCTGCTTTCAGAAAAGGCACAAAATTAAAGTCACATGATTGAAAATAGTGCCTTTTTATTGGTTGGTGTTCAAGATTTATAAATTGACTGCTCCGCCACCAAGTAAAGTCTTTCTGTGCACCAACCACATGGGAGTGCCACAGGCACTGTTCAATCTTTCTTCCAGCAGTCTGCCTTCTTTGACTAGTGCTGGGCACCTGTGATGTGAAATGTGTGGTTCTCACACCCCCCCCTTAGTACCTGGGACTTGTGGTGTCATTTTAAGACCTTGAGTGTAGATGTGCTTTATGACAGCCCTGTATAAATGTTGACTGAGACCATCCCATATCCTGATTTGTCATGGATATCGCACCAATTTTTATCCTAACCGAACTCTCACTTTAAATCAGCAAAATACATTCTGGTTGCATTCAAAAATTAGGTGTGCAAAGTCTTATTTTAATTTTTTTTTTTTTTTTAAAGCAGCCACAGCCTGAATAGAAGCCTACCCCCTGCCACCATGCTTTTGAGAAGGACCCTTGGCTTTGTAGGACGTTGGTGATCTCTTTGCAGAGACTGGCACCGTACTTGTTGAGTCAGACTTATAACTCTCCAAATAGTAGGGAGTAGGAACCTTGCTTATTACAGAGCTATAGGTTTGACTCAGCAGGGGGCTTGCTGGCAGGATACAGGTCTTTCTACTCAGGCTGTGACTGCTTTAGAAAGGAAATAAACTATAAAAGCAAAAAATATTTATATAGCCTTGCACTTGGTTTAAATGAATAAATGACTGCTGCACCTGAAATCAAATCATATAAAGAAAAGGGCGCTGTCCCTTTAGAATTTTAAATCTGATATATCAACAAATTCTATAGTTAAGTGAACATTCTATACATTTTTTAACAATCATGTCATAAGGAATCCACAAGTTCATAAAACGTGTGAAAAGTCCAAATCCACAAACGATCATCCAAGTTCCATGAAAGTGCTCACATGTAAACCAACTCGTGCTCCAGTGTTCTAGGTGCTGGTTCTAAAGGCCCGTACACACTATACGAAAATTGGAAGTAAAATTTCGTCTGAACAAATCTGCTGATTCTCGGATTGTTAGTATGGTGCTTTCAACAGCTGATTCCAATTTTTCGGATGACAAAAGACCTCCTTGATGCAGAAATGGGTGTCCTGTATCCATCATCTTCAGCATTAGGAAGGTCCAGAGGGGTGCACACCACACGGCTCAGCAATGCTATGTCCTTATTTGGCAAAAGCTGGATGTGCAGACTATTAAATTTTAATCGTACGTGGACACAACGTCCTATTTTTAGTTTAATTAGTATGGTTTTCGCCTGAAAAAAATCGTAAGATTAAGACTACGCATGCTCAGAAATTAAAATGCATACAAAACTATTTAACACATGACGTCACTGAAGTTGAATTTTGTTGTACGAGAAATTTTATATGGTCAGTAACATCTTCACTTTCCACTTTCGATATAAGACTAGCATGCACCAAGAAAATGAATGGTAGTTTGTCCGAAAATCTGATCATGTGTACGAGGCTTAAGCCTCTTACCGGACAGGAATGATCTCAAATAAAAAAAAAAAGATCACAAGTGCTTTTTTTCAAAGGATGACCGATGCTCTCACCGTCGGACTTCCAGTTATGTTTGTGACCTCGCCAGCAATGATTCAGCAATGATTTCCCCACAGCAAGCTAAGCCCTCAAGCCACCAGACAACAAAGGCATCAGTTAAAGGGGAAAAAAAAAGGAGAAGCCTCATAGTGTGATGTTTATCAACAATGTTTTAACGTAACGGGTAGTATATTGAGGAAGTTAAACAAGCAGAGTTTCACATTTGAGCAATGAGCACTTGCATGGCACTTGAATGCTCGTATGCGGATTTGGACTTTTCACTGTTTTATGAAACTTAAAGGATTCCTTATGACTCTATTGTTCACTTTATTGTTAAAATGTATCAATTGTTCACTATACGATAATCTGTTGAGGGAGAGAGAGAAAAAATTATATATATATATATATATATATATATATATATATATATATATATATATATATACACAAGACATGATGAGCAATCTGCTTTTGTGAGAACGGTATAATAGGTGGTGAAGAGAGATCTAAACTAAGAAGCAGACTCGGGGCAGAAATTTCCTAAATAAAGACCTCCTTGACAATGCAGAAATGGGTGTCCTGTATTCATCTTCAGCATTAGGAAGGTCCAGAGAAGTGCACACCCAACAGCTCAGCAATGCTATGTCCTCTTTTGGCAACGACTTGTATGACAGAATAGTAACTGAAGTAGCATAAACGAATGCAATGAGACTATAAAAAGGTTTTGAGCGATATTAAGTGTTGCTTGCCTCCTGCTACCCAGAGCCCTGACCATATATCACATGCAAAGAAGGCAGTGGCCAATCACAACATGAGCAAGTCAAAGATCAAAGCAGCATGCAGCTTCATTAAAACCAGCTAGTCATTAGTCGCTCATAAAACAGAAGTCAACTGCCAAAAAACAACAAAAAAAAGGAAATGCAAATTAACTATAAGACTTTTTTGTTTTGATGCACCTAGAATGTATTTAGCAGATTCAAACTCTAGTAGGGCTTTCATGTTAAAGCGGAGTTCCACGCAAAAATGGAACTTCCGCTTTTCGGATCCCCCCCCCCCTTTCCGGAGTCACACTTGGCACCTTATAGGGGGGAGCAGATACCTAGATTAGACAGGTATTTGCTCCCACTTCTGGGAATAGATAGCCGCAGTATCCACAGATATCTACACCATGTCCGGCGCCTCCTCCACCCCCCCCCCTCGCTGTCTTCTGGGAGACACACAGGTCCCAGAAGACAGCAGGGACCAGCAGGGATAAGTGTCCTTATTTTAAAAGTCAGCAGCTGCAGTATTTGTAGCTGCTCACTTTAAAAAAAAAAAAATCGGCATAACTCCGCTTTAACATCCAATGTTTTAAAGCAGGGGTCTTCAAGCTACAGCCCTCCAGTTGTCCAGGAACTACAATTCCCATCATGCCTAGTAATGTCTGTCAATGTTTTACAATGCCTCATGGGATGTGTAGTTCCGTAACAGCTGGAGGGCCGTAGTTTGAGGAGCCCTGTTTTAAGGTGTACTGGTCATTATCTGTCAGTCCACTGATATTTGGGTATATGCCAGTAGCTTTGTGTGTCTCTAGGACTGTTATTGTAAGAACTCCGCACCTCCCAAATCCACTATCTTGAGGCAAGTATCACAAGGATGTGTTATTCTCCCTGCTCATAGAGATAGCAGCCGAAGGCGAGGTACTACCCCTGCTGTAGATGGGAGTAGTCATGATTCTGGAGGATGCAGAGCTGGGAAATCTGGAAAGGAGAACCCAACCTCTGCAGCTGCTGAGAGAGGGAAAAAAAAAGTCAGCAGATAGTTTAACCCTCCAGTGTCCATGTGTATCCAAAATATTTTTTTTAGGTGGACAGACACTTTTTTTTTTTTTTTTTATATATAGGGGATCTGCCCTTTTGAGACCATATTCATTATTTAATGCAGGCTATAAACCATTTGTTATGATTGGCTGTTTTCAGAATTTCTTCTTTCTGCCGTAAAACCACCAGATACAGAACAGGTCCCCTTCTTAGGACATGTCTACTTAGATGCCTGCTTATGATATTAGCTCAATCCCTGCAAACTAGAACTAGCTTCTCCACTCCTTTCCTGTCTGACATAAAAAAGTAATCTAAAGAGAGGGACTTGGTGGTGTCTACACGTGTCTGCAGCAATTTTCAGCTGCTTGTTCTGAATGAATTGTGAGGGCACTGATGAGCACCCTTGTAGTTCAGTCACAGCTTTTAAACGAACAGCCCATATGGAGGTATGAGAGCTGCAGGGCTTGTCTGCAGAAGCATGACCTTGCACCCTTGATCCACTTGATCATGGGTACAATGCTTTCTTGGCTCTCACGGGGAAAAATATTAAATGCACTTTTTTTTTTTCTGCAAAAATATGTGCATTTATTGTTTTTAGAGAGAAAAAAAAGTTGAACTAATCCTTTTAAAATAAAACTATCACAAACCCTGGTGAAAGACTATGTAAGCTGAGACTGAATGAAAACCATTTGCAGATCAATCGATATGTGCAGCTGAAGTCATATGAAAATCTTGTCTGTTTTCTGTGAAAGTTGTATCTGGTTTTTCTCAAATCTTCCTACTGGGAAGTAATAAGGAAGCTCGGGGGTGTAAGGGGGCTGAGCCATGGGCAGCTTTTACAGGAAAAGTGGAAATCTGGATCTTCAAACATCATAAAATGTCATTTTCATCGAACATACCTTCGGTGTATATGTTATTCATCATACACTCAGTTTGTATTGCCTACCTGACATGATTTTCTTTTTCCAAAGGGAACGTCCTGTTTAGTCTGTAAATGAACTGATTTACCAAGTAAAAGATCAAGCACAGTGTCATGTATGCAGTTTTGCCCAGGACACAAAAAGCTGTAGACATCCTAATTTGTCCGTTGTGTTGGTGGAAGTTCCTGAAATACCATAATAGTGACCACTTTAGCTTAACTGCTGATATGCTGCCAGATCTTTTGAAGATTCCCTGGAGAATCATTAGCATGCTGATATCCGTACATGGGTGGTCAAAATATTTTTAATGTAATAAAATGTAAAAGATACCTTTTTAAGTAAAATGGGCACTAACTGCATTTACAAATATGCATGTAACAGTATCCTTTTTCCTCTGAACTATGTGTCATTTGTGTAACTTGATTATGCAGCCTTTTATTCAAGGGTTGGGTGTCTAAGTAAGCTTAGAGCACACTCACACTGGGCACAGTTGACCTAAACCATGCCTGGGTTCAATTATCCCAGTGCCCTGTTAGTCTGGCTGTAAGCAGGTGTTCCCGGGCACACTTACATCATCAGTTCTGCCAATTGGTCCACAGTGATCCCTGTTTCTGTGCTCAATCTATGGAAACAGTATTGGACCACAAGTGAACCGTGCCTGGGACACACCTCTTCCAAGTGGTCCTGGGCACAGTACACTTAACCATTCCCCAGCATGATTCTGAGCACGCACACTACACAAACCAAAGGGGTAAACGGTGCCCGGGTACTGTTGAAGCTGCCAGTGTGAGTGCACCCTAAACAGAACATGTCATGTCTTACCGAGTTTGTAAACTGACAATACTGGTGAGATGCAGACATGAAATTGTTTTTATCTTAACAACAAATCCAATGTGCCTGGAGAGAACCCGGAATCCATTTAACAGTCCAGTACCAGAACTTCAGTGGCCAGGAGAGGCTCTGGCATTGCACTGTTGAGCGGTTAGTGGAAGCTTTGTGCAGTGCTCTGCGCCCCAAGCCCACCCTTTTTGAAACCAATTGGAGCCTCGAGCCCTATTCATGTGCTTAAAAAAAAAAAAAAAAAAAAAAACCAAAAAAACACCACAACCCCATTGAAATCAATGTGTCAGGCGCATGGATTAGTCTGCCGCCCCTAATGGAGCGGCTGCCACTGCTATCGAATTGGTTTTCTCTCTCTGTATGACCCCAGTCTTAACAAATTTTCCCTGTACGTTTGTCTAAACTGCTTATTTTTTGATCAACGTACCATAATACAGTATTTTTCTAGTTGAGGTATTTCAGGAAAATGCCCCATTATGGCCATTGGATGGAACTCTTTATCATGGGGAAATCCATTAGACAAAAATGTGTTACAGCTGTGTAAATGCTTGTGACATTCGCCCAGCGAACATGGATACTATGCCTCGCTTCACTTTATTGGTTTTCACTCTCTGTAGACCTAACAAGTTTAATTTATAAATCGCATGCAGTGGTAATTTTGTACAGGGTGACTGTACAAGAACAATATTGTCTGGAAATGTCACTCTCCATTATTTTTGATAAGCTACTGAAACTTTTAATTTTTATAAATGTTATTAAAAACACTCTTCCATAAACTCTCCTTGTATTTTTATGTTCATACACCAGAAAGTGGGAACATGTAATATATATTTAACCTAAAAAATAAATAAATACGTCACTTTTACGTGTATGTTACTTGGTCAGAAATGTATGGCTGTATTGGTTACAGGTACTCTTTAAATTAATCCTGGATCTGTGTTTGGGTAATGTACCTTGATAAGATAAAAATAGTGTTTTGTACTTTTACTGGTCTTATTTTGAAAATAAAAAAAGAAAAACCGTATGAAAGGTAAAGCCTATTATAGCCAAAACGCATTGCCTATGATAACAAACCTGAATCCATTTTATACTGTTCTGACATCTTAAAGTGAATTCTGATTGGTTGTCATCGGTTGTCCTGCTTGGCACTTTGCTCCCTGTATTGTTTATTGTGCGACCTTATGGCATTTTGAGGTATGAGATTTTGCACCAAAGAGTTGGATAAAAATGACGCGATTTGTTTTAAAGACATCCACTACAGTATGCAATGGAAAATATATGTATCCTGTTAAACAACATAAAGGGACGTTTTTTAATTTTTTTTTTTCCCAGGACATTATTTTAATGAAAAACTACATTTTTTTTTTTTCTTTTATTCTTTTTTCCAGTGAATCTGTTTTTATGGATACATTTGTACATAAATACACTTGTATAGAAATGTTTAATTTTAGTAAGTAAGTTATTTCTTTACTTGGGTTAATTTGCTGAATTTGGTCTTTGTGTCACAGACATCATCATTGTTTTGTGTTCCTCAGTCATTGCAAACTTTTGTCTGTTATGAGAATATAATAAAACAGTAACAATAATTGTGTCTAAGGATTTTTTTTTTTTGTTGGTTAGTCATCTGTGATTTTGGTTCTCTTGCCATGGTTTGCTTATTAGCCCTTAACAACCCCTCTTCCCCCTACTGTCCCTCCTCTAGGCCACCCCATTTTGCCCGTCAACCAAATGGAAAAAAAAATTCTGTGTAAGCTAGGCAGATCTCACTCATATAAATAAATATACAATGCAATAATCAATATATCATACGTACAATAAGTTTCAATTCAAAATCTGTGTTTGTATACAAAATTTTGAATCTTCAGCCACCACCGTAAATATAGGACAACTGATCGGTATGAACCACCCAAAAGGAAAGTAGCTTTGCTTTATGTTGGACCCCCCCAGACAAAGGAAGGTTAAATAGTGCTCAATTGAGCCACCCAAAAAAGGACCGTTCCACTCGTAATCAAACTTCGGGGGGATGCAACCATCTCTTGCAGATCGGAATAGCGTATATACGTTCATAGGAATAAAATAAACGCACAGTAGAGAAATACCGCTTTGTGGTGAATTTATATTTCAGATCTAAGCCTGTTCCATGACAATGGTGTGCACTGCATCACTCTGGACCAAAAGCGTTTGGTACGCACAAAGTTGCAGCTTTGCAATCCAGTTAGTGGTTTCTTGAACGTATTGTAGGGCAATTTCATGGAATAGGTTAGGGGTCTTCAAACTGCAGCCAGGGGGCCGGATGTGGTCCTTTGCTTGCCTTTTATCCCACCCTTGGGGCACTAGTCCTCCCACTGAAACCAAAAATTGGGCCCCATTTCCCCCCCTTTAATATCAAAGATACTGTTTACTCCCACTGACGCAAGGACAATGTCTACCCCCACTGGCCACAGCCTGGCCGTCTAAAGGATAGTAAACTGGCCCTTTTTGTTTATAAAGTTTTGAGACCCCCTCAATAGATGATGGAAGCCCCATCGAGGGGAAAAATGCTCTTTTGGATCTGTTAATTTAAAAAAATCAGAGTTCGTTACGGATGTGCAAGTTAGAAACCACCTGGGTAATAGTAATCTTGGTGTAATCACATTTGTCATAAGTTACAGGAAAGAGAAGTATGTCAGTATCACAAGAAAATTCACATGGGTAACTTCAATAAGCTGCGATCCTTACTGCACAACACTTCACAGGACCAAATATTTGCAACAAAGAGCACACAATGCAAGTGGGAGTGTTTTTTTAAAGATTAATTAAACCAAGTGCATTTGTCACTCTATCCTTTTGGCATACAAACTAAACACCTACGTGACTAAATTCTAGTGCACAAATATAAACAAGAAAAACCAGGCCTTAAACCACTTCCGGACCGCCCACTGCACATATCCTGCGGCAGGGCAGCCCGGCTGCATG
The DNA here is from genome assembly GCA_037952925.1 of Lithobates clamitans. Lineage (NCBI taxonomy): Eukaryota > Metazoa > Chordata > Amphibia > Anura > Ranidae > Lithobates > Lithobates clamitans. The sequence continues at coordinate 1,210,138 of JBBGZY010001849.1, read as the reverse complement.
GACCTGCGTACCTGTCCGTGCATTAGAAAGAGCGGGCAAGCACTGGGGTTGGGCGGACTCTGTCTGCCAGCCAGCCACGCGCAATTGCGGTGAAGAGAGGCAGAACAGGGATCTGGGTAAACAAGGTGGATCCCCGTTCTGACAGGGGAGGCGAGAGAGATCAGCTGTTCCTAGTGATCAGGAACAGCGATCTCTCTCTACTCCCAGTCAGTCCTCCCCCCCCTCCCAGTTAGAAACACCTCCCTAGGGAACCCTTAACCTTTTGATCACCCCTAGTGTTAACCCCTTCCCTGCCAGTGCCATTTATAGTGATCAGTGCATTTTTATAGCACTGATCATTGTATTGGTGTCACTGGTCACCAAAAAGTGTCACTTGGGGTCAGATTTGTCCGCTGCAAGGTCGCCGTCCTGCTAAAAATCGCTGATCCCTGCCATTACTAGTAAAAACAATTAAAAAAAAAAAAAAAAGTCCCTAAATCTTTCCCCTATTTTGTAGATACTATAACTTTTGCGCAAACCAATCAATATACACTTATTGCGATTTTTTTTTTTTTACACAAATATGTAGCAGAATGCCTATCGGCCTAAACTGATGAATATACGTTATTTTTTTTTTGGATATGTATTATAGCAGAGAGTAAAAAATAAATATATATATATATTTTTTTTTTTTTTTTCAAAATTGTCGCTTTTTTTTTTTTTTTTTTGTTTGTTTGTAGTGCAAAAAATAAAAACAGCAGAGGTGATCAAATACCAAAAAAGGGACATTCATTTTGTTTGGGTACAACATTGCACGACCGCACAATTGTCAGTTAAAACGATGCAGTGCTGTATCGCAAAAAATGGCCTGGTCATTAAGGGAGTAAATCCTTATGGGGCTAAAGTGGTTAAAAAAAGTAGAAGGGACACCATGGACATTCAGGATTTACAAGATTTGATTGTAGCCGTATTAGTGCAATTGTAGCAGAGAAAATTAAGTACTTTTTTTTATTTGCACTAACATACAGTTTTTCAGGACAAGCTTTCGGGGTATGTCCCCTTCTTCAAGGTCCAAGCAGTACTGATTCACAAATTTTTAAGCAGAATGTTAAAGAAGAAGAAGAAGAAAAAAAAAAAAAAAAAAGAGAAAACCAAACTCATACAAATCAATGGTAATAAAGATAGCAGCAGAGTTGGTGAGATAAGACAGAGGGAGAGCTATAGAATGCAGGGGGGGGATACTAGTCAGAGTGCTCTCCTTGCCTGGCCTGTCAGTTTAGGTGGACGGCCATGTCTTGGTAGGTTTGCGGTTGTGCCATACTCTTTCCATTTTTGGATGATGGATTGAAAAGTGCTGCATGAGATGTTCAAAGCTTGGGATTATTATTTTATAACCTAACCCTGCTTCAAACTTCTCCACAACTTTATCCCTGACCTGTCTGGTGTGTTCATTGGCCTTCATGATGCTGTTTGTTCACTAAGGTTCTCTAACAAACCTCTGAGGGCTTCACAGAACGGCTGTATTTATACTGAGATCAAATTACACACAGGTGGACTCTATATATACTAATTAGGTTACTTCTGAAGGCAACTGGTTCCACTTAGTTAGGGGTATCGGAGTAAAGGGGGTTGAATACAAATGCACGCCACACTTTTCAGATATTTATTTGTAAAAAATTGTGAAAACCATTAATCATTTTCCTTCCAGTTCACAATTATGTGCCAATTTGTGTTGGTCTATCACAAAGAAAAATCCCAATAAAATACATTTACGTTTTTGGTTGTAACATGACAAAATGTGGAAAATTTCAAGGGGTATGAATACTTTTTCAACTTCTGGAGAAAGGTTGTTCATCAAATTTGGCACTGATGAAGAATTATCTGAGAACCACAATGACCCATGAAAGACTAAGTGCTCTGTGCCTACTGGCTGTCGAGAGCAGTGTCGTCTAGAGGATACAGTTTGATGAGTTAGTAAAAGATTTTGCAGATGCTAGGAAGCATGTGCAGGAAGAAATATTGTAGTGCGATGCATAACTGGAACTTGAAACTGTATGACTTGACAGTTCCAATTTCCCGTATAATGTGTATTCTTACAGTCAATAAAATTGAGGGAAAAAAAAATCAGACAAGTGTCTTCTTCGGAAACCTAATATATTTTTTTAGACCAAATGCAGTTTAGCAGTCATTTCTGTTCACTTTTCTATTTGTCATATAAATTTCTCTGTTGAGGGGCCCCAAACTTGGAAGTTCCCCAGCATAGGTGTGCGCAAGGGGTGTGCCGAGTGTGCCTGGGCACACCCTAATCCCCCGTGCTGGCTGTCTCCCGAGATCTGCCTGTGGGACTGCTGTGAAAGGCTGCATCCAATGAGTGCGCAGTCCGTGCTGTGTGTGTGAGACCGTTTCACACTGAGCCAATATTGACGCTTGCCAGAGCTGCTGAGGGTGTGAAACTGTTATGTAATGTAAATGAATGCAGAGAGAGACCAGCTGTCAAACTGAGCGTTGATGTCGGGGTGGGCAGGACCCAGCAGCTATCAAACACCAGCCAATGGGATGGGGTCTGGGCGGGCTGCTACGTGTATGTGGCCCCGCCCCTTAAGCAGCCCAATCATTAGCTGAAGTTTGATAGCTGCTGGGTCCCACCCCCCCCCCCTGGGTTCCACCCGCCCCCGACATCACCACTGAATTTTGACAGCTGGTCTCTCTTTGCATGCATTACATGTCAGTTTCACACACAGTTTCACTAAGCGTCAATATCGGCTCAGTGTGAAACTCTCTTTCCTCTGTCAGTGCCAATCAGTGCCACCTGCCAGTGCCAGTATTTCCAATCAGTGCAAGTGTTTCCAATCAGTGCTACCTGTCAGTGCCAGTGTTTCCAATCAGTGCCACCTACCAGTGCCAATCAGTGCCAGTGCTTCCAATCAGTGCCGACTATCAGTGACCATCAGTGCTGCCAATCAATGCCCATGAATGCCACCTATCAGCGCCCATCAGTGCTGCCAATCAGTGCCACTAAAGGCTGCCAATCAGTGCTGCCTATCAGTGCCAATCAGGGCCCATCGTTGCTTTCTATTAGTGCCAAACAGTGCCAATCATTGCTGCCTGTCAGTGCTGCCAATCAACGAGTGCAAGGATGGGGCGATGAACTCAGCAGCCAGGCACATTGTCCATGGGGGGCCGGCCTGGTGGGGATGATCTTTAATACAATAGGTAATCACCACACTACTATTTACAATAAACTACTGGAGGTAAACTAAAAAAAGTGTCAGTAAAAGGCCTGCCGCTAAGCACTGTTATGTGCTCCCACACCACAAAAAAAAAATGTAAAAAGTGCAGCGCTAACTTATTGATCAATAATGGTGGAATCCTCTAATGTATGGAAATCTCAATAGGCTTTTATATTACGACAATACCGATCTCTGATGCGCAACTTCACATATAATACACATCAAACTGAAAATAAGACATACTGTATAAAACATAGCAGGGATGGTGGAAACCCCTCCTATAGATATTGGCTATACAGATTCACCTCAAGTGCAACAACTTTTTAGTTAGGAGGTTCCCACCATTATAGCACTTTGGAATTTTTATTTTTTAGAATGTTACACTTAATTTTATATGTTTTAGATACTATTATAATGTGAATGTTTGCACTTGAAGTACATTTACCACCACCCTTGCTAAGTCCATGTCTTTATGAACCTTGCTTTGTGCACTGGTGTGCAGTCATGTCGGAACAGGAAGGGGCCTTCCCCAAACTGTTCCCACAAAGTTGGGAGCATGAAATTGTCCAAAATGTCTTGGTATGCCAACGTCTTAAGTGGAACTAAAGGGTCAAGCCCAGCCCCTAAAAAAAAAAAACCCACACCATAATCCCCCTTCCACTAAATGATATGGACCAGTGCACATAAAGACATGGATGAGTTAGTTTGGGGTGGAGGAACTTGACTGGCCTGCACAGAGTCCTGACCTCAACCTGATAGAACACCTTTGGGATGAATTAGCAGACTGCGAGCCAGGCCTACTTGTCCAACATCAGTTCCTGACCTCACAAATGCACTTCTGGAAGAATGGTCAAACATTTCTATAGACACACGCCTAAACCTTGTGGACAGCCTTCCTAGAAGAGTTGAAGCTATTATAGCTGCAAAGGGTGGGCCAACTCAATATTGAACCCTACGGACTAAGACTATGCCTTGTAAGTACATGTGCATGTAAAGGCAGGTGTCCCAATACTTTTGACAAATATATATATATATATATATATATATATATATATATATATATACACACACACACACACACATACGAAAGTGTTTGAGCTTTGGGGTGTACACCCTAATGCAATAGGCTGCGCAAGCCTACGTGCCCCAGGCCCCCCAAAGTCTAAATCCGGCAATGCCACAGTCTCATTTTTTTTTTTTTGTAAAATCTTTATTTAGCAACATTTGTAGTAAAAGGCTACACACAAGGAAGACTTGTAGTACAAATTCTACATTGATACAGGTTATCGCAGATGACCAGTCCATGTACAAAATAATAGCACAATTAGTAGACATTTGCCCTCGTGATCAATCTGGAATGGCCATAGGGGGAGAGTTCAGTCAGGTGACTGCCTCAGCCCCCCTAAGGTGCTAACTGTTCAAGAGGGCAGGGAGACGCCAACCCCCGCCGGCAATCCAGGTAGAGGGGGACAATATGCCTCCATCAACCTCATCCAGAACACCATATCGGCAGGGAGCATCTTCCCTCAGTCCTCTAGCCCAGGAGGAAAAAACACGTAGTCTCTCTCCCCAAAAAGAAAGAGGGAGAGGGATCTCCGTTTTCCAAGTTAATTGTTGCAATCTTAAGTCTGTACATTGTAGCAAGTAAATGTTATGTTGTAACCTGAAATCCAGGAATCTTGTGGTAGTAAAAGAACCAAAACCAGTAAAAGGAGAGAAGAGGGGAAGAAAAAAAAAACAACCCCTTTCACACTGGGGCGGTTTGCAGGCGGTATTGCGCTAAAAATACTGCCTGCAAACCGCCCCTAAACAGCCTCCGCTGTTTGTTCAGTGTGAAAGCCCCGAGGGCTTTCACACGGAAGCGGTGCGCTGGCAGGACGGTGAATAAAAGTCCTGCAAACCGCTTTTTTGGAGCAGTGAAGGAGCGGTGTATTCACCGCTCCTTCACCGCTCCTGCCCATTGAAATCAATGGGACAGCGCGGCTATACCGCGGCAATACCGTGGCTATAGCCGCGCTGTACGAGTGATTTTAACCCTTTTTTGGCCGCTAGCGGGGGTTAAAACCGCACCGCTAGCGGCCGAATACAGCTGCAAGAACGACGGTACAGCAGCGCTAAAAATAGCGCTGTTGTACCACCGACGCCCCCACCGCCCCAGTGTGAAAGGGGCCTAAGAGAGGGAATAAGGGAGGAGGGGGAGGAAAAGTAGGGAGTAGGTAAGGGTAACGGAGGAGCATACCTTATGGTCTGGAGAAGTCATGTAGATCTGCGCCGGGTCGAGTTCCGATCAGAACAATCCCCCCTCCAAGCAAGTAGGGGTAAGGAATGTCATTCATTGAGTACCATTACTCTTGTCTAAGCGGGATCTTAGGGATGGCTCCGCCAGTTCTAGTAGAGCCAAGTCTAGGCTAGTGGATTCCTGGTCGGGGTCGGATATATAGTCTTTCCAAGGGGCCCCATATGTAGTCAAAACGCTCAAGTTTGCCCTTACAGGTCGCTATCCAGTGTTCGGCCTCTCTAATATCATTCACCTTTTGGATCCAATCAGCCCGCCACAGGCTCATTTAAGAGAAAACACCCGCCCTGAGAAAGAAGATTGACTACACTTAGCTTTTTCTGTAGCCCGTGTCTTAAAAAGGCCTCCACTTCTCTCCTCTCTATTAAACCAGTCAGTAGGGGTCCAATACCACCATACTCAGTGCTGAAAGGAGCAAATATTCTACACACCTAACAGTGCAGCTTACTGCAGTGGATAGAAAGCAATAAAGCGGCACCATTTCAAGATATGGTCTGTTGAAAAGGTAAAGTGCCTCTTTTTTGCAGTGCTGATGTTTTTTTGTAAGTGACAAAGTGGTAATAGGGTCACTTTAAAGCCTACGTTGCTGGCGCCAGCAGTCCTAACTGAAATCCTCTGTCTTCTGCCTCCCACCCCTGCAGCAGTCATTTTCCAGTGCTGCGGGGGTTAATACAGCTGCTGGACCTATCACAGGTACTTTACAACAGTGCCAACTGTGCCCACCCTTCTCACCCTTCTCCTAAATTCATGTACTATAATTCCGTAAATGAACAGCACTGTATTATGAATGGTGGAGGCAGATATAAAAGACAAATCAATGGAGCTCTGTAACCAATACACTACTAGATGTATTATTTAAATGCAAGCCTTGTAAATACCTGAATCTGACCTGTTAGCCTATTTCCATCTCTGTACAGCAGGGCTAGAGTGTGAGCAGAAAAAGCAGTACAAGGAACCAGTCAGTTCATGTGCTGCCAAGAAGCATGCTGATAGGAGGTGTTCTGTTTCAAATGCCACATTATGTATTGGCATACCTCCTGAGACCCTAAGCTCTGTGTTGGATTCAACCTCTGTCTCATTGAACTGAGGATGATGCCACGTTAGCAGATGACCACATTGTCTGGACAGTATGGTCAACTGGTAACTTGACATCATCCACAGGCAACCTAACACTCCAATGACACACAGAAGTTGAATCCAACACAATTTTACTTCAATTAATCGCAATACAGAGAACATTTTCAAATCCTTTAAAGTGTAAGACAGCAATAACTTTCTTAAGCCTTTCCTAAAGTATTACTATAGCATTTTTTTTAAATTAACCACTTCAATACAGGGCATCCCCCCCCCCCTTCCTGCCCAAGCCAATTTTCAGTTTTCAGCGCTGTCGCACTTTAAATGACAATTGCGCGGTCATGTTACGCTGTACCCAAACAAAATGTATGTATGTTTTTTCCCCACAAATAGAGCTTTCTTTTGGTGGTATTTGATCATCTTCGTGGTTTTTATTTTTTGCGCTATAAACAAAATACGAGAGACAAGTTTGAAAAAAAAAAACCACAATATTTTTTACTTTTTGCTATAATAAATATCCCAATTTTTTTTTTTTTGTTTTTTACATTTTTCTTCAGTTTAGGTCGATCTGTATTCTGCTACATATTTTTGGTAAAAAAAAATCGCAATAAGCATATATTTATTGGTTTGTGCAAAAGTTATAGCGTTTACAAAATAGGGGATAGTTTTATGGTATTTTTATTATTTATTTATTTTTTTTATACTAGTAATGGCGGCGATCTGCGATTTTTATCATGACTGTGACATTGCGGCAGACAGATCGGACACTTTTGACACCATTTTGGGACTATTCACATTTATACAGAGATCAGTGCTATACAAATGCATTGATTACTGTATAAATGTCACTGGCAGGGAAGGGGTTAACAGTAGGGGGCGGTGAAGGGGTTAACTGTGTTGCCTAGGGAGTGATTCTAACTGTAGGGGGCGGGGACTCACAAGGGGAGGAGACCGATCGGTGTTCCTCTGTACTGGGAACACACCATCGGTCTTCTCTCACCTGACAGGATGTGGATCTGTGTGTTTGCACACACAGATCCACGGTACTGCTCGGTTAATGGGCAATCGCAGCCGTCAGGCACGCGCATCGGCTCCTGAGTGACGAGACGGGGGCGTGCGCGCATGCCCCCTAGACGGCCGGGTAGCCCAGGACATCATATGACGTCCGCCCAGGATGGGAGATCCCTCCTGCGGACGTTATATGTACATGGACGGGATGTGAAGTGGTTAAAATAATAAACGTTATACTTACTTGCTCTATACAAAGATAAAAAAACATATCCTGTCCCATTCATCTGGCAGTACTACTGCCGAACCCAATCTATTCAAGTGAATAGGGCCGAAGCACAACCAGTGTGGTGGTTCAGCGTTTTGAGGGTTAATACAGGAGGTTAAACAGGCATTGCTCTAGTGCAGTGGTCTCCAAACTGCAGGCCTGGGGCCAGATGCGGCCCTTTCCTTGTCTTTATCCGGCCCTTGAGGCATTATTCCTGCCACTGAAACCATAGGTGTGTGCAGCCTATTGCATTAGGATGTGCACCTCAAAGCTCCAACACATATGCGTTTGTGACATATTAACCAGCCTCTTCCTTGCTCGTCATCCTGCAACAATTGGGGGGAACACACAGGGGGACCTGGGCAGTAGAAAGAAGAAGAACTGAGACAAGAGGGCTGGCATATATTGGTACCGGTCCCCTGTATTTTCCTCCTGTGGCAGCTAAATGTCGGCGAGGGGGAGAGGAGGAGAAGCCTACTTTCAGCTGCTGCAGAAGAAAATATAGATCGTTCCACTCATTTCCAACCCTGCCGCCTATCCTGTCCAGGTTCTGGGGGTCGGCAAGTAAAGGATCGCGGCTTACCTGTCACCTGCTCATGATTGATGGGTTGCCAACTCTAGGATGTATTAGGGTGTACCCAGGCACACCTGGCACACCCCTTGCGCACAGCTATGACTGAAATTAAGAGTGAGGCATAATTCGTGCCACTGACACCAACAATGGGGCACTATTCCTTCTACTAAAGCCAATTAAGGGGCATAAATCTTTCCACCGACAACAAAAATGGGGCACTATTCTTCCCAAAGTCACCAACTATTTCTGCCCCAATACCAAAGATCAGGCATTGTTTACCCCAACCGAGCCCAGTCCGACCCCCCCTAAAGTCTGAAGGACAGTTAACTGGCCCTTTCTTTAGAAAGTTTGGAGATCCCTGCACTAGTGCAGAGGAAGTGGGGTGAATGACACTGGCTATCATTCAACCCAGAGGAGGAATGCCATCTAGTGGTGGAAAGGACCTACTGGGGACATCTCTGGACTGAAGGTGAGTATTTCACCCAAAGCTATCAAAGCACATCAACAAATTTTAATGCACATTAAATTGTGTCATTGCCTGCTTTTTCACCCTTTATAATGAGTTTTGACATGTATTTTTGTGGCTTTCTATGTGTTAATAAAGGCGAAAGGTGGTGAGGAAGTCATGAGCCTCCCAGCTGCCTGTCCATCACAAATCACCTTTAAGAGGGGTGGCAAGGGCTGCTGCATGTCTGAGCCAGCCCTAAGAAGCTATTACAGACCTCTACGTCTTATCAGATCTTCACAGTTGACTTGTATAGGAAAGAGAAAAAAACTAAGATGCACGTAAATGTCTATGTACACAAGGCTTTGGGAAAGAGTTATGAACGAACACTAAACTTGCTCACACTGTTGGTGTTTCTGAGGTTAACCAGTAATCGCCTGACTTCACTCCACCCTCTGAATGGTTTTTAAGGTTCAAAAATACTCCGATGACACAATGGCTGTAGGCAAAAAGAGGAAACGTTACAATAATGCAATAATTGTGGATGTAAAGGGGACACATTGGGCAGTTTATGTTGCACAATACTGATATGTCTTTTTCCAGGGTATTAGAGGAGAATAGCCAGTACTGAATGAGTGTGGCTTAGAGCCAATGATTCAATGAAACTTCTAAAGAACATCTATCAAGGACCCATCCTCTTATGGAGCTGAGAACAGAGATTTTTCTCTTACAAGGTTTCTCTTATGTTTATTGACAGACACAGTTCTTTTCATTCTTGACCATAGGGTTCTATAGTCCACCTACAGGAGTAGGACACTAGGCAGAAAAGAAAACGGCACCACCCATGGGCAGTCCTAGCTGGTATAAAGCCCCTCTCGGCATAGGCAAGCTAGTTATTCCTGCCTAGTGTTTCAGTCGTGAGGACATAGTTCCTTGCTGGGACTTGTCGTTCCATAGGTTTTTTCCTCTCTTGCTTTGTTCCTGTGATTTAATTCCTGTGGAGATCTTCAATCAACAGCCAGGCTGGATTATGGCTGGATAATCTATATCCAGTAGGCACCTCAGCCTGGCCAGGGAGTGCACACAAACCTTTAGCTATATGCTGACTCGGCTGCGTCACACCCATCCTGGTCCGGAGCAGTCAGCGAGTTAAACATCTCCCGGGGGCACATATGACCGGGCACCTGCTTTGATGGCATGGCTATTGTAAGCCAGGTCCTGAGAGAGTTAAAGGGTTGTCGGGTTCAGGGATTCCTACAATGTTGAAGGCGCAGAAATATACCTCTCAGAAGATTTATCATCACACCTGGAAGGCCATAGGTGTGCACAGCCCATTGCATTAGGGTGTGCTCTCCAAAGCTCAAACACATATTTCTTTCTTCACAGCCTCAGCTGCATGGGGTAGTGAATGAATGGGAAGTGCTTTGTGCTGAGTGGCTTCCCGTTCATTCACCAACTGAAGCGTATGAAACTATGTTTACTATGCTAAGTTTACTATGCTTCAGATATGAATGAACACAGTGAGCAAGTGTGTTCACTGTGTTCATTTAGAAAAGGAAGGGGCTGGTAAATTTCATATTTTCTAGCCCCTTCCCCCGCTCTTCATCCTGAAACATCCTCGCAGCAGCCGGGGGGAGAGGAGAAGAGGGAAGCCAGCAGCACTACAGGGCAGGGGGGGCCAGCATGGGAGGAAGCCCAGGCAGTAGGGGGAATTGGCGCAGCACAGTGATTAGGGTGTGCCCAGACACACCCGACACACCCCCTGCGCACGCTTATGTGGAAGGCTTAAATTGGCTGGTGATTGGTTGGTGCGAAGTTGAAAAATACAAAAAAACCCTGATAGTTGAAAAAATTCCAATTTTATTAGTACAGAAAATATGAATAATATATTAAAAAAGACATTGGGAATGAGTATTGACTATTAGAGTCGAGGCATGAACTGGATATGGCATACAGTAGCAACTGACAATTCATACAATTAAAACCAATGCAATGCACAATGTGCCAAAGAGCAACCAATGTTTTTACAAGTGTTGAATCCTTAAAGATAAGAACAGACAATGCCTATAAATAAGGGCAATATACAATACGGTATATGTGGAGCAACAGAAGCTGTATGTGTGAATCCTGACGCGTTTCGACCCTTCCCGGGTCTTCTTCAGAGGATGAGTGTCCACTATTGTAGGATTTTTAGCGTTATTATCAGACTCCTACTTACCAGACCGGTGAGTCCGCTTGGGCAGAGAGTAGGCTCCCTTACGCGTCCGACTCGCGGCCCCTGGTAAGGTAACAGGAAGCACAGGAGTGCGGAGTGGTATGAGAGCCTGTGAACTAGAGTCCAGATGCTGGTGGAATAGCAGTCTATGAACAGCAGGTGCAGGCTGGAACACAGGCGATGAGACTGAGCAGGATGGTCAGGAGACAGGCTGGGTTCGGCAACAGACGGGCAACAAGGTACAATAGGAGCAGGCAGAAGCGGAGTCAAACAGGCCAAGGTCGGGTACAGGCAGCAAGAAGGGGAATCCAAGGGCAATCCGGGTCGTCAGGAGATCAGGTAAACAGGAAGACAAGACAGGAAACAGGAACTACGGCACAGGAAGCTGATGATCAGGCAGCATTGAACAGAGTGCCTGACAAACTTAAATAGGCCGGCTTGCTCACAAGCACTCCCTCTGGTGGCCAATCCCATGACCAGCAAGGTGAGCTCTCTGACAGTGCCCCCTCCCCAAGGGCAGCCTCCGGATGCCCAGCCGGGCCAACCTGGAGGCATGAACATTTCTGAAAGTCTGCAAAAGTTCCGGGGCATGCAAATTGTTTTCTGGTTCCCAGGAATTGTCCTCCGGACCATACCCCTTCCATTTGATAAGATACTGTATTTGATTGCGCCTTTTCCTACAGTCCAGGATAGCCTCGATTTCAAACTCCTCCTCGTTATTGATCATAACAGGCTTAGGAGGACTGGTACTACGGTTGGGGAAAGGATCAGGAGCGACCGGTTTCAGTAAGGACACATGGAAAACCGGGTGTATTTTGAAGGAGTCCGGCAGACTGAGCTCGTACGCTACGTTGTTTATTTTTCTTCTCATCGAGAAGGGTCCCATGAATTTAGGCCCTAGTTTCCTAGAAGGGCAAGCCATTTTTAAGTTAGTTGTGGACAGCCATACTTGATTGCCAGGTTCCAGGATAAGCTCCCCGCGCCTCTTCTTGTCGAACGTCTTTTTATAAGAAGCCTGGGATTGGGCCATTGTTTCCTGCAGAAGTTTGTTGTTGGTAGAGAAGAATTCCAATGTCTCGGTCACTGCAGGGAGAGAACATTCAGGTATTGAGCTGGGTAGAAAGGAGGGATGAAATCCATAATTGGCAAAAAATGGCGTCTGGTTGATGGCTGAGTGCAGGGAGTTATTGTATGAAAACTCCGCAACTGGTAGCAGAGAAACCCAGTCATCCTGGGAAAAGGCAGAGAAACAACGGAGGTATTGCTCCAAGGTTTGGTTGGTTCTCTCCGTCTGGCCGTTTGTCTGAGGGTGATAGGCTGAAGAGAACGCTAACTCAATTTCGAGGGAACCACACAATGCCTTCCAGAACCTGGAGGTGAATTGGACACCCCGGTCCGAGACGATATTAGAGGGAACCCCGTGTAATCTCACAATTTCTTTAATGAAGATCTTCGCCGTTTCCACGGCTGAGGGTGTGCCTTTCATAGGCAAGAAGTGAGCCATTTTTGACAATCTATCAATTATGACAAAGATGGTAGAGAAGCCTTC